>CM060948.1:213806555-214039055 GCA_030765055.1 Mantis religiosa
TAGGCAACAAAGGGCAGACATTATTCTCTATAACTTAACGGGTTGAAATGTGAAAGAGAAGGATTTGCAAAAAGGTGTAACTCTTAGAAGTAGAAAGTGGCCAGTGCAGAAGTGGAAGTAGTTAAAAACTTTAGAAAGAACTTTAATAAAGTTGTAAATTCTATAGTTTGAGCTACTGTAGAACTAACCATAGATAAACCTTGTAAAACCTAAAATCTTATAGAGCACAAAATAACACTGAAATGTAAATATTAATTTAAAAGATCTTTTTTTATTTGTTCCTTTAACTCCAGTGGTCATATCGGTGGTCGTTCTCCTTTGGAAACATATCGAAGGTGTTAACTCGTAATCATTGGGTTTTAATCATTAGATCACGCGCACATTTGCACTCTCATTCATACTTCCAGACTTTGGGGAAGATGAGAAATTATCTTGGTCAGAGAAAAATCCCCACCCCCACCACCGGGAATCCACCCTGGACCCCTAGCATGGCAGGCAGGTGCTCCACCTACTGAGCTATGGGGCCTTAAAAGAATATTGTAAGCTATGTATTGGAATCCATTCAGCATGCAGTATTACTGTGGCTATAATGGAATGTGTGCTACTAAAGGAATTAAACAAAGAAACACACACACTCTCTCTCTCACACACATACACGCGTGCGCGCACACACACACACACACACACACACACACACACACACACACACACACACACACACACACGCACACATACACACTTTTTCTTTTTTATAAAAATATGGCTTTTTAGATTCAGTTGCTCCTAGAAAGAGCATTTCTGATGAAATCTCAATATCAAATTTTTGGGTGGAGTGCATACTTCTACTTACTGTACATAGATTATGCAAAAGAATACTGAAACTAAAAACTGAACAAAATAATTGGAAAGCTCTTGTTATTCACCCAGATAACTTGCCACAATCTTTGTTGAAAGAATGTTTAAAATTCCAGAAGTATGAATTAGAGGATCTATCTTGGGCTCACAAAGTTGGAAAAGAGTTAACCATGAATGGAATGAGTGATGTGTGGATGATAAGAGAGGAACTGGAAAGAGGTTCCTGTTAACTGGCCAGAAGTAGACTTTAGGATGTAGACCACTGCATTCTACAATGAGAGGGATTTTATCAGGAGATAAGAGAGGATACTTGAAAAGTATATTGCTTGTACATTAGCATTAGAAAGGAAAATAATTAGCAAGGTTCAGATAAGGGATATGGGACTTTAAGGGTATTAGGAGAAATTGAGAATATTTAGTGTGTTCTATCTGTACAAAAGCAAAAATGCACAGCTTATCTTATTTTTATGTCTAGGAACAGGTGAATGTCGTCAACAAGCAGTATGTGACAAATGCCTAGATTTAAACAAGCAAATGGCAGTGAAAAAAAGTTTGGTGACAAAATGCAAATCAGGAAGCTTGGAGAGTTTTTGCATAGAGTTAAGAACAAATTACATCACACACTTTCTATAATTGCATTTGAATGTTCTAATCACTCCCAGGTCCTCTGGGGTTTTTCCTTATCGTTAAAGACGAATGTTGGGTAACTCTAAGCTCTATGGACCCCAGGCTCATTTGAGCATCATTTCACCCATTCCATTCATCGTCCGACATGACTTGATGTTAGAGGAGGTAAATTTTACACACACACACACACACGCACACGCACACACACATGCACACACACACACACACGCACGCACAAAATCACTCCCAGGTCCAATGGCTGTAGCTTGCCAGTGCATTTTGGAGGAAAGAACTTGAATCAAGCATTTTAAAGAGCAGTTGTATCTTTAGGATATGCTCCACACTGGTCAATAAATAGAAGAATTTGTCTGTTCTTAGCACCTATTTGACAATCCAGTTGGAGCAGGTAATCCTCAAATAATGCAGCCATGATCTGAGAGTTTAAGTTGGCCTTGTATTTAGTTGGCAATATTTTAACTGTCTTAAAGCTTATTATATTTCCCAATAACCAATTTATTTGTATTGCAAATGAGCATTACAGTCACCTACTGCTTGGATTTTATATCACCATTACACAGCTGACCTTTGTAGTTCAGGATTTTCTTTAGTAGTAGATTAAAAAAAAGTCCAGTTTCATCTGTGTAGTAGATGTACTCAGATGATGGCCTACCACCAGCTCCTGGAGTTCACCCTTCCGTTTGACAACAGTGTTGGAGTCTACACTAGCACTTTTTTCAGAAAGAGATTTGTAAACCAAATTATGCTGTTTCTTAACATTCAATGCCTGGACATGACCAGTCCAAAGTTTTGCAGAAATGTCTCCTTTAAATGCCTGCCACTGATGTAAGCATTTGCAGTGCAAGCTTGAAATTGAAAGAGAGATTTCTATTTCTTCTAGAGGCAATGTTTTTAACGATTTCCTCTCCTTAGAGAAAGTGGCACAGCTTGCAAAACCTTTCTTGATGTCACTGGTTTATTCACTGTAGTATATAATGTAGGTGCACACATTTTAAGATTCAACACAACATGCGTACCCATATGGCCATTGACTTGCACAAGAATGTCTGTTTCTTCAGGGATGGACAATGCATTCTGCTTGAAATTGTTATGAATAAAAGTATTGTTAAAAGTGAAGCTTATTTCATATTAAAAGACTTATTGAGTCTCACATCAACTATTAAAATCGGGAACGTTTTTGGGACCATACCAATCCAATCCTCAGCTGATTGGCGACTGACCACTATCTTCATAGTCGGCTGTCATGTGGACCTCTTGTAATTGGCTCCCTCTCTTTGAATATTTCCTACATAAGTGTGTTAGACCACTCACCGATTGCATGCCAACATTTAAAATATGTGGAATGTTCTTTATAATAAAAAAATCTCCCAAGTAGAAGGTTCAAGTTTCTTTGTTAATGGTTTCAATAATTTCATCTCCTCTCCTCTCTCCCATGTTGTGATTCTCATTCCAGAAATGAAAAGCAACTGTTGATTTTTCTATTTTTTTGTGTTTTATATTCTTTTGGTGTTCTGTTAAACTGGTTTTTAAATTCCTAAAATATAGGTGCTAGCAACATTGAAGCAACAAATACTACATAAAATATAATTATTTATAACAAACTTCACTTATCTTTTAAGAAAATTGATGAAAATTTCACAGAATTCAATTGAAACCAGTTTTGTAAATGATTGGTTATGTCAGTCACTTCCTTCCTTGTCAACATTATGGTTTTTCACAGAATTCAATTGAAACCTGTTTTGTAAATGATTGGTTATGTCAGTCACTTCCTTCCTTGTCAACATTATGGTTGCTAGATGTCGTAATATTTTTATATGTGTTATCAAATCCTGAAAATGAAACAAACTTAAAGACAGAATCGATTGGCAGTATTTCAAAATTCATTATGCAATTTCTATTTTTTTAAATAAATCTTTTTTCCAAAGCATTAAATCTATTGGTTCATTTATTTGCTTTAATAAATTAACTTCTGGATTTATGTCATGGTTAAATTACCAAAAATGATCTGCCATGGCCGATTTATCAGTCTGTTCTTTCGTTCTGGTTTGTAAATTACGTTTGGTCCTTACATTTGGTTTGGTCCAGTATAAACCGGATCACAATCTAAATAATTAAATTGATAAATGCCATATTTTTTACTATCAGGAATTTTATCTTTTTTAGAGAAGTGTAGCAAATTTTTAATATTATATTTATTTTGAGGAACCAAAGTTATACCAAATTCTTAAAATAATTATGTTGTATGCAGTTTTAAATTCCTTTTTGTTAATCCAATATAGAATTTGTCACAGTACTCACAATCTATATATTTGTCCTGGGGCTATTGTGTTTTTTAAAGGATTATTTAGCAACCTCTTGAGTGAGAATCTGTTTTGTGGTGCTATAATCTTTAAATATTCATTCAAACTTAGAGAATGCCCATGAGTGTAATGTAAATTTTTCTATTTTCAGTTTTTATTTGTATTTTGAAGAGTAGTGATCTATTTGAATTTCTTTTGTCTATAGTTCTGATTGATCACTTTTCTGGTTAAATTTGGATTAGAACCATTTTTGGAAATAATCATATCTTTCACACTAGCTGTGTGTAGGCCAAGGTTTGAATGAGTAGAGCCGGACTGAAAAATTCAATGCTATAGCCAGGATTTGAGTACTTGCAACATAGAAAGTCGCCACAAAAGATGCGTGTCTCATAGCTTATGAGAAGTCCTAGGGGTCTTCGGGGAAACATGTGAGTCAGTTGGAGAATTTAATGTCATGTTGGCCATAGTAGCTCAGTGGTTTAGCAACCGAACGGAGAGTGGGAGATCCATGGATCAAATTCCGGCTATGGCATTGAATTTTTCAGTCTGGCTGTACTCATCCAAAACCATTTTTCTGCGCTGAATTTAATGTATATTTAAATTCCTCATTATATCGTTTTGGATCTCGAGGTATGTTGTTAAGTTTATTAATCAAGCTTCTAAGAGCTGCTGATTTATGTGAAAAAGGATTGACACTATGGCATTTTAAGTAATTATCTGTGTGAGTAGGTTTTCTTTAGATTTCAGATTTTAAATTATCATTCTGTCATATAATCATTAATGTATTAATTGTCTTCCTCAATTTCTATTGTGAACTTCATGTGATGGTCTTGTATATTTAGCAGTTTTAAAGAATCTATAACTTTTGAGGGTCTACAGAAAAAAATGTCATCAACACCCACTTGATATAGCACTGAGCTATGAGAGCTGCTGATATTAGAGTGCTGCTTATATATAAACATAGGTGCTGTTTAAAATAATTCTTCCACTTGTTTTCCATTTTCTTTCATATTTTGCAATGCCATGTAGTAACAGCGGTGTTAGCCAGAAGAGAACAGTTGTAAATTAATTTTTTACTCCATCTAACAAACTAAAGATTTGAATTAAAAAATATAACCACATGTTAGGTCTTGAGTCCTGTACCCTTGTCTTGCTTGTCACAGTGTGCATTTTGCTACTGAACTATGCTAGCATAAATATTTCCTTGCAAATTTTAAGAAAGTATAAAATTGAGTTCAAAGTTTAAATTAATGGTGTAGAATTTGGAAAAACAAAAATTCGAAGAGTGTAAAATAGGGGTTCCACTGTACTATATCTGTTTATCCTTAAGGTATACAAATTAGTTAGGAATTGAATTTAGACAGATACCTTTAGGTATTATTAAATGAACCTTTGTTGTTTTATTTTAATTTTGTGTGGTTGTAGCCTGGTAATAATCTGGATCTCTCACTGGTACCAAACCAAACTATAGTAAAATCTCTTTAGTACATTTTTGAGAGAAATAAAAAACTTTAACCTTAAATGTTGATTAGAATATATAAATTAAATAAAAATTAAAAATCATTTTAAAATAAGAATTAAATTTTAACATCCTTAGATCAATTAAATATATTGATTTAGGTTGAAGGGAGTATTTTGGAGCACAAAATTTATATTATGTTTTAATAAAAATTAGAGGACTTAATCAGTGATTTCAAACTAATTTTTTTTTCCTAGGAAAAGAATATTAGTTTTTGCAAATTTGATATTTACTTTATAATTATGTATATAATTGCAGTGTGATGGAAAAATATAGAAGTATTAAATTAAAATCGGGTATGTTTTTCATTGCCTTAATGAAACCTACAGGTACCCTGTATAGAATAAGTCAATCCTAACCTTAAAGTAATTATTGATGTCTTTTCTTTTATGAAGTTATCATCAACAGATAAGTAGGAAGATTGTACACCATTAAATCATTCCATTAATATATTTTCCAACTCCTCATATGGAGAATGTTTCTTTTGCTTCTTCAATCAAAATTGTAACACTAGATTTTAGAATTCTGCTAAGAGTTGAATTGACCATACCAGGCCTTCTAGCCATTTCTGTCATTTTTAGTTTTGGATGCTTTTCAACTTTGCAAAATTTTTCAGAAAGAGAGAATAGTTTTCTCTTTGCTGCTGTAATTTTATTTAGTACAAAATGCACCTTCTTCTTGCACACATGCAAAATGAACTACATTTTTGTGTGCCAAATGAACACGTGACCTCATCTGTAAGCTTCAATGAGTGCTAGTCATGAGCATTTAGTTGTTCAGTTTGCACTATACATTTTTATGTACTTCACAAAGTCTAAATATTGCACTGGTTTACATGAACTTAAGCATAAGAAAATGTTATAATATTAATGTTAATAATAAATATTATTATTTATTTATTTTTTATTATTATATAGATGGATACTCAAAGAATGGACATACCTCACTAAATATGTTGTATTAGTTATAGGACCTGTGGACCCAGCACGAGATATTGAGACTCTCATTGAAGACCAGGAGTCTGAATATGTTGGAGACTCGGAATGCGGAACAGAGTATGATGATGGTGGGAGTGGAAGTCCGAGCCTGCTACATCATCATCGCAATGTACTGAGCGGTGGTGAGAGTGGTGGAGAGCAGGAGTTTCACTTCCCAGCTGCGGATAGCTATCTTCGCCATCCCAACACATATCTGCCTCACTACAACATACACAGCGAGACAGAAACTAATGGCCATGAAGGTTCAGATGATGACGAGGATGATGTGGAACCATATGGATTTCCAAGCAGTCGTCGACATCGCCAGCCTCACGATGAGGATGGCTCAGTCATTACAGTGTTGGGCGAAAGGGCTTCACTATTGGGTGGGTGCACAAGCAACAGTGATCTCTCGGCGAACCTTTGTGATCTTGATGACTCAGAATGTGAGGGTGGGACTGCAGAGCTGAAGAAGTTGAACCACCGACGAAACTGGGTACCCCCAGGGATAACACAGACATCTGTGTGACACGGCGTCAGTGCTGCAAACCATGCGGCTGGAAGCAGGACTTCATGACCTACACTGGATGTGATACAAGGACTTTCAAATACACCAGGGTAGTAGTGGTCTAAATTGGAGTCATTTCTGAGGATTTTTGCATACTACGGAAGGGTTGTTGTACCATTTCACTAAAGTTGCACCAAAAAAAAAAGTGAATTTTGACCTTTTTGGATAAACTAATCCTCTTTTATGGTTATCACTGCTTCAGTGAAACTGAATCAGTTTTCAACAACCCGAGATAAAAGTTTGAAATGAAACACTAAGAATTTTGCAGAGATAATCTCACATTTGCAAATAGCATATTTTATTTTATCTTTTGATGAAGGTGTGAACTATGTGTAAGGTAATCAAGCTTTTATTAAAAAGGAAAGTATTTTTCACATGATATAGAAATGTTTGGAAACTCTAAGAGGATGAGTTTTGCTACATAGTGAACATACTGTGTTAAAATCTTGAGCAAATAGCATATCAGCAATCTATAAAGAATAAAAAATAGTATCATAATGTGAAAATACGTTGCCAGTATTATTGTTAAATACATTCATACAGTTGTAGTACTCAGTAATATCCTCATGCTGTGCTTCCAGCTTTAAAACTTTTAAAGAAATACCCTGATCATGTGGCAGCTAAGATGTACATTTACTACAGCAGAGAAAGAAGAAAGGTTTACTCTTTCTGTGCCTATAAGAAAGAACAAAAAAAAAAAAAAAAAAAGTATAATAAACAACTAGAATTTCAAATCCAATATTACTGAAAGATAAATGAAAACTGAAATTAAAATTTATGATTTTGTGCCACATCATTGAAATTGTTTATAGTATGACTAAATCCTTCCCAACTATGCCATACCATGTTGCCATTTTCTCTGATAGCAACTATCTTCACAAGTATGTGTGCCATACTTTGCAGTTGAAGAAACCTACTCAGACATTGTTATTCTTATAATTGAATATTTAAATGAAAAATGTTAAAAATAATATTCCTATTTTAAGATTCATCAATTAATTTATATTTGAAGCTGTTTGAGCGACAATTTAATTTTTCCTATTCTGTAATGTGTTATAAATGAAGTGACTTAAAAAAGCTTCACTGTGTGCATGAAATGTGTTTAATGTGCAGCTATACAACTAGTAGGCATTATTTATTGTGAAAGTGATGTCCTTTGGTCTTTTTTTAAAACAAATGAAATTCTAAAAGTTGCTTGGTAAAGGCTCTAAGACAGTTTTAATGTTTCTAAGAAAGAATGTGAACATAATGAGAGTGAAGTTAAAGACTGAAACTTCGGCAAAAAATATAAGAACATAAGTTTTACTTTTTTTGAGAAACATTGAGGTTTTTTAAAAAAGGAGCGAACTGAATATAAGACGTGTGTTCTAAAAGTGTAGTTTAGTTACAAGCACAAAGATTAAAATCTTAACTGTGATCTTGGACCATGCCTCTTGCCGGAAACTCATAATTCAGAAGAAGATACTGAATTCTGAGTTGTTTTGGTGCTAAAGTTAAGGAAAAAGTAGTTATATATAAATATGTATTAACATAAGACTGTAGGCGCAATGATGAATATAGAATGAGGTTAGAATTTTAGTTTTGTTCAAGCGAAGCTCTTAAAGGCTCTATACAGGAGCTGAATCTAGTTTCTTAAAGGAACAGAGAATGAGAATAAATGAATTTTTTAATCTATTAATTTTGTAAAAAATATGGTCTACTCCTGACTATGAGTTAGATCAGTATCATTCATTTGATGTCCTCTAGTGCAGCCACATTGATGCCTTAACAACATGTTTTATGAGGGTTGAAAAATACTCCCTCACCGCTCACATTGAGATAAAGTTAATTGTAGGCTGGAGGTCATAAACTCAATATAAATGGCATTTTTCGCTGATAATCTTCCTCTTCAGAGCTTTTGATTTTTTATTTATTTTTTTAATGGAATGGGTGCAAAAATTGTTAGTGTGTAATTGAAAGGCAAACTTGTCAACTGAGCCTTACCTCATAATAATGCCACCAATGAGATATTCTTTATTATATCTGCCAGTTTACAGGCAAAGCTTTTTCATGTCTTTATGCAGTGAAACCTGATACAAAATCTGTTTGAAATAAAAGATGATAAACATGTTTGTGGTATCTTTCTTTTTTTGAAGAAGGTTTCATCTGAAATAATTGAGTAGTTACCTTGAAAAGAGGTACAGACAGTAGAAGTTGAGTTTTCAGTAGAAAGAAACATCAGTGTCTAGTGTGTGTAATAAAATGTTATTTCTTTTAAGCTGTTTTATAAAACCATAAAGTCCAATTAATTGTAAGAAGTTGTGCTTATTATTGTTTTAAGCTGAAGTAGAGCATAAAGTAAAGCAATTGTGCAGAAATGATGACAAGAACTATATTTACAAAAAGTTAAAATGCTGTTCAGAAGTGATTGCAGACTTAACAGGAAGCTTTTGGGGCCCTGAAAATGGGAATCTTGGTCAAATTTCATGTTTCCCGAAATTGTTTCCCACACATGTCTTGTGTAGGCTAAAGTTGGTAAGGTAGAATCAGACTGAAAAGTTCAATGCAATAGCTGAGATTTGAGCAACATGCTTTTCCATGGTTTTCCATGTCATTCTTAATGTCTTTCCAACATGTTGCCTAGAGGCTCAGTTAGTTATAGCATTAGTAGAAAAAGCGGAAGATCCACTAGTCAAATCCTGGCTTTTGCAACAAATTTTACAGTCTGGCTTGACCATTCATATTTCCTGTTCACAGCCATATAAGTAGACCATTATATGCTTATTGTGTGCAAAGGCTTTGTTATAAAGGATAGTCAAGGAGATAATGACCATAATGGTCATTAAAGCTCTAGATCAAGACTTGCAGAATCAAAACTAGAAGATCTCCTGCCACCTGCACAATGACTTGTTAGAAAGGTTTACCATCTTGAATTTCATAAGTTGGCCAAATTACATTTAGTCCAAAATGAAAGTAAATGATTCTAAACAATTTATCTGGAAATTTACAAAGTCAATTTTCTAAGTTATTAGTGATATAGTAACCAACATGCTTTCTTGTTTCCTTAAAAGCTGCATATGGTCAATACTTTGCTCCTTGTTCTTTTTGTGATCCTCACTATCAATTTGTTGTGGAATACCTTCAGAAACAATAAAGTCCAACTATCAAATTGAGGTTAGGGTTGCTGTTCCATTCCTATTCTGGATCTCATTTCCAGGCAAATGCACTCCAGGCTTAAACCTAAGCTAGCGGAAATGAAGTATAGATTTCACAAAATAGAATTTTACAGTATTTTAATTAGAAGCTAAATTTGATGTGTACAGGCAGGCAATTCTGTAACATTTGTATTTAATATATTTGTAAAGGTAGCCTAACTGACGTGGATAAATTCTTCTAGATTTTCAGAAACCAGTACTCCCAGAACTTTTAAAATGATTTTCTCTTTTTCTTTTAGTGTTTTTATGTTAAATTTTGGACACTTCTCCCACAAGTTACATTTGCATTATTTGGTAATGTATCAGATCAATATATACTTTTGCTTGCTGTTTTATCAAAACAGAACGTGTGCATGCTTCCTTTTAAATTTTAGCCTCCAAAATAATTGTGTGTATATTTTTGTAAAGTTCTTTGTTGGTTAGATCTCTTTTTTAGGATAACTACTCAATTAGTAATGTTATGTTTGGTAAAGAATAATAGTGTGGCACTAGGCCTGGCCCAGTGGGTTCTTGATTATACTCTTGTGCTTCATTTGATGGTTGTGCTACATTTGTTTCAGTTGATGCTGCAAATAGAAACTTAAGATAATCATGTTGATAGTTTGAGCTCTGTGTACACAATCTATAAAAGCAATCAGGAAGCTCAAAAGGTCAAATTCAGATCTTTATAAGATCTTTAAATCAAGAAATTAAAAAAATAATAATAATTAAATGTAATACTAAAATATACTAATTTTCCTGTGAAATGCATAAGGTTCTTAAACTTTTTCATATGTTGGAAAGTAATTTCTTCACACCTTTTTCCAGACAAATGTAATGTTTTGAATAATGACTCTGACAGATAAATATATTTCCTTAACTGAGAGGGACTTCCTGACAGTTCAGTACTGTTCAGTAATTCAACAAAGTTCTAACCCTCATTTTGTTTTGCTTATGTATGAAGTTGGCTTTTGCATGAAGTAAGTTAATGGTTAAGTTAATTAGGAGTGTTATTAATCGACTCCTAATTAACTTAATTTATACAACAACACTGTTTTCAACACTTCCATAAAAGGATTTAAGTTAATGGTACTTGGAACAAGACAGAAGAGATATTGAAAATTATAGAGGGCATTGCAAGAACACATCCAATATCTTTGCTCTATCTTAAGTACCATTAACAACCTCCTTTCCTGTAAAGTTCAATTTTGGGGAAAAAAATAAGGGTTAGAGCCCTGTTCTGGGTGGCTATTCGATTAATAAATAGTAGTCAAAAATAAATTAAGCAAATTTCTGAATTTTTAAGAAGCATATATTCAGCGATATCAAATTTAGCATGATTAAAAAGTTATCTTCTGAAATTTAATGTTTTTCCCAAAGATCTGTATATAGTAACACTGGGTCTTCAAGTATTTTTGGGATCTAAATTAAAATTGTAGCCCTGGTTCAAGTTTCACGTAATCATTGATAAAATGGAGAAATTTCATCATATGCAGTTGACAAATAATAGCAATAAAATTAAGTTCCTTATTGCAAATGCAAATTTGCACAGAATTTAAAATGATTCTACAATTTACACATCTGAAACTTGTGTTGAAAACAATCGCTGTGATGAATAAATATGATTTTTCATACACAATCTACAATAGTTTGCAGAGATAATGAGCATTTCTTGAGGAATCAACTGCTGGGTTTCTTGGGAGATCTTATACATATTTGATCTTTTAGATACAGTAGAAGCCTGATTAATGGTTATAATGGAAGGGATGAGGTTGACATTTAACCAGAAATGGCTGATAATTCTCCATCTTAATATAAAACACCAGGTTTAGTGAGCTCTTTGTGTAATTTCTTATTAAAGACACAAATCCTATATTGTATTTCCCATGTATTAAGAATATGACAGTGAACGTTATTATTGTCCACTGGGCAAGGCTGTGCGCCAAGAGATCCACAGACTTGTTCTGCAAAACCAGTACAAATGTGCATGCTTACTCACCTGTATCTCTTACTTGTCAAATTTTTAGATACAATCACAACTAACATAATTTTGAATCAAACTAATACTCAATGCTCCACTTATTGCTAGTATTTACCTAGAACGCGTTTCGTTAGGATCTTCCTAACATCATCAGCTGTTGCCAACTAATAGATGTTGGTTTGGTGAATTCCTTGGAGGCGATGGGTGTGTCTCTGTTGGTATCTTGATGAACTTGAACTTTGGGTTTTCTTCAAAGGTAGTGTCGAAATGAAGAAAACCCAAACTTCAACTTCATCAAGATACCGACAGAGATGTACCTATCGCCTCCAAGGAATTCACCAAACCAACATATATTATGGAAACGTAGAGTCAGAATGAAAAATTCAATGCCATAGCTGGGATTTGAACCACGGATCTTCTGGTTTCCGTCCAGCCGATATGACATCATAATGTCATATGATGTCATATCGGCACGTTGGCCATAGTAGCACAATGGTAGTGCGGCTGGACGGAAACCAGAAGATCCGTGGTTCAAATCCCAGCTATGGCATTGAATTTTTCATTCTGACTCTACGTTTCCACAATTTAGCCTACACACGGCCAGTGTGAAAGAACAATTAATTTCCAACATATATTAGTCGATAACAGCTGATGATGTTAGGAAGATCCCAACTGCATTCAAGGTAAATACTAGCAATAAGTGCAGCATTGAGTATTAGTTCGATTCAGAATTATATTAATTTTGTGCTTCATTGTATCATAGTCCTTACACATTGGAATACAATCACAACTGTTTGATTGCATGGACTTTTTGTGTTGTGAAACTGAAATTTATGCACAAGATATCAGAGACAGCTTCATCTTTGCAGTATTAGTATGTTTAACTTCCAATTGCAGATTTAGTAGAACCATGACATGGGCATTTGTTTCATTAACTTGTGCTGCATACATGGAATTTTAATTCCAGAAAAGTTAAAAGAAAGGGGTGGGGAAATGATGGTTAATAAGCCACATGGTTATCCAAGTGACAGATAATCAAGGTTTACTGTAACCCCAAAGAAAAACTGCTTGGTTGGTTGTATCCATTACAGTTGCAGCCAAAAAATTTGCCTTAATAAATAAAGAAGTTTCAAAAGTAAAAATATATTGGTTTGTTTCATTAGCAAAATAGATATGATATGGCTGAAAAACAGCTTAAATGAAATTTACTAACAATAACAGGTTTTCTAATGAATCCATGCATTCTACCTGCAGCCAAGGAAAGACTTGCTAAGAATGACAACAGGTAGACCTCAAATATATTTGTAAACCCAGGCAAAGCATCCTTGTGAAGTTGCTCTTACAATATTCATTTGACAAAGGTTTCTAATATCCACCACTTTCATTTGTACGAATTAAATGTGCTTGTAGTGCCACTCATATATAAATTTATGGAAAATTGTCTCTTAAACTTTTAATTTTTCTCTAAAACATGTTGTACAACTAATTAATCATTTAAAATAAGCTGAGTGGAAACTTCAAGATGTGATCCTATTCCTCAAGCTGCTGCAACTAAGAATTATGCTGTTTAAAATTAAACATACTATAAGCAATTGATTTTGAGATTTATGAAGATACAAACATGCATCATAATTTTGCTCTTAGAAGTAAAATTATTTTCAATTATACCAGCAAGGTTGTTAGAATCAAAATAAACTTCATAAGAACTGTATTTACTGTAATGTTGACATAAACAAAATGAGCACTTCAGGTAAGCACAGGAGTATAATTATAATAATTATGTATTTTGTGATTGGACCAAACTCAGGAAGAGAATGAATGTCCTTTACTCAGCATTAAGCACTTTCTAAGAACAGTAAAGAAGTAATAGAAATGAAGAAAAAGTTAAGGATGAGTTACACACTCAAGATACATATCTTGCATGGTCCTTTTGAACATTTAGAGTTATGGTTGACTCAAATAAATCTTCCTTGTCAACCAGCCAAATGTTTGCTTACCTTGGTCTTTGTCAATTTTAGGCTACATGTACATAAAATAAATGGATTTCATTTTGATTAAAAAGAAAGAAAAATGATGAGTGCTTTTTAAAACTTTGTACATAAGAAAGTGTGTTGATAATATATTATTGTATTTTGAAATACTTTGCAGCTTTTTATTTAACCTTCTCCTGAACTTTCTTTATCCCAGGCTAAGAAGCTCTATGCTCAGAAAGGTCCTATTTCAGACATTTTGTAAGTAAGGTATGTATTTATATGTCCACGAAAAGAACAAACAATATATAGGTATAAAATATATACAAGTGAGCTCTTTACACAGTATGACCTAAATGGATCCACTGTGGCTACCACCCCTCCAAGAGGAAGGGATGAAGTGAAGAAATCACAAGAGGCTATAGGCTGTAGGCAGACAAGCCATAGAAAGATGTGTAAGTCGCTAAGATTTCTAGGCTTGAAAAACCTTCCCATTGCTGGAACTGCTTAGGGCAGTGAAAAACCCATCAACCAAGCAGCCCTCTAATGTCCATAGGGAGTACTCTTCTGAACAAGCATCAGTGCCATCAACACTGCCATTGCCACAAAACCTAGAAGAACATGGAACATGAGTAGGAAAGGTAATGAAAGAGTAATTATGGGAAGGGAATCATAAATGAGAAACCACCCCAGTATTTACCTTCTGACCAGGGAATACCACAAAAAACCCAATGTCTTAGTGAACTTCTGAAGGAAATTGCACCTGGTATCTCCCAGATGCAAACTTCACATGTTACTGTACAGCCATATCGCTTAGTAACAATTAGTATAAGTCTTAATATTCATCTTAAAAAGCCTTATAGATAAGGTATAAAAAAACTCATTCACATAGCATTTTAAATGCTTTACCTTTGCAATATTAGACTCTTCTCTGGTCAAGATGATGTTATATAATATGTACTAAATCAAAAGTGTTCTAATTCTTGTTATATAATGAAATCCATATTAATGATTAAATTGTAATGATACGATACATCTTCTGAGACTAGTTTCAAGGTGACTGAAGTTGTTGGGATGGAATCCTACAAATAACTGTAACTTTATTATTTACATAGCTCTTAAATTATGATACAGACCTTGAATAAACTTCATGGAAGTGATATTACATACAGTTTTATCTGAAGTCTCTAGTTGGAAACCCAAAGCATCAAATCTATTATCAAACAATGAATCTTACGAGGGCTGTTCAATAAAGAATGATCATAGTTTTTTCACAGTTATAATTTTTCACACTAAAATTCAATCTTATTATATTCTGTTTGCTTAATGTGAAACAAACACGCCGTGGTAGTTTCACTGTTGGTACTCCTAGTTCCCGCCTGTGAGAACCAGGCAAGTTTAGACATGTTCAGTATTGCCTACCGCTGCAATGGAGGTAACACGCAAGGAACAATATGCAGCTTTGAAATTCTGCTTTCGTCTCAACAAATCTTCAGTTGAGGCCTTATAATGTTACAGGAGGCCTATGGAAAATCTGTTCTTCCCTACAGCACAGCTCGAAGGTGGTTTAAAATGTTTAAAGATGTGAGACAATCAATTTCAAAGGAAGGTGGATGCGGTGCTCCAATTACTGCTCTTACGGAAGAAAACATCAACACTGCAGCTGCCATTGTGAGAGAGGATCGACAAATTACCATAAGATCACTTTCTGAAATACTGAACATTTCATTGGGTGCCACCCACACGCTGGTAACAGAAACATTACACATGAGACGTGTTTCTGCACGATGGGTTCCAAGACAGTTGATTCCCAAGCAAAAGGACATTTGCATGCAGGTCTGCATACAGTTAAAGTTGATATTAGAGGAAGATCCGGAGTTTCTTTCAAACGTAATCACTGCTGATGAAACTTGGCTACATCATTTTGATCTTGAGAGCAAACAGCAAAGCTCAGTGTGGAAATCTCCTTCATCACCAACCCCCTAAAAAGCAAAAGTGGTTGCTTCTGCTGGGAAAGTTATGGTCATCTCATTCTTTGATATTCATGGAATGGTTTATCAGCATGTTGTACCTGCATACACATCAGTAACTGGACAATACTACAGAGATGTCCTGAAAACATTGCAAGTCCATATCAGGCGCAAAAAACCACATTTCCATGAAGCAGGCTGCATGCTGCACCACGATAATGCGTGGCTGCATATTGCCAATGCTGTTGATGAATATCTTGCAAAAATCATCATGAAGTGCATCCCTCACCCTCCGTGTAGTCTGGATTTAGCCACCATGTGACTGTTTTCTATTTCCTAACTTGAAGAAATGCCTTCGTGGGAGGCATTATCCATCATCAGAAGCAGTAGTGAAGGCTGCAGAGGCGATTTTGAAGGCTGTCTCAAAAAGTAGTTTCCAGCATGTCTTTGAAGACTGGCAGAAACGCTGGGAAAAGTGCATCACATTCAGGGGAGACTATTTTGAGAAGGGCCATCAAAATTATGAGGATGAGTAAAGGTACATTGTCAAAAAAGATTGTGATCATTCTTTATTGAACAGCCATCGTAGATTGATGAAATAAACCCTAAATAGGAATGGTTACTACAGTAATCAAATGCTAAATACGTGTGTTAAGAAAAGTCACCTAGCACCACCATGCACATACATACAATCACATACACACACAAACATGTATGTACATAGTATCACTTGTGGGAATGCATTTATTGACATTTGCTTTCAGGTTTTAACTGAAGGAGCTACACTTTGAATCGAAAAAAACAATAACACTGTTAGGCCAGCCGTGCATCCAAATGGAAGTATTGTATTTTTAGTAATGATATTTCATTCTCATAGATGTGTTAGTCATATAGTACTGAACGTGTAAATTCAGTTTCTGTCGTATAAGTTGAATATGTACCTGGTATTATACATGTTGTTGATTGAGAGAGATGGCTTAGGCAGTTTCATCTGTAGCCTGCATTCGGGAGGTGTGGATTCAATTTCTGTTGCTGACCTACCTGACCAATGGGTTTTTTGGGGGGATTTATGGGTCACCAGGCAAATGTTGGGTAGGTTAATTACGTCCCCCGAATTTTATCTCCATTATCATTTCACTCTCTCATCTGGTGGTCTCTTTCAGGGCAGAAGTGTCGGCAGGTGTCTCAGCGTTGCATGGCAGGATGATATGCTCTTGGTAAAACTTCCTCTTGGTAAACCACCGGGGAAACATACGAGTCAAATGGAGAATTTAATGTCATGGCGGCAAGTTGGCCATGGTAGCTCAATGGGTTAGAGTGACTGGATGGAAACCAGGAGATCCGTGGTTCAAATTCTGGCCATGGCATTAAATTTTTCATGTTGACTATATTGCTCAAAAACTAGCCTATATATGGCTAGTATGAAGAAATGATTAATTTCCATCAATTAACTAATATAAAAGACTTGCTTACCGAATGTTGTCCTTGCAGCTGCGGAGGCCAGGTAAACATGGCTGTGTGCATTGCCCTAACAGAAGTGACTGGTCAATCCTTGCTATACTCCATCTACCAATTCCTGAGTATGTTTTTCTGATACTCTTCATTTTCTCTTGCCACATGAATTTAATAAATTTATTACAAACTCAGTTCTGTAGTTTTAACTTTTCATACAAATTTGAATGGGATAGACAGAGTCCTACAAATGTGTGTATATACATTTTCTGTGGATGCTACTTGTCATTCTATTATGTGTGAAACATTTTGAATATCTAAAATAATCACAGCTTAAGTGCAAACCGTATTTTTACATATGCAGTTAATACTCAAATATAAAAGAACACATAATAAATATTAAAATTAGGCAAATGAGTCAACCTGTATACACTATTCTCCACTTACGAGTTTGTTATGAACACTAGTTTCTAGGAACTTTTTCCCTATCAGTTCTTTGGTCAACTGTTGGTGCAACCGATGGCTGCCTCCGCTTTAGTTGAACACCAGCACTTTTGCCATTGTTGGAAGCATCTTTGGAAGACATCTTCTTTAAACCCATTCAGAGCCTTCAGCAATTCACAATGCATAACATCAGTGTCCTCAAAACAAAGTCCTCCAAGCTGAATATTAAGTCGTGGGAAAAGAAAAGGTTTTCTGGAGCCGAATCTGGAGAATAGGTAAGATGAGAATCAGTATTCGTCCTATTTTTATACAAAAATTGGCTGACAGAAAGGGCTTTGTTGGCGGGCACATTGTTGTGAAGCAGGGACCAGTCACCATTCCCCCATTTTCTGGCTTTTGGTATCGCACACTCTCTCTTTGCAATACTCATTTCTAGTGCATTTCATTCACTGTTTGACCCTGTGGTATAAATTCCTTATGTACAATTCCCTTAGTGTCAAACAAAAATCTTTACAGACTTCACTTGGATCAAACTTGTCTGTCCTTTTTTGAGGCGTGGAAATGAAGAATTTTTTCCATTGTGAAGATTGTTGCTTTATTCCCGTACTGTACCCAAAAATCCATGTTTTATCAAGAGTAACAGCTTTTTCCATAAACCAAGGGTCATTTTGAACCTGTTCTTTGAGATTGCACAGGCAATTACATAGCTTGCCTTTTGTCATTTGAAAGAGGTGGGGCATGAACTCTGCAGCAATTCTTCTCATGTCCAAATCATCTTTTAAAGTGCTTGAACACTTCCAAAGAAGAATCCCAATGAGTCAGGAAGTTTTCTTATTGTGATGCATCTATCATTTAGTATCATTTTCCTCACCTGGTTGATGTTTTCATCAGTTTTATTCGAACAAATAACAATCTGCACCTTTAACTGATGTCATGCCACTTTCAAATTTTGGAAACCACTGAAATGCTTCAATTTTGCTAATTACTTCCTCTCTATACTTGTTCTTAACATTTCATGGGTTTCTGTTACAGTTTTACCAAGTTTAAAGCAAAATTTTAAGTTTTCCCTTTATTCTTCATATGCTGGCATTTTTGCTACACAGACAAATTGTAGCAGGTGAGTAGCACATGTTTATTTAAAGCTTGCAACTCAGTACTGCAAGATCGGCGAAAGTCACATGATTTCTCATTCTTATCAGGAAGGAATGCTGTGTATACAGTCTGTGTAAGAATTAAAGAGCAATCAATTTAACTGTATTGGAACACCACAGTAAAGTAAAATAATTATTAAATTATAGATGAGTCGTATTTATTACACATCAGCTTCACTTATTTACCTACATTGAGGACATGTTTCGCAAGCCATCGCTCGTATCATCCAAGTCGCATTAGAACCGATAATGCGAGTGATGGTTCGTGGAACATGTCCTCATTATAGGTACATAAGTGAACCTGATGTGTAATAAATACGACTCATCTATAATTTAATAATGGTAACATTGTTGCGAAGCCATTTCAGAAGCTTTTTGATCATACCTCACATATGAGGTGTAAGAACCACAGCCACAGGCAAGCTGACTGGCTGACAGAGATGCTCAGAGGTCTGTAATGAGTCTAAGCTTGTTGACCTGGGATGATATGAATGAATAAAATTTACTTCCTGTAAACCCATTGCATTCTTCGCTTGAGATGTAACTTAACACTCTGAGTCTGATATATGTCAGTTACTAACAGAGCTATATAAATTAACACTGCCTATTAGGAAAAGATTATGAAAGTTAAATGTTGTTCCTCTATTTTTTAAATTTCTTCACGTTTCAGTTATTTCTGTGTATAATAGAATATTTTGAACGTATGTTGGTTATTTTCAGGATTCTGTTTTATAAACCATTTGATTTGCAGATCTTCAGAAGTTCTAAAGCTGTTCTGGTGGAATTCATGTAATAAATTTTAAACAATATTATCTATATAAGTGTTTAATAATTATGATGTTCATTAGTGTAGTACCAAGCAGAAAACTGAAGCACATTTTCACAATTCATAATAGGTTTAGGGGTAACATATAAAAACTCTTTTCTCCTAAAACCTTTTTGGAAAATGTGGAATGCCAATTTTCATCTTTGGAGTCTAAAAACTAATTATTAATTAGTGACCTTAACTATTTTAACAAGTATGCAAAGTTCACTTTGTGCATTTTAACTTATGTATATACTACATACTTCCAGTAATTAGAGAAAGTACTGTATTCCAACCAAAAATTTTATATAAGGCTTCACCAAAATTATACATTTTGAGACCTCCAGAATTAAAAAAAGCATTGTTAGTTTATGTACTGCTTACTTTAAGTCGGTATTATATTCCATTAAAAAATTCAGTATGCAGATTTCACCAGAAATGTAGGTTCTGAGATCCACTGAATAAAAAATACATCTTTACAAAAACATCTTTGTGTCTGTGAACTCAAAAATAAAGACAGTTATATACCACACTTTGTTTTATATTCACTATCTTCAAAGATGCCATATGAAGATTTTTCAGAAAAAGCTTTCTGCACCAAAATACTCTTTATACAGATTTTTTTGAAATGTTCCATTTTCTCAAAAAATGGCATAATTTTGATTAAAACACCATTAAAGATATTTACATGAAGAAATAAAGGAATATCCTTTGAAGTTTTCTTCATTTGGAAGGCATTCTACAGAACCTTGTATAAAGATATAAAACTGCATAATTAAGGTCTTTAAAACACACAATTTGTTACCAATAGCCTTTTTGTGACACAAGCCATTTCCAATACCTGATGATTGTTCAATATTTTGTTATTCTTTCGAAACCCTTGCAAATGCATGGAAACAGTATGGACTCTTAACTCTAGTAAATAGCAACCAGTTGAAAAGGGTCTGAGAATCCATATTCCCTTTGTATCTGTTCAAAACATTTCGGAACATTTGTAATTTCGCGCCAATGGAGTGTTGGCGCAAAATGCGGTTGGGATCCCTGCATGCGTCTGTGTTTGATATAAATGCCGAAAGTTTCATTGTTGTGTGTTTATTAGTTATCACCACGTTATCGTTCAGTGCTGTATTGAGTAGAATGTTGTGTTGCACATTTTGCAAGTTTCGAGATGGCCGAGTTAGAGGCGTAACGCATGCATTAAATTTTGCCTGAAACTCAAGTAAACCTTTACTGAGACACACCAAATGGTGCAGGAAGCTTATGGTGGCGAGTGCTTAAGCCGTACTCGGTGTTATGAATGGTTCATGCGGTTTGAAAGTAGCCGGATGGAAGTTAAAGATGTCCCTCATTCAGGACGTTCTTCGACGTCTACCGACGACACTCATGTCAAGAACGTCAACGAAATTGTGCATGCCAATCAAAGACTGACTGTCCGAGAGATTGCAGAAGAATGTAACATTTCAGTTGGATCATGTCATGAAATCCTGACAGCATCTTGGAATGCAACATGTTGCCCACGGCTCTTGAGTCAAGACCAGAAAGATCATCGTCTCGCAATCTGTGAACAGCTTTTGGATCACGCAAATGAGGACGAGATGTTCCCCTGTGGACTTTTTTTTTTTATTCCCAAAGTTGAAAACCCCTTTGAAAGGACTAAGTATTGCAACGTTAGACGAGATAAAAGAAATTCGCAAACAGTGCTTCGCGCGATCCAAAAATAGATGTATCAGGACCTCTGGAAGTGGAAACGGCGTTGGGAGCAGTGTATCAATTGTGGAGGAGAGTATTTCAAAGGAAATCATGCACAATAAGTAAAAGGTAAGCATAGAAATATTTTTGTTGACAAAGTTCCGGAACTTACTCTAGTTGCTTCCGCCAAGATGTAGCTTAAATAAATGAAGTATGTGGAAAAACAAACTTTTGTAAGGAGAGTTTGTATATACACTAATAATGATAAAGAGTGGAGAAAATCATGTGAATGTAAAATCTCAGATTTTTAGAAAACGGTTTTGTGTGTGTGTGTGTGTGTGTGCGTGTGCGTGTGCGTGTGCGTGTGCGTGTGCGTGTGCGTGTGCGTGTGCGTGTGCGTGTGCGTGTGCGTGTGCGTGTGCGTGTGCGTGTGCGTGTGCGTGTGCGTGTGCGCGCGCGTGCGTGCGTGCGTGCGTGCGTGCGTGCGTGCGTGCGTGCGTGCGTGCGTGCGTGCGTGGGTGCGTGCGTGCGTGCGTGCGTGCGTGCGTGCGTGCGTGCGTGCGTGCGTGCGTGCGTGCGTGCGTGCGTGCGTGCGTGCGTGCGTGCGTGCGTGCGTGCGTGTGTGTGTGTGTGTGTGCAGTTAAACTCAGAAAGTGTTTCCACACCCATAGGTATAGCTAAACAGTAATAGCCATTAATGAAGTTGGGTAAACCTTTTAGCTTTGCAACCAAAGAGTATAGTTTTCCATTAAATAAATGTTTAAAATGACGAAATAAATTTATGACAACCATTCTCTGATCTCTTTCCTGAACCAATTGAGATTCTTATAAACATATACAAGAGATTCCTTTGTACTTCATAAATTTTTCATCTGTGTTGGGAAACTATCATGTCCGCCTCGGTAGCGTAGATGGTAGCATGTCTGTCTCACGTTCAAGAGGTCCCGAGTTCGAATCTCGGACAGGGTGAGTTACCTGGATAAGGTTGTTCCGGAGTTTTCCCTTATCCTTCAAGAGGAATGTCGGGTAACTGTAAGCTCCATGGATCCTGGACTCATATGAGCATCATATCGCCAAATTCATTCACTGTCCGATATGACTTTACAATGGAGGACGTAAATTACAAAAAAAAAAAAAAAAAAAAAATCATTAATTAAGTCATCACACTTTCAACCTATTCTCAATTACTAGGCCATCTTAAGAGAGAGATTCAATACTCACATATAGGAAGACACAAAGTTGTTTATTCATATGCAATTTGAGATGCATCTCTTTAGCAGATTTGGTCTGCAGTGCATCTCAGGGGGTGGTTTTAGGTTGACCAGTTATGCTTGTCAGTTATGTATGTTTTCCCACTTTCCTTTCTCATCATATAGCTGAATACTGGTCTGAATGTAGGCGCTATCGCATTTTCCAATAAGGACATCCACTGTTGTTCTAATGGTGCCTTATGTACACCTAACATTGTATAGAGCAGAGGCATATCAATTAAACTCTGAAACACCTGTGACATACATTTTCAGAAAACAATTTTACAACATTAATATTATAATTTTGTGAAAGTACATGTTGCATAGTTATGCTAATAAACAATTTTGCAACCAGTAACAAAAAAATCTTATATGTTTTTCCACTCTTGTACAAACTATTCTAAAAAATACTTATAAATCTTAATGAGTATGGACTATAGAACAATGAATCACAAAATTAATATAATTTTGAGTCAAACTAGTACTCTATTCTCTATGTATTGATAGTGTTTACCTTGAATGTGTTTCTTAGGACCTTTCTAACATCTTCAGCTAATGTTGACTTATAAATCTATCTATTTCATGCTAATCGAGAAAAATATTTGCTAAGTTAAATCTTTTCAGAGCTGGTTTCTATGTAATTGCTTTGAAATGTTGTTTTAAGAGATAATCCTCTCCTATTTGAGAAAAGTATTTGAAAAGTGAAACAAACAACAAGGATTGCCTTGGAAATAGCTCCAGAAAAAGGTTAAGTTATTTGACATATTTAAGTGTGAGTTTTAACAAGATATACATTTTTTGAGCATTAAAATGTTGCCCATCTCTTACAGTTTAACATTATGCCAAAGTCATTCACAATTAACAGATTTAAAAAGTTATTCCCAAAAAATTCAAGATACTCATTTCATTTGTCATTAAAATATTTGAATATTTTTCATGTAAAGGGTAGTTTTGGGTAAATAGATTTTCTTGAAAATCTTTTGTCGTATTCTTGGAAGTTGCTGCACTTAAATTTGGTGTTTAACAGACTGTTTTTGAGATAAAATGTTCAATGACAGGCAGTTAGATGTACAGACAGCCCGACTGCACGAAGATCTTTTTTTTTTTAAATACTATTTAATTTTTATTACTATTATTTTTTAGATTCAGGGAGTCTCAAAGCATATACCTATCTTTTATGGAATCTTGATACTGAATTTTTGGGTGGAATATAATACTTGCTCTACTTACTGTAAGTACAGAGTAGAACAAATAAAAAGGTATTGAACAATTTGGTATATGTAAGATATTTATGGTAACAGAGAAGTGGTGGAAGAAAGTGCTTAAGAAAAAAGAATTTAATGACAAAGATAATGAAGAAAGTAAGGAAACGGGGAAGTAAAGTTGATTTTTTCTTGTAATTTACGTCCTCCAACGTAAGTCATATCGGACGGTGAATGAATTGGGTGAAATTATGCTCAAATGAGTCCAGGATCCATTGAGCTTACAGTTATCTGACATTCGTCTTGAAGGATAAGGGAAAACCCAGGAAAAAACCCTATCCAGGTAACTCACCCTGACCGAGATTCGAACTCGGGACCTCTTGAACGCGAGGCAGACACGCTGCCATCTACACTACCGAAGTGGGCAGTAAAGTTGATGTTGCACAGTAGAAGCAAAAGTGAAAATGAAAAGTGTTCATACACCACTAAAACTATAATGAAAATCATACGTTGAAGAATATTTAAAATATAGGTATAGCAACACTCCCATCCCCGTTAGCATGCGTACTGCCAATATCTCTTTACTTACACTGTCCCATTTCTTATCACATATTTTTCTCCTGTAATTTGTTAACTCCTTACATTCTATCAGGTAATGAGCATTGCTTTGTTCGTCTCCACAAAATTCACAAATCCCTGCCTCATTACTTCTCAACCCTTTTAAGTATAATATTCCTACTCTCATCCATGCTATGCCTTCTCTTCCAGTTTTGTCACATTGATCTATATACGTTTCCCTAACCCATTCTGTCTTTAATTGCTTATAAAATTTCTAAGTTTTATTTTCTTCTATACTTTCCCATATCTCTTGCCTATCTATGTCTTGTACTCTAGTTCTCACTTCCTTCCAAAAACCGCTATAATTTATCTCCTCTACTCTCCATAGATCTCCCATGCCTATCATCAATATCAGTCTTTCCATTTCCGATCACCAAATATTTGTATTTTTAATGCTTTTCTGTTGCTTCATGCACAGATTCAATAATTTCCCCTTCTGTCCTTTAATACACTTATACCAGAATCTCAATATTCTCTCTATTATTATTCCCCTCATTTTTGTATTACCTAGCTCTAGTAATGCCACCTCTCTTGGTGCTGATTATGGCAGCCCTAGTAGTTCTTTGCAAAACAATCCATACATCTGGTCTAATTGTGTTTCTATCTCTGATGTGCCCTACATTGTTCTGGCTTCCACGACCGCTTCATTCATTCTTTCTAACCATCTGACATCTCCAGTTTATATTTACATATTCTTACCCCTGACATTGCCACCCTGCCATTAGCTATCCCTTTTCTGGCTTGTGCAGCCCATCCTCCACTGCAACACATCCTCACACCTAAATAGTCATACTCGTTTACCACTTCTACCTTTTGGTCTCCTATGAACCATTCCTCTCCTTTCCCAAGTATCGATCCTCTTTTAAATACAATTGTTATTTATTTTTTCCTGTTTATTCTTAGTCCCCAGTCAGCGCAAAACCTATGGATTGCATCAACTGATTTTTGTAGACCTATTACGGAAATTGCTCCTACCCTTAAATCATCCGCATACAATAAATCAGGGATCTCTTTGTTCATTAATATTGGGCAATGGGCATTGCTTTCCTTAACCCTCTCTATTATGTCGTCTATAAATAAATTGAATAGTATAGGACTCAATTTGCACCCCTGTGTTAAGCCTAACTTCTGTTCGGCTTCTTCTGATAATACATTCAACCCACATCTTATTCTGAATTTCACCCCACTATAAATTTTATCAATTTCGTTTATAAACTTCTCGCTCACCCCCTTTCTTCTTAGTTTCCATTTTAAAGCCTCTCTGTTTATTGTATCGAACGTTTTCTCAAAATCCACAAAAAATATACAATCTGCCCCTTTTCCTGCTAACGTATTTATCAAATAACGTCTTGATTATAAATATGTTATCTATAGTTTGTCTTTTTCTCCTAAATCCAGCTTGAAATTCTCATATTTTATTTTCTCTTTCCGCCCAATCCATTAGTCTGTCCGCTAGTATACCTGTATACATTTTCCCAATTATAGATAGTAAGCTTATCCACCTATAATTCTCTGGCCTACTCACACTCCCCTTTCCTTTGAAGGTGAGTTACCTGGATACGGCTTTTTACGGGGGTTCCCTTATCCTGAAAGACGAATGTCAGATAACTCTAAGCTCTAAGGACCCTGGGCTATTTGAGCATCATTTCACCCATTCTATTCATCGTCTGATATAACTTAACGTTGGAGGATGTAAATTAAAAAATAAAGATCTGATTGCAATGAGAGCCTACTCAAATAGCCTATTTAAAGTGCTGGTTTGAACCTCATCTACAAAGAATGGAGAAAAGAATATGGAACTTGATACAAAATATCTAATTTCCACAGTGAAGTATGGTAGATGACCATACTTGTTTGGGGTTGCATGAGTGTATCAGGTGTTGGCAATATCTCCATACTATCAACAGAAGTACATGGCTATTCTTAAACAAGAGTTGCCTACAGGCTGGCCCCGTAGCTCAGTCGGCAGAGCACCTGCACTACCGTGCTAGGGGTTCCGGGTTCGATTCCCGGCGGTGGGGATGGGGATTTTTCTCCAACCAAGATAATGCCCCATCTTACCCAGAGTCTGGAAGTATAAATGAGAGTGTGAATATATGCCTTATGTAATAAATTAATAAATAAATAAATAAATAAATTAAAAAACACCTTCGATATGTTCCAAAGGAGAACGGCCGCCGATATGACCATAGTAGTAAAAGGCGGGGTGTAAATGGAACAAGCAAAAAAAAAAAGAGTTGCCTACCATGTTGCCTGTACTTAATACATAACTGTAGTTAAATGTTCCTAAGCAGCTAGTCTCACTTGCTAAATATTAAGTCCATGGAGCACATGAGGTTACCTGGGGTAGCGCATTAAAAAGGACAATTTCCGACAAAGAAGCACTGACACCCGCACTGAATTAGAATTTTCTCTTTCGAGAAAATTAGAGGCTAAAGGGTGCCCTACAAAATACTGAATGCCCACACTGCTGTAATAATGTGCAGTTTTTTGGGGAGGTGTATTTGTGCCTCAGAAATATGCAAATTAACTTTATTTTTATACAACAAATTAAATTTTATTGAAACTGCCACTTGTTAACTCAATAGGTTTTGTTATGTCTTTTAGCTAATCTTCAGAATATTGATTTTCATTGAATATTTATTGGTGTACAAATACTTTTATTATGATGTAAATGTAAATGTGTATATCCCACTTGGGACTTAGGTACAAAAGATCATCTGGCCAACGTGCCGAATCCTCTTCGTAAAATTCTATCATATCCTATATTTTCTGAGATATTTGCACCTAAATAAGAACGATTAAATTGGAATTTTTTGTTCCATAGCTTAAAAAGTTCTAAAATACCTTTATAACACTAAAAAGTTAGTCTCAAATTATAATTCAAAGGACTTTGTGTGTCTGCATTTAGTGTCTAAGCACTTTCTCAGTCACAGTTTGGTTTCTTCTGCGCACTCCTCTCTTCCCCTAGATAAAAGTTACTTGGCCATATGCTACAAGAACTCTGAAGAAAATACTCGTACAGAACCCTGAGCAAACGTCAGCCTTCCTTAACTTCAATAAGTTTCACACGAGGAAATGAGAAAGAGGGAAAGTTTTCCCTTCCTTGAATTCTTACACTATTATAAGCAGAGGCAAGAGTTTTCGTTTTTAACGATTTTTTCGCGAATTTTCACGAATGTTTGCTTTTTTCGAGAATATTTTTAGCGATAAATGAGACAATTTCTATTATTTTTAGTCTACATAGAAAAATTTACATTTACTACAAATTACATAAATATAATTGTAATTTAACATTCATGTCTTCACAGCATGAAGCTAGAAGTCTTGAAAACATGTTTACAAATTGAACGAAAGCAAGATAAAATTTAACACTTAACAAAGCCAATACAGTGACATCATCATGCGAACTGAAGTAACAACTAAGCGTTGCAACAATAAACTGACACCACAGAACCTGGCTGGTCCGTGATACTGAAAACTTTGTCGTATGCTAACTGGAAATGTTGTTTATTGGATAGCACACAGTGCACAGCAGAACACAAAAAAAAACTCCTATTATGCTGACTAAAGGTACTGAGAAGATTGAATTTCTTGGAAACTACTCTAGACATAACATTAACATGAAAATATTGTCTCTCAGGGCTTAAGAATGTGTTCCGAAATGCCCGATAGTTAAAAAACGAATACAAACAATACCTCACTGAAAACCACCCAGATTTAGAAACTGTTCCCAATGCCTGTACTTTCACGCTGGTCTAGCTGGTTTAATTCAGTAGTTTACATTGCCAGCTAGTTTGATGCAATGGTCGATTTCTTTTCTAAAACAGAAGAGCATTCAGTTCCCGCGCAAAATGTATTAGGTAAATGATCACTTTTGCGATATCAAGTATTGTAAAGGTACAACAACAGCAATATTTGTTCCTGAAAATTTCAGATTTATAACATATCCAATATCCCGAATTAACTCGCTGAGAACCAAATTTGAAATATTAGAGAGTGGTCACTTTTGAAACAGAGTAAGTGCACTTGTAGATCATATCATGGATCCCAGTGTTAGAGAAGCAGTAGAAGAGAATCTAAAAGTTTGTTGCCGCATGACTTTGCCTAAATTAAACTCCGTTGTGGCAAAAGAAACTGATGAAATAACAATAAAAGCTTTAGATCATTTGTTTGAGCCTTCTAGTCTAGTTACTAAATCAAGTATAGGTGATTTAAATCATGTAATGGCAGCATTTAAACAACCAAATGCATTTAAAACCAGTGGTATTACTTGTGATTCTGATTTACTTTGTTGTTACAAAGAGCTTTGTGGCATTGTTGAACATCAAAGCCATGGTGGTAACGGTAACAGATTAGACGTAGTAACAGCACTCTTGACATTGAAGGCACAAGCTGATTCTTACAGCAATTTCTGTGGAAAGTCCCTTCAATGTCTTTGGTTGCCAATGTCAAATTCTAAGTCAGAGATTTTTCTCTACCTATAAGTTAGTTGTGACAGACAACAGAACAAGTATGAAATGCAAAAATATCACAACTTGTTGTATGCTGCAGTTCGGCGATATCTGATGTATAATATTTGAGCTTATTCATGGTTTTAACAGTTGTGTTACTTTAATTACCTGTTACTTTCCATTTCAGCCATGTCATTACTCATTAATTCTTCACGAAAATTTGCGCGAACTGAATGCGAATTTATGGAAAGAAAACACAAAACACCGTCAAGTAAAATTATTAATGCGAATTTTTTAAATAATTGTCACCACTAAATCTTGTCTCTGCTTATAAGGTAAGAGCACCATCGTCTCGTTCTCTCTAACCAAACATGCGCCATCCGGTAACGAAACCACACGCTACCAAAGGTAAGGCAAGTAGCCAGAGCCGCCGTCTCCGGAACATACTTTGATAACTCCATAGGTATATTCAAATGCTAGTCATTTAAATTATGTAGGAAGAGGTGTACACATAGGAGGGCTCGATATTTTAGGTGTCCTCGCTGCTGTAGGGTGTCATTAGCATCGTTATGTTTGTCAGTCTTAAAGCATGAAACAAATCATTAAACAGTACATACATTTTATTAAATGAATATGAGTTTTCGCGAGGTCTTTTAAATTTCAATTAAAACTATACAGAATTAAGGATAGATCATAAAGTGAGCTTCTAGAAGGTTTAATTTGTTAGTCGATTATCTCCATATACAGTGAGTAATTAATATCCGCGTCAAACCTCCTGCAAATGGCAATAGCCAGTAGAGGAACGCTGCTACGTATACATATCGTACGCTTGTGTGAGAGAGACAGTGATAGTAACACATAGCGTAGCTAAGAACAGCGTGCGTGTTATTGAGAACTATTAATCGCATCTGTTTAAAATCCAAATACAATGTTGCTATTTAGTGAAACAAAGTAAATGGCAATCGTACCTAATTTTTCAAAAGAGATAGCGTGCGGCTCGTCGTCACTCCGGCTCAGCATCGTCATCGTTATCGTCACTTGCTGCACTGCTTTCGTCCAGAAAAATCTTAATTCGTACACTGTGCGAAGAAATTTCAATCTTGATGCAATAGTCCCTCATTTCAGTAAGCAATTTACAAACGTCATTGGTTCTCGTATACTTGAAGCATAATCGCTTTTTCCCCTCCCAGAATTCTTAAGGTGGAAAAAACTGGACCTTTGCAAAATATTTTTTTTCGCGTACAGAAGTCGTTATCGTTTTGACAGTACAAATTTCGCCTCGGTCATAAAATTCCAAAACTGTTCTATCAACTACATGATTTTCAAAATGTTCTAAGTCCGTTGTTCTTTTTGGTATGTTAATGTGTTTGCTAAGCGAGACAAAAGTTCTAGTAGAACGCGGCTCATATTTTTTACCTCTGAACTGATCCGAGAAACAGTAAATTAATTCACTCCATACGCCTGAGAAGTTTATTTCTGATACTTTAAAATAAAGTTTGTGCCTTTCTCCGTCGTTTGAGATTCTTTCAAAAAATGATACTCAGCATAAAGAACCTGTTGTGCTTGACTACCTAAAACATTGACTTTTGTTTCTCTTTTCTCACTAATGCAATCACTTGCTTTACTTAGCGACATGTTGCAAACTCCCACTTCTTAGAACTGCACATTACCTACCTGTTTTTTTTTTCCCCATAGTCAGAGTATTTAAGAGAAAGGGGAAGCATAACAGAGGTCCAGAGGTAGTCCTGGTCGGGCGGGGCAATTTTCCCCGTCCGGGTGTCTTTTGCCGCAGTACCTAGCCGCTTTGCGGCTTAACCTGCGAAGTGAGTCAAGTGTGATTGCTTTTTGATCTGCTGGCGGTAGGTTTTGAGTGTTTCCAATTAGGTTTCAACTGGTTGCCCTTGAGTTGTCCTCTGAAGGCGGGTTTGATTGTTACTTTCTCCCGTTGGGGGAGGATCTGTTTTAGAACTTTTACCCCGTTTTGAGTACGGGTGTCCTGACGCTCGAGCCATCAGGCGTTATGTAGATTGAGTATTTTGGGGGTTTTCCTTGGGTTACCCAAGGGGCCCCAAGACGTCTCTGGGGAGTTTGTATGATGGCAAGCGTCTTTGCTCCCTCTGGTCATACCTGCACAGTGAGTTCACCAAAGGGTTGCCATGGGTTTGAATTTTGTCGTACATTGAACGAGCCCTCTCTCGAATGACGTCGACAATGTACAGAATGTTCGAATGTTCGTGAAGGATATGGGCGGGAAATCTCCAGTCAGTATCGTAGATGACCCGTAGCGCCCTGTTCTGCAGCGTCTGGAGTCTGACGAAAGTGGTATTCGCCACTGTTCCCCAGATCTTACAGCCGTACAGGATCATGGGCGGGATGATCGCCCGATACAGCTGGAGTTTGAGACGGAGTGGCATGGTTGAGCGGAATATAGGATATAGGTTCCTGAGCGCGACGTGCCCAAGCTGTACCTTGCCCTTGACGTGCGGAGCGTAAGTTAATTTGCGGTCCAGCGTCACTCCGAGATACTTCGCCGTTTGAACCCATGGGATTCCACGACGCCGTAAAACGAAGTTCTGCTGCAACCGATTGGCTCTGGTTTTTGCCAGGAGAATCGCAGAGCTTTTCTCCGGGTTAATCGCCATTCGCCATTTTGCGCTCCATTCGCCAATGGCCCGGAGCTGGGTTTGGATCTGCCGAAAGCCATACCTTGGGTTTCTGTTGACTGCGAAGATCATTAGATCGTCCGCATATTGACAGGTGTGGGTATTATGGTGTGTAGGTATGTCAGCCATGTAAGCTGCAAAGAGTGCCGGCGACAGCACGCTGCCTTCCGGCACCCCAGCGCCAATGGGCCGCTCTGTGGACAGCTTCCCCTCCATCTTTACTCGGAAGCTTCGGTTCCCGAGGAAACCGGCCACCAAGGAAATGTATGGACGGGGAATTTCGTGCTCCAGGAGTTTGTAAATTAGTCCTTCGTGCCAGGTAGTGGCGAATGCCTTCTCCACGTCCAGCAACACTGCTACCGTTTTAGACCGTTCCTGGAAACCCAGGGAGGCCTTCTCGGCAACCCGCAGTAGTTGCTGTGTCGTGGAGTGGCCAGAACGGAAGCCAAACTGATGTTCCGGGATTAAGCCCCTTTCCTCTAGGTGAGGAAGGAGCCGGGATAGGAGCAGTTTTTCGAAGACCTTCGATAAAACTGGGAGAAGGGCTTATTGAGCGGTAACTGGAAGGAAAAACCGGATTTTTCCCCGGCTTTAAAACGCACACCACGCGCGCCTCCTTCCAGATAGCTGGAAAGTGGCGCATGTATAGGCACGCATTATAAATCCGGGTTAGGTGAATCACGGCTCTGTTTATGATCACCACTCTCTTGACAGTTCAGGCTGCTCATGTCTGACCAAATACATGTAAAATATAACTGCGTGTAAATACCGAACTACTGAAGCTAAAATTACACTCTTTTTCGTACATGCTTGGCCAATCATTCTCTTTACATTTCACATACGTTTTAAGATCTAATAGCTACAAAGCGAGGGTAGTCTAGTCCTGACTAGGCTCGCCTGTGATTCTCAGACAGCAAAAAAGATTAGAGAACTCAAATAGTTGGTGGGCAGAGATAAGAGGAATTATGGAAAAAATAGGTATGGAAGATATAGGGAGATCAGAGGAAATGAATACAAGCGATGTGGGTGAATTGGTAAAATGCAGAATAGACGATATAGAAAGGCAGGGGATATAGGGAAGTCTAGAAAACATGACATCATTACAATTTTACAAACAAAGAAAGAGAAATTGGGGGCGAGAAACATATGTAGATTACTGCAATAGGCAAGAGAGAGAAGGGCTAGCTTGGATGAAAACAGGAACAATATTTCTAAGAGGGATAAGAGGTAGGAAAAAAGGAATTTGTGAATTGTGTGGGGAAAAGAAAGCATAGAACACTGTGTAACAGAACATTATGTGGAGAAGAAAGGTTTGGGAGGAAAATGGGAGAAAGTAGAGCAGAGCATAGCAGCTATAAAAATATTAACGGGAAAGGAGGAAAAGAAGGTAAGAAGTATTGGCGAGTTCTTACAGAAAGTAAAAGAAAAATGGGCAAGAAATGTAAAAATATAAGGAATGAAGATGGGGTGGGAGAAGAAAGGGGCTAATTAGGTAAAGAAGAGGCATGGAGGTTAAGAGCTACCTGGCAGAGCAGAAGACAGGGTGTCATGTAAGCCAAGGTAGCAACAAAGTAAAGACAAATAAATGTAGCCTAAAGTTGTAAATTGTAAAGTTTTGGAATGTGCACAATCAATAACTCATTCATTCATTCATTCATCCATTCATTCATTCATACTACCGTTTTGCCTCTGAAGGTCATATGCAGGAGGTTTGGCGCGCATAATAATATACTGCTAATGACTAATAATACTATATTTTTATATATCTAATGAGCTACCAACTCCCAGGCGCCATAGTCAAGTCAGTATGTTGTTAGATTAGATTTTATTGTGCATATTCCAAAAGTTTACAATTTACAACTTTTGGCTACATTTATTTGTCTTTACCTTGTTGCCACCTTGACTTACATGACGCCCTGGTCTTCTGTTCTGCCAGGTAGCTCTTAACCTCCATGCCTCCTTGTTACTTAATTGGTCCCATTCTTCCCCCTCATCTCCCTTTCTTATATTCTTTACATTTCCGGGCCATTTTTCTTGCACTTTCTGCAAGAACTCACCAATATTTCTTACCTTCTTTTCCTCCCTGCCCGTTAACATTTTTATAGCTACTACCCTCTTCTCTACCTTTTCCCATTTTTCCTCCCAAACTTTTTCCCTCCACATTGCAACCTCCTCGCATTCTGTTACATAGTGTTCTATGCTGTCTTTTCCCCCAAACAATTCACAAATTCCCTTTACCCTACCTCTTATCCCTCTTAGAAATATTGTTCCTGTTCTCATCCAAGCTAACCCTTCTCTCTCTTGCCTATTGCAGTAATCTACATGTGCTTCTCGTCCCCAATTTCTTTTTATTTGCTTGTAAAATTGTAATGATTTCATATTTTTTAGACTTTCTCATATTTCCTGTCTTTCTGTATCTTCTATTCTGCATTTTACCAATTTACCCACATCGCTTGTATTACTTTCCTTTTATCTCCATATATCTCCCATTCCTATTTTTTCCATAATTCCTCCTATCTCTGCCCACCAACTATTTGAGTTCACTAATCTTTTTTGCTGTCTCATGCATAAGTTCATAATTTCCCCCCTTTTTTGGCCAAACACCTATACGAAAATGTTATTATGCTTTCCATTATTATACCATTTCTTCTTGTCTTTCCTAATTCTACTAAAGCTACTTCCCTAGGTGCTGATCTTGGTAAGTCTAGTAGCTGTTTACAAAACCTTCTGTAGTTTTGGTCCACCGTTTTGTTTACCTCTGCGCCCCCCAGATCTCCACTGCATATAACATTTTGGGTTCAACTAGTGCTTCGTACATTCTTTCTAACCATTTGGGTGTCATTCCTAGTTTATATTTGCATATTCTTATCCCATTCATTGCCGCCCTTCCTTTTGCTTCAATTTTTCTCCTGTGTGCTTCCCACTTTCCATTGTTATTCAAACCTTACTCTTAAGTATTCAAATTCATTGATCACTTCTACCCTTTTGCCATTTAGTACCCACTTTTCATCTTCTTTTAGTTTAACTCCCTTCTTGAATACCATAACTTCCGACTTATTTATGTTTATTTTTATTCCCCATACTTCACAAAATTTCTGGATTTCATTTATTGTCTTCTGCAATCCTACTATCGTTATAGATCCTACCATTAAGTCATCCGCATATAGCAGTCCAGGAATTTCTTTGTTTGCTATTACCGGACAGTGCTGGTTTCCTTCTTTAGCCTTGTCTATTATCTCATCTATAAATAAGTTAAATAAAATTGGACTCATTTTGCACCCTTGTCTTAGGCCTACTTTTTGTTCTGTCATCTCCGTAATTACATTTTCCCCCACCTTATGCAAAACTTTACCCCTTCATAGATTTTCTCTACATCTTTTATATATTTTCCACTTACCCCTTTCATCCTCAATTTCCAAACTAAAGCTTTTCTGTTTATCGTATCAAAAGCTTTCTCAAAACCCACAAAGAACATATATACCCTTCCTCTCTTCTTCCTGAGGTATTTGTCTATTATAGTCTTTATTATGAACAGATTATCTATTCTCCGTTTTCCTTTCCTGATACCTGCTTGAAATTCAGACAGCTTCCTTTCTTGTTTTACCCATATTCTTGGCCTTTATGCTAATATTCCTGTGTATATTTTAACTAATATAGATAACAGACTTATTCCCCTGTATATTTCTGGTTTATTTGCACCTCCCTCCCCCTTATAAGGCACAATCATGCTTATTTTCCAGCTTTCTGGTATGTCATCACTTTCTTTTATCTTGTTTAGCACCCTTGTCATTACTTCTAAGCCCTTTGTTGTTTCCCCATACACTTTACAAAATGTCCCTGGTATACCATCGAGTCCTACTGCATTCTCTTTTTTATAGATTTTAATTGTTGATACACCTCTTGCATTGTGAATTGCCTAACTTGATCTTCATTTGCTATTTCTATTGTTCCCAAATCTCTTATTTCTAATTTTAATTTTTTCCCTCCCCTATCAGCTCCCAGAAATATCTCTGCCATTGATTCGCTTTAATCTCATTTTTGCCTCCTCTTTGCTGACTACACCGCTTATTGCTTCCCATTTTTTCCATCCTTTCCCTCTATAGCTTCATTCAACTTTTCCCCCACTTTTTCTTGACATTCTTTCCTTTTTGCTTCTAGTAAATTTTTGTATCCCCATTTCCTGATCAGCAGATGTTTACTGTCTGTTTCTTCTTCCGTTCTCCTCCATTTAATAAGATCTTTAAATACTTCTTTTTCCTCTGCTCTGTATTGTTCCTTATTTTGTCTTGTTTCCATTTCTTTCCCCGCCCTTTTTACTACTAATTCCAGTAGTTCTAATGCTTTTCCCACCCGATCTTCCTTAATGTTCAGCATTATACCCCTTTCTATAATTTGTCCTACACCTGAATTTGTCATGTATAAAACCTACTCTCTGCTCCTCCCTCCATTTGAACGTTTTTATTCTTCTTGTCTGTATCACCTCTCCTCCTTCTACCCGTTCTCCTAGTTTATGTTTCAGATTTATTTCTGTTATTATTGGAAAATGTCCACTGCTTGTGCATAAGTTTGTAATCTTGAAGTTGTTTATCTTGCCTTTCAAGTTATTTAGCCACAATACGTAATCAATTACACTTTGACCATTTGTATTTACAAATGTATATTCCTCAGCTTCATCCTCTCCGTATTTTGCATTTAAAATATCAAGATAATTTTTTTCACAAAAGTCTATGCATTTTTCACTCCCTCTATCCACCATTTTGTCCCTGCTATGTCTAACACTCTCTTTTCTGCAGCACATCATTTGATTCCCACCAATCCATTAGATTTACGTCACTTTCCCATATTCTGACATGGAAATCTCCCATTATTATTAACTCTATATGTATATGCTTAACTGTTAACCTCTCTATGTCCTTCTCTAAAAGCTTATATAATTCCAGGTTATGGAACTGTGATGTAACAGGCGGGTTGTATACTATACCCATACATATTTTACTGTCATCTAACTGCTTATCTTGAATAATCACCCACAATACTTCTTTTGATCTAGACCATGTTTCTTTAACTGTCTTATTCAACTCTTTCTTAATAAACAATCATATCCCCCCTGAATGTCTCCCTTTCTTTGCGCATGATACTCCAACCGTACCAACGTAATTGTATTCTTTTATTTCAATAATGTCCTCTTTTAACCACGTTTCCACCACTTTTACCTCCGCCAAATAGTCTAATCCCTCCAGTAAATTTTGTAAGGTTCCCGAATAGAGTTTGTTTTTTAGGCCTTCACAGTTCCAAACCCCAATCATCTTACTGGTTGCTATTGCGATCCTGTTCTGACCCTGTCCCTACATACCCTGAGCTTCTCAAAATTTCGTTTGCTTCTCAGTTTGTAACCTTCCACTGTTTTGTTAATGTCTCTGGATGACGAGAATTCTCCCATGTGGTGATGACACAATACTTTCTTCTCTTCCCCTCTCTTCCTCGCTTCTACTTCTTCGTTGCCGCTCCTCCCCACCTTTCCCATCTTCTCTTCCTCACTGGATGCTGCAATGCACTGGCGCCACGCCTCCTTCCCCTTTTCTACTAGACCTCCTGCTGCTTCCCTTTCCTCCCTAATCGGTGTGATGGATGACCTTCTTTGGCAATGGTGTATCTCGTGACGTCTCCAATGTTATCATATCTTCTCTCTCGATCGTTACAGCAGTTGATTTACCCGCATGCTGTTATGCTCCGCCGCCTAGTGTCGATTCATTTTTCTTCTCTGCTTTATCAAGCGTTCCTCTACTTCTCGAGACTGGACAGGACTTTGCCCTTCCTCCACCTGTCGTGTGTGTAGATTCACCTTGTGCCTCTTTTGTAACTTTTTGCTGAGTTGTTTCCTGTTCTGGTCTGCCTTCCAGTCTTATGTCCTTTTTCCCCTCAGGTGTCTTTTTCCTGCCATCAATCTAAAGTTGTAAATTTCGAATGTATGCTTTTTTCCCAGCCATCCTTGCTTCTTTCATCTGTATTATGAGACTTTTCTTCAGTTCCCGTTCCTCGAATGATAAACAATAAGTTGTTAGCGAACTGCACATCACTACCACCATCACTACCACCACCACTACTATTACTGGCTAAAATGATGGTTTTGGAGCTTCTCGATCTTAGAGTAACGTAACAATAATATTCTTAGCCATAAAAATGTAGTTTAGTACAGTTTTGTTTACTGTAACAAGTTTTTATTATTATTATTATTATTATTAATTATTATTATTATTATTATTATTATTATTATTATTATTATTATTTTGTAATTTACGTCTTCCAACGTTAAGTCATATCGGACGATGGATGAAATTGATGCTCAAATGAATCCGGGGTCCATGGAGCTTAGAGATACCCAACATTCGTCTATCACGATAAGGGAAAACCCTGGAAAAAACCTTATCCAGGTAACTCACCCTAACCAAGATTCCAACTCGGGACCTCTTGGACGTGAGGCAGACATGCTACCACCACGCTACTGAGGCGGGCTTACTGTAACAAGTTTTGTATAATAAAAGACACAGCAGATTATTTTTGTAAATTATACAAACCATGTGGCATTTTCAAATTGATTAAATGGATGACGGATTTCGTTGAATGGGGACATAAGAGCTTCTGTAGTTTTTCACTGCATTAAAAATTAAGAGGTTTTATGTTATTAAATAACCATCTGACCGAAATGAGGGCACAGAAGTTTAACATTTCACTTACTGTAACTTGAAACATTCTACTAACTATTCTTACAAACACTCTTTTATAGTTCTTGTTAGTCGAGATAAATATTCTTTGGTCTGAGAGGCTCATTTGCTCTGGTTCTGATCCTGTAATTCCAAGGTCGTAGGTTCAAACCGGGTCTAGACCAATGTTTATGAACTATGCGTACAGTACAGTCCCATCGCAGTAGATTTATTGTTGTGTAAAATAACTCCTATGGCCCTCCAGGAGCCTACTTATGTAGGTACGGGAATTGGCGATCCCGTGTTCCCGAACCACCCTGACACCCTCGATGTGGGTTCCTCTTAGTGGTGAGGGGTCAGACAAAACACCCACTCACGTGTAGGCCGTACATGTAGACCCTTGTCGGCGGAAAGGTTTGTCCTGGTGGTTGAGGGATGCGTATCTGAGCATGTTCCAGTCTTCTTCTGAATTCGGGGAGGGTGCGCATTTCCAACACACTACTTTGGTTTCTGCTTCGCCTAAATGGGAGGTTAGGGACTAACCCGCCCCTAATCAATCAGCCAGGACTAGGTACCGTACCGAACTCCAGGGTGAGTGGGACGACGAGCCCGCTATATCGCCTGTGTAGCCCAGTCATCCCAGTGGGATGACCCCTTGTTGGGCTCCGTGGTGGGTGGGGAGCACCGGGGGATGAAAGTTACTCCATTTATAATGGTAAACCAAAATATTAACAAAACTGTTAACAAAAGTGGAAAAGAAATAGCTGAGTCTTATGGTCCTCGATATTTAGAACTGAGGAAGGTCGGACATTTACCACCGTGAATCCGTTTATAATTCAAAAGGGTCTGGATAATATTGCTGGTCCAGTTAAATCATGTACTCGATCTCGCAATGGAACGCTTTTGGTCGAAGCAGTGTCACCGACGCAAGCGACAAACATTTTAAAGGCTAATATGCTGGCGAGCTTTCCGGTGCGTGTGGAAATACATACAACCCTGAACTCCTCGCATAGTGTTGTAAACACCAGCGCATTTGACGGTATGACCAATGAGGAGATTCAGGAAAACTTGGCAGAACAAGGTGTGTCAAAAGTATATCGAGTTCACCGTAAAGAACGAGGCGAACTAGTGCCTACTAGTACCCCGTTTCTTGCCGTTGATCGAGTAGAGCTTCCGAAAAGGATTAAGGCAGTGTATGAAGCTATTGAAGTCAGGCAGTATGTACCCAAACCATTGAGGTGTTATAAATGCCAGCGCTTTGACCACACGAGTGATTCTTGTAATAGAGTTGCTACTTGCATTGACCGTGGGAAAGTCAAGCATGATAATGCATGAACTTCACCTGCAACATGTGTTAACTGCAGCGGTGGTCATTCATCGAACTCCAGAGAATGTCCCCGTTCTATGGAGGAAAAGGCTATCCAAGAGATCCGGGTAAGGGGGTGTCCTTCGTGGAAGCCCGGAAACTCTTGCGCATTCATCAGCCTTCTGTCCCTAGGACCGTCACTTACAGTACAGGTGCAGCTAAGCCGGTACCTAGGCGTGAAATCGCAAAACAAACTTGCGAAATAAACGGGGCAACAATATCGCAAAAGCACTTACACCAATATCACATCCAAAGCAACAGGAACAAGCACGAACAACAGTCAGAAGCTCAGTTAAGTCACCGGACAGGGCATCGACGTCCGCCAATAAGAGAAAGCTGCCCGTAGTATATTAAGCACCGTTTTCTGAGGGAAAACGCCAAGTCTGTTCCCGGAAAAGCTAAGGGAAAAGGGAGCCCAAGATCATCGCCTCCGAGATCATCTTCGGAGTCATCATTTGGAGAGGACTCCGATCGGCGACAGTCATCTTCGTTGGCCGTAGTTTCCAACCGGTTCGAGCCTCTCGAATCGAAAGTTGCAGAAGGGAAACCGTCCTCTTCCATAGAAAATATGAAGCAGGAAAAACCTGACCATGCTGCTACAACGGAAGCAAAGAAAAGGCAGGATAAATCTGCAGAAACCAACACAACACCAAAGAAAAGGGGCAAATTGATCCGACCACCGCTAAAATCTACGTAATGTACGTATTTATTTGACATATCCCATTACTATCGCCATGGCTATCCTACAATGGAACATACGAGGTTTAAGAGCACATCGACCACAGCTCGAACTTTTGCTCAATAAACCTGACCCTTGGTGTTATGCTTACAAGGGACTAAGATACAGCCACACGACAATTTTAAAATCAGACGCTGCACACCACTGAGGTGTGATATTGAAACAGAAGAGGGCATTTCTGCTCACGGGAACCCTATGATGCTCCTCAGGGATGACATCTGTAGATCCGATACAGCTACAATCTGACATCCAATCTGTAGCTGTAAGGATTAAGCTGCCATCAATCGAGTTTTGCATTGGCAATGTATATCTACCTCCATCTGATGACCTCTCATTAAGTGAGCTTGAAGATTTGGTTTCCCAACTATCAACACCGTTTCTCATAGTGGGAGACTTAAATGCCCATCACCCACTTTGGGGCTTAAATCGGACATGCTCAAGAGACAATCTCATTTCAAAATTCATGGAGAGCAATAACTTGGTTCTCCTGAACACCGGAGAGCCAACGTTCCTTTCACACTCCTTTAACACCTATTCCCACATTGATTTAGTAGTTTGTTCATCCCAGTTAGCAGTTTCATTACAATGGAATGTCATTTCTGATTTACATTCCAGTGACCACTTCCTATGTCTTCTTAGTCCCTTAGCACATGATGTCTCCCTCACGTATTCCTAGATGGCGTTTTGATCGTGCCAACTGGAACCTTTACACACAGTTGGCTGCCTTTTATTACGAGCACGATTTTGTGAATGATTTAGTTGACCTTACAGAGAAAATTCCTTCCGCTGCAAAACAGTCTATTCCAGGTCCGGTACTCATCCCAGTCGATTTCCTGTCCCATGATGGACCAATGACTGCCGGAATGCTATTCTTGCTCGTAGACGTGCTCTAAGGGTATTCCAACAACACCCTACCCTAAGTAAACTAGTTGAGTATAAGAAAGCGCGTGGAAAGTCTAGGCAAATAATTAAGGATAGCAAGGAACCCCATGAAACAGTTTTGTATCATCTTTTAACAGACGTGCACCTTCCTCTGTTGTATGGGATAAGTTAAGGCGTGTGGCCGGAAAATCGACCCACTTGCCAATCGCTGGTCTGAAAACATCTGTAGGAGTTGATGTTGATCCGTTTGACGTGGCTAACATCTTCGGCTGTGCTTTCGCTCAAGTGTCTAGCTCAAATAATTATGCTACTGAGTTCATCTCAATTAAGACTCAAGTAGAATTTCCAGAAACCTTGAAGATTATAACCACCTCTTCACCTTGGCAGAGTTAGAACACGCTTTTTCATCTTCGGGACTGACAGCACCAGGACCGGACGGAATCCACGTTCAAAAATTACAACATCTCTCAGCTGAAGGTAAGGCATTCCTGCTCGAGGTCTATAACCGTGTTTGGGTTGATGCCACGTTTCCTGACAAGTGGCGAGAAGCCACCATTATACCGATCTGCTGGCAAGGACCATTACCTCCCTTCTAGCTGCCGTCCTATTTCCCCCACCAGTTGCGCATGCAAGGTGATGGAACGCATGATAAATGGGTGGTTGGTATGGTGGCTGGAAACGCACAACCTACTGAGTAACATCCAGTGCTGTTTTCGACGCCGCCGTTCAACAGTGGATCATCTTGTGTCCATGTCAACACGGATTATGAACGGATTTCTTAAAAACTGTCAAACACTTGGAATATTTTTGACCTTGAAAATGCTTATGATACGTGTTGGCGGGCAGGGTTGCTACGCACTCTGCACACCTGGAATATACGTGGACGCCTACCACTATTCCTTCAGGAATTCTTGAAAAACCGCGTATTCCAAGTAAGGGTTGGCTCGGTTTTTTCAAATCCTTTTGTTCAAGAGAACGGTGTACTACAAGGATCGGTACTAAGGGTTACGTTGTTGTTTGCAATTGCGATCAATTCTATCTCGAAGTGTGTACCTCCGGGGGTCTCGTCATGCCTATTTGTAGACGACTTTGCCGTCTACTGTACATCTCAGCGCACACCGTTTTTAGAGCGTCGTCTACAGACCACTTGAGACAACCTTAGGAATTGGAGTTTAAAAAAACGGCTTCCGATTCTCCGCTGAGAAAACTGTCTGTGATAACTTCTGGTGAGTTCAGAGTCGATTACCTCCAAGGCTCCGTTTAGGCACACATCTGCTACCTTCCACAGATGAGACCAGGCTCCTTGGATTGGCATGTGATAGAAAACTTAGTTGGTCATCGCATATAGCACAACTTAAAGCACGATGTGGCCGATCTTTAAATATCTTGCGGGTACTAAGTGGAAAATCGCGGGGATGGGATCGCATAGTGCTATTGCGACTTTATCGCGCACTCATCCGTTCCAAATTAGATTATGGTAGTATCATTTATGGCTCAGCACGACCATCTGTGCTGAAGAGATTAGACACAGTCCATAATTGTGGCATACGTATAGCAGTTGGTGCATTTCCAACAAGCCCTGTATGATGAAACTGCAGAACCTCCTCTGCAGCACAGACGCAACATGTTATTAGCAAATTATGGCTGTGGACTTAAGTGCTTGCCCACACATCCAACGTTTACGCCGTTCAACACCTTAATGGACGCACGTTATAGGAACACTTCTCTTAAACCAAAGCCACCTGGTTTTCGATTACGGGAGCTGCTTAGAGAGCTTGATACTGAAATGCCCAGGATGTATCCTAGGTGGGAGAGGGCATACCCTCCTTGGTTGTGCAGAGCGTCCTACGTAGATCTGGGCATGACTAAATGTGATAAATCTACCATGTCTATGTCTAGTATCCGCACTTGTTTTTTAAAATGTTTATCTCGTTATGAAGATCATTTTGTAATTTATACTGATGGCTCCAAGAGCTCAAATGTTGTTGGTTGTGCTTATGTGTGTGGAGCCGAACCGTATACATTGGGATTCCATACTAGCACTTCCATTTATACTGCAGAGCTTTATGCAGTATACTGGACCATTTTACACGTACGGCGACGAAAGTTGAGGGACTGCTTAGTCCTGATTGATTCCCTCAGTGCACTTCAAAGCCTACGGCACTTGTACAACTACCATCCTATTGTGCAGCGTATCCAGGATGCCATCCTCGTTTTACATGCTTCCGGCGTTAGCGTGGTATGTGCATGGATTCCTGGTGACGTCTGGTGGTGCAACTATGAACTTCTTTGTCAAATTATCTACTGGAGGAATTTCGAAATTCATTATGTGGTCCTTATTTTTCATTTGAATATGTTCTCCTATGTTGTCAATTTATTTTGGTTTATCACTCCTTTTAATAATTTTGGATTTGGATCAATGTCATGATTTTTGTTCCAGAAATGAAATGCTACTGCTGACTTACTTTCTTGTTTCATTCTGATGTTTCTAAAGTGCTCTTTGACTCTGGTTTTTAGATTTCTTTTAGTTTGACCTATGTAGCATTTTTCACAATTTTTACAACTTATTTGGTATATTCCAGATCTGTTAACTGATGGGATTTCATCTTTTGTGTTTTAATTTAGCAATAAACCGACTACAAATAGTTCTTCCGATTAATTTTGACATTACTGTTACTTAATTCCTCCAATCACGCATGCATAAATTGTGTTTACACATGAACGAGTAGAGAATTTGTAGCAAACTTGGAATTATAAGATGCACTTTAGGTATACCCTTCAGATCAATCATATTTGTAATAATTATATACTGCAGAATCTTGAAATGGATAATGGTCCTACAGGTTCTAATTAAGATCCCAAAATACCCTCTCAAGTACTGGATGGTTAAGTTGTAGTGAGCATGTGTGTTTGGAGGAATTTAGTAACAGTGACGTCAAAATTAATATAAAATTATTTGTGGTTGGTTTATTGACACTCGTCACTTACTTTTTCATATATTTATGAGAGACTAGTTTCAAAGGCCCTGAGTTGGGAAGAGATTGAAAATGGAGGCCAGGGCCTTTGAAACTAGTCTCTCATAAATATATGAAAAAGTAAGTGACGAGTGTCAATAAACCAACCACAAATAATTTTGTAGTGAGCAATTGGCCCAAAAATATTTAAGTTACTGGAAACAAGAGTAATCGATCAAAGTAAAGGTCTAGTTTTTGAACTATATTACTAATAGAATATGTTGGCTTCCCAAATAAGAGCTCAGGATCCAGGAAGAATTCAAAGTCTGAAGAAAACTACGTTGACTTCTAGTAGAATACGTACAATGTAAGTTCTTAGCTTTGCGCAGGTAACTTCTTTCTCTGCATTGTAGCTACTAAGTAGAGGAAATATATTTCACCAACAAAATATATAGAGAATTATACTGGAAATGATACGTTGCTCTTAAAAAAAATATATATAGAAAAAAGGATATTGTATGTGTCTGTGGGCTGTATAACTCAAAAATGAATTGGAATAAATGCTGAACTTGGTACACTAAAACCTGCCTAAAACGGACTCCATATCAAAAACCTGAAAAAATGATAATAAATTTCAGAACGGAGCTATTTACCATCTAAAATTACACTCTAAGCTGGAAAACTGCCTAATGCGGAAACGGAAATATTTTTTGGGAACCATTTGCGTAATTAACCTGATTAAAATGGATTACTTCATGTGTAATGCATTACAATGTAAGTACTTTATAGAAGTGCAATAATTTTGAGGGCAACTGCTTGCAACGAAGTTCCATGAACCATATAGTTATAAACTGTAATCCTTAGAAGAAAAGGGAAAACAAACCATTAGCTCCCTCAACTCTTTCAACACACACGGTAAGGGTACAACTGTTTTGCAGTTTGCTCATTCTTAATTTCATTCTTACAAATGTTCAAGCATGACATGAAGAAAAGTGTGAACTTTGGTGACTTTTAAAAACAGTTTGTGCGCACAAATTCTGTAAAATAAGTTCTAAACATAAGACATTATCACTGGAGGTAAAAATTAAGATTATTGAACATGAAAAGAAAGAATTAACTGTGTTGTTTAAAGTGGGGAAAACTCAGATTTATGAGATTTTGAAAAAATAAAAATTAAAGATGAGTAGTTAAAGGGAACAGAAGGGCATGTGAAATGCATCACAAAATCCACAGAGTATGACAAGCTAAGTCGTGCTGTGTTCAAGTGGGTTATTAGTCCACGACTAAAGGAATTCCCATTTCTGGACCATTGCTTCAGACTCAAGCTTTAGAGACAAAAAGAAAATTAGGCAAAGACAATTTCAAAGCTTCCAATGGATACCTGGAGAGTTTCAAACATCGTCCTAACATTGTTTTGAATGCTGTATGGTGAAGCAAATGATGTTGATATGGAGACAGCTGCAGATTGGAAAGGGAAAATTGAAAATAGACAGAGAAACTAGGCAATAAACTACAATTATTGTATGTAAGTTGAAAATATAGTACATATCAGTCTATTATTATTTACACTTCATGCTATATTATTCCTTCACTGTAAACCTGTGTAATTTCTTAGTTTTTAAACACAACCCTCTGTAACACGGAAACCTGTGTAAATGGAAGATAAATGCCAGAATGATTGTGTTCCATTTTAGAGAGGTTTTACTGTATTAGAGTCTGTTTGGGTTAAGTTGTCAGAAAGAGAGAGTAGTAGTGGAAGGATAACTTCAGTTACCTCCCATTCACTGCAATGGAAAAGGGATGTTTCTTCCAGTCAAAAGCTTTCCTTGTCAGTTTTCTTCTGCCACTGCTTTCTCAAGTGTTAACTGAAGTAAACCCCTTTCCACCTTCGCCTTGAATGGTTTGTTACAACAATGCTTGCAAGCGAGAGGGTGAGTACTGCTTTCTCTTTCTAGAGATTAGTGACTTCTTATCTCACAGACTCTAAACTTGTCAAAGTTGCAGCATAACATTTTGAAAAAGTTCTCCCTCCTCACCTCCAACTTCTGAAATGTTTTATTTTCTAAAAAATAACTAACCACTTTGATTAAATTATCACAGAATATTAACTATATGTTGAATTTTCTGGAAATAGTCTATTAAGGCAATTTTGATTAAAATATCATAGAATATTAACATGACAAAAATTATGTTGAATTTTCTGGGAATAGCCTATTAAGGCCTCTTCATTCAGAAGCAATTTATGCAACTGTAAACTATAATATGTACAAAAATGATTACAAAAATTATAAATCTCTTTAAAATAATTGAAAAGAATGTTTTTATGGGATGAGACATTCCCATGCTATTTGTTATTGGTTTAAATTGTTAATACTTCATTTCATTTCCTGAAGTACTGCCAACCTTTATTTGTTTCTGACAATGCCTTGGAAAGAGTAAGAAATTTCAAGATAACATAGCAAAAATTGTTTAAATTTGACTATTTTTATTTTATTTTTATTCCCCTCTTTGTACATTTCAACTATTTGTATGAATGTGTCTGCAACATATATAATTTACATGTCCAGTAAATCTAATGACGTGGGCCTGTGGCTTTTAAGCACACTTAAAAGCCATCGGTCTGGGCCACAATTGAACTTGTAACATTGGGAGCAATAGGCCAATGCCTAATTCACATAGATAAACACAAATTTTTATCTTAATAGTACAAAGAAGAATAAGTTTTTGCAAGAATACTTAGTAGAAGCTATACAAAAATAGATGATCATTAGTGAATAGAGAAAGTGAGATGAATGGAACACACCTTTTTAGATCTCAAATAATACTGGAATAATGTTTATTAACTACTGTCAACTCTTTTCTTCTTTGTAAAATAAAGAACAAATTCCCTCCATATTCTACCATCATCATAATTCCCTTTAAGGTCTTTTGTATCTAACATTTGGAGATAGTTTCACATATGAAGCATATTTTACTTAGCATTTCTGAAACATTCTGAGAGTATTTCCTTACAATCAAATATAGCTCAGATTTTTATTAATTTTATGGTTAAGAATTTAAACTCAACCTTACATAGAGTGTTTAATTTTAAAGCCTAAAATATGATATTTTTAAAAATGTGTGCATGCCTAATGGAACAGTTTCAAAACCTCAAAATTGAAACAGGAACCTTCGGTCATACAGATTAATTATTCAATTAAGTATGTATAATAAGTTATTAACAATACATAATTATGTCCAATAACTGTATATATTTAAGAACTGTAAAAGGTATATTTTGGTCATGTTGGTAAAATTGAAAATGTGTATTTCTGTGTAAAATGTTGTATGGTGGACCTGGGCTGATATATGTATTGATCTACCATAACAGCCATGGACAGTTTAATAAATAAAATTCAAGAAGCTATTGATAAAAAATTAGTAGTTGTGGGTTTATTTTTAGACTTAACAAAAGCATACAATGTTTTAGATCATGACATACTACTCAGGAAATTAAATAAATATGGTTTTAGGGTATTATGAAAAATTGGGTTAAATCCTATTTAAGCGATAGAAAACAGTTTGTAGAACATCAGTTTGAAAATAAAGAAAAATTAAATACAGCTCAGTCCAAAGTGAGAGAAGTTAGGCAAGGAGTTCCACAAGGATCAGTCCTGGGCCCCTTGTTATTTTCGTTGTACATAAATGATTTGCCAACTGCCATTAATTCCACAGATGTTATTTTATTTGCAGATGACACTAATATCTTAATAAAAGGAAACATTCAAGAAAGCGTACAGACCAAACTCAATGATACTCTATGTAAACTGCACACATGGTTTCAGACCAATGAACTAATTATAAATAAGGATAAGACTGTTGCCATTTCATTCCATACTTGCCAAAATAGAAATGTGGTCAAACCTCCAATAGTATTTGATAAAACAGCCATTAGCTACAATAATGAAACAAAATTTTTGGGGTTACATATGAATGAGAACATGAAATGGACCACACATATTCAACATTTAATAAATAAACTGAGTTCCTAATAAAATTAGGCAAGTGAGTCAACCTTGTATATACTTTTCTCCACTTACAAGTTTTTTATGAAGACTAGTTTCTGGGGACTTCTCCCCTATCGTCAGTTCTGTGGTTGACTGATGATGCATCCGGTGTCTGAATCTGGCTTGTTGTCGTGCTGCCATCTAATGTCCTGGTAAGTTTGATGACGTCATCTACCGCAGGAATTTTAGTAACAATGGCACTCCACTTTCTGAAATACTTCTTTTTATTCTATATAAACTGAGTTCCATTTGTTATTTGCTTAAACATTTGAAAAGCTTAATAAATTTAGCAGCATTGAGAAATATATATTATGGTTACTTTCACAGTCAGTTACAATATGGGATAGTGTTCTGGGGGGAAAAGGCAGATAGAGTCTTTAAACTTCAAAAAAGAGAGATAAGGATACTAAGTGGGGTGGATAACAGAACATCTTGCAGGCCATTATTCAAAAAACATCAAATGTTACCTCTAGCATGTATGTATATTTTGGAATTAGTGATCCATGTAAAACAAAATAAACTACAAATACGAAATTACAAAAATGCTGATATTCACAAATACAATACACGTCAGAAAGATGACTTTCACATTCAAAGTTGTAGAACGGAAATCTTCAGGTCTAGTGCTATCAATAAAGGTATAAGATTATACAACAGGCTACCAGAAAATATTAAACAAATGAAGAGCCTTATACATTTTAAAAAGGGAGTAAAACTCTTTTTACTGCAACATTCATTTTATTCTGTAAATGAGTTTTTAAATGTTAATTAGTTTTAAGTGATTGTAAATAATGTCAGTGGACATTAATGTAATTTTTATACTATGACATGTCTGATATCAATCAAAAGGATAAAATAAATTGAATTAAATTGAATTAAATCATGAATTAAAGTAAACTCCACATTTGTGAACTTTTATATAGCATTTCTCTATGGTCTTTATATAGTTTATATTTATTTGCTTTTTCTACTTTAGACTTTTGTTGGATCCTGTATCTGTTACAGTTTTTAGTCTTATGTAACTTTCTATATTTATCTTTGTATCTTGAACTGACGTGTCCTACAACATATGTATTATGTTCCAAAGGATGAAATAAATACAAATACAAAAAAGACCTTGCCAGTGCCCAGGAAAGGGCGGAAATCAGTATAATAACATGGTATGTCAGCCAGATGTACTATTTTAGAGGTACCATTAAGACAGGTCAATACACTGATAGTTTTACCTCGTGACACCATGTTTCAATATATAAGAGGGTAGATAGGACCATTCAGCCCCATTCCAGTCTATCCTGTTCATGTCGTCTGGCTGATTTAATTGCTTCACCATGCGCTGCGTCAATTTAAGTTTGACTATAGTAGTTTCATCATAGACTGTCACCGCCAGTTGAGAGAGCAAAAATCTGAAGGTGTCCGGGTTCCATATGAAAGAGATAAACCAAAATTAAAGTACTTGGAAAATACTGTGTGTTCTGTTGTTGTCTCAACCCTACCACCTGAGAGCCCAAAGAGTCCATGCAGGAGACACTGAGAACAGCAGTGGGAGGCAATGGGAAAGAATACGGTGGAGACCAAGGAAGGGATCCTGACTTTGAATTCAGGTACATGCGTAGCGTGAGGCGGTGAGCAAAGTTACTGCTGCAAAATTGATCACCATAAGCTCCATATGTACACATAGAGAGTAAAAATTTAAAAAATTAGATGTCTGATAAATAACTCACTTATATTCAAATTGAAATTTGTTTCAAGAAACAAAACAAAACACAAGCAGGTCTTTAGTGGCATTTGCAGTTTTCCAAAGATACTCCTACACTGATGGAAAATTGTGGAGAATACAGCAGTCGCAATTCTTTGAAGAAAGAAAAATATGGAAATATCTGTGGATTACTTTTTCTGCAGTCGTACATAAAGCAAAACATAGTTATCTTAACAGATTCAAAATCGGCCATAGATGGGATTGTAAATTATAAAAACAAAACAACAAGAAACATCAAAGAAATAAGTTTAATTAAAGCTATTGAATCAAGAAATCATGTCACCCTGCTATGGATTCCAGCCCATGTTGGACTTTCAGGTAATGAGCATAATGACCAACTAGCAAAAAAAGGTGCAATTCAAAATATAAAACCTGTAAGACAAATTGAAATTAATAAAAAATTAAACAATTATATAAGGAAATGATTTGTAATATTATGCTGAGAATCATAAAACAAGGTTGTGCAGGTTCATACATGTTTGGACATGTTTTGGTTAAAAATGTTTTGTGTGTTAGACTGCTGACTGGGTGGAAAAATGGTACACATCGTATGCCATTTGCAATTCCTATGATTTGGAGGGAACCGAAGGATCATTTAAGGATCATTGTTATTTCTGTTTGACAAATATAAAAGGAATCACATATAAAACAAAACAAACAGTTAAGTATCCGAATTTGCAATCTGCAATAAGACTTGTCTTACACAATGAACAGTTCCCTGTACCAGTATATGCAGATATGACCTTAGGTGATAACCTTGATTCTGACCTAACTGAAACTGAAAATGCTTCAGATGAAAATAAAAATGATCCTACATATGAAGCCAATACCTGTTCATCAGAACTATACTTTCCCAATTAGAAAGACCTTAATGACCTGATTTGGGATTTAAATCTGTCTAAACAACAAGCCGAAGGTTTAACTTCCAGAATCGAAGGTGGAATCTAAACCAAAAAGAAGTAAGAATATGTAGTTATCGTGGCCGCCATAGTGATTTGAAGGACTGCTTCTCTGAAGAAAATGGTATTGTGTTTTGTAGTGATATTTGTTCAGTTATGGAAACTCATGGGCTTCAACACAGGCAAGATGAGTGGCGACTATTCATAGATTCATCTAAAGTTAATTTGAAGGCTGTGCTGTTACATATTGGCAATGAACTTCCATCAATACCTGTAGCGCATGCTGCTGATATGAAAGGGACATATCAAATTATGAAACTAATTTTAGAGAAAATACAATATGGAAAATATCAATGGACTATCTGTGGTGATTTAAAGGTCATTGCTTTATTGCTTGGTTTGCAATTTGGGTTCACCAAATTTTGCTGTTTTTTGTGCCTCTGGGACAGCAGAGATACGACATCTCACTATGTCACAAAACCATGGCCTAAATGTGAATATCTTATCCCTGGCCAGAAAGATGTGTCATATGTCCCTTTAGTGAATCCTGAAAAAATATCATTACCTCCATTGCATATTAAGTTAGGAGTAATGAAACATTTCGTCAAAGCTATGGATAAACAGTCTGATGGATTCTTGTACCTGAAATCAAAATTCTCCAAAGTCAGTAATGCTAAACTTAAAGAAGGAATTTTTATAGGACCACAAATCTGGTCATTAATGGGTGGTGAGCATCTTGCAGGACTTTAACACTGGAGAAAAAGCCTGGCAGTCTTTCAAAAGTTTGTTTCAAATTTCTTGGAAATCGTAAAGCAGAAAACTGTCCTGACATAGTGACTGATCTTTTGCATTCTTATAAAGCTATGGGATGCAACATGTCTTTAAAAATTCACTTCTTGGACTCTCACTTAGACTTCTTCTCCGAAAACCATGGAGCTGTCAGTGATGAGCACGGTGAGTGTTTTCATCAGCAAATTCCTACTATGGAAAAGAGGTACCAAGGCAAATGTAGTTCCAATATGCTAGCTGACTACTGTTGGACCAAGAAGAGACATTCCAGATGCAAAATATATCCAAAAATCACTATCTACCACTTTCTAGGTAAGTCAAAATGAGTAGTTATAATTTTGAGTTAGATAGCTAGTTACAGATTTTTTTAGAATATTATAAAAATTCAAATAAATATCACACAAAACTTCTGCACGATGAAGAAAAACTAAAATTATATTTGAATTCAGCACGAAAAATACTTCTAGAAAATGTTATTTTAATTCTTGTGAAAGAAAAAAAGTTCATTTCTGTTGACTAGTGTAATTTTATATATAGTACAGAACAATGTGCATCTCAGTTTGTCTGCTTGCTAATAGCAATGTCACAAATGATTCACAAAGTTAAGGATACCATGTTTTTTAGAATGGTCCTGCGTTGTGTGCTTTCTATGTTTACACAGACTGTGCACACAATGACACCTGTGTTTACATCATGCACAAAGCCGGCCGTCATTCAAGCGACTTACAGCAAACAAACAAGAGCCGATATTCAGCGATACTGGGGAATCTGCCAATGATGCAAGGGACTTGTATTTCAAACAATTTCCAAATCATTGTCCTTCTAACAGACGAATGTTCACTGCAGTGCACCAAAAGACTCTGTGATAGAGGTACTCTTCGTCCCTGTTATGAAGGTAGAGGACCAACTCGTAATGCTGAAGCACTACGGTGAAGATGAAATCTTATGTATTGTAGAAGAGAGGGCTGGTGTGAGTACACAGTGCTTGGCAAGGGACGTAGGTACAAGTTCTTGGAGTGTTCGCCACACATTGCATGAACATCTGCTGTAACCATACCATTACCAAAGGGTCCAATATCTGCAAGAAGCAGATTATACAAGAGGAGCGGAGTTCTGTAACTGGTTCTTACAACAATGTGAAAATGATGTGCAGTTTCCTCGCAACATAATGGTCAATGTTTACCCGTGATGGCATATTTAATTCCCACAATGTTCACATGTGGGCGGAAGAGAATCCGCACGCCATTCGCCGGAGGAATTTTCAACAGAGATTCGTGGTAAATCTTTGGGCAGGGATGCCCGGAGATCAGCTACTGGGGTCGATGGAACTGCCTAAAATGCTATAGTGCATTTTGTTAGGGCCTTCACATAGTACAAAAGAGAAACCCACAGAGAAAAACTCATGTGTGTACCGGACAAATTGCAAAGGTTGTGACAATTTTCACATAGGAATAAACAAAGAGAGAGAGGAATTTGAACATTAGACTTAAAGAGCATTTTAGGAACATCAAGAACAAAGAAATAGACAAATTGGCAGTAGCATACCATTTTTGGAATGAGAATCACAATATAGAGGAAATCCATTTATTAAAAAGTGTTCAGGTTCCAACTGCATTAACCACGTGGTAAAATATATGCATAAAGAAATTGAAGGAAAACTCTTCAATTTCAACGCCACCTTTGAAGAAAACCCAAACTTCAAGTTCATCAGGACACTGACAAAGACGTCCCAATTGCCTCCAAGGAGTTCACCCAATGAAAATTAACAGTGAACTTTAGCTGAGGATGTAAGGAAGGTCCTAACAAAATGTGTTCTAGGTAAACACTAGCAATATATGCAGCATGTACTACATTATATTAATGTAGTCAATAGCTGTGTCACTTGGAATTATTTAGTTTCAGAGGTTTACTGAAATCAAAAGTGAGTACTTCAAGTTAAAAATGGATATAATATTTCTATCAATAAATGCAAAATATCAGATTATATAACCAATATCTTTTTTCTTTTATTTCCTTCTGAATATTTTTCACATTTTTCCAATTAGAGTTTGTCCAATTAAACACATTTGCCTAGTACTACCATGTTTCCTAAAATATTTTCATGCTGACTTAGCTGTGAAGTTATTGGATTATTACTCAAAAGTTAATTAAATACTCTGAATCAACACAATAATTCATCTAAAATCTTATGGGTACAACATATTTTATAATAACGAAATTTTAGTAATATGTATTACATTGTTATAGTCATTACAATTTTTTCTCTAGACACATTTGTTCATTGTAGTGATTTTATCATTTATTTGCTTTGAACAGTAAAATGTTAAACATAATTTAATTGACCAAAATTAAGCATTCTTCTACACTAATCGTCTGTAGGCTAAGTTTGGATAGGCAGAGTCAGACTGAAAAACTCAATCCCATAGCCGAGATTTGAACCATGGATCTCCCTGTCTCCGTCTGGTTGCTCTTAACCATTGAGCTACCAAGGCCAACATGCCATCATGACATTAAATTCTCCAACTGACTCATATTTTCCCCGGTAAACCACTAGGTGTTCTCATATACAATGAAATATGCATGGTTTGTGGCGACTTACTATCGTAAGTACTTAAGACCCAGGCTTCATAGTTAAACCACTATTAAGTTAATTGATGGAAATTAATCATTCTTCTACACTAGCCATCCAATTGACTTGTCAGGTGGAAAATTTAATGTCATGACGGTATGTTGGCCATGGTAGCTTAATGGTTAAGAGCAATGGACAGAGACTGGGAGATCCATGGTTCAAATACTGGCTAATGCATTGAGTTTTTCAATCTGACTCTACTAGTTAAACATAACCTTTATTTTCTTCCATTTTTGAGAAATAAAATAACTGCTATTTTTTGTTTTTTTGAAAATGTGATTCTTAATGCAAAACATGAGTGCTGGTGCACATGGCTGCATTTAGATATTTGGGATGCCTCTAGTACACATACTGCAAATCTTTCAAGCTGCCATTACTGCAATTTGATTAAGAGCAATAGAACAACTGCAGCCCCTGCACATTTGCACTGTGTGGGGGTTGCATGCCTGCCTCACATTCAAGAAGACCTGACTTCAAATTTTGGATATGATAAGTTATCCAGATCAGACTTTTTACATGTTCTTTTCCTCATTCTGAAAAGATTGTCAGAAATGCCTATTCATTGCAGACAACAATAATCCCAGAACATAACCACATTCACTGTAGACAACAGTTCATCCCCTAATATACCTACTTCAGTGAGGTTCACGGTAACAGATGAGCACTGCTGTTAAGCTAGTTCTCTGAATTCAGTGAACTGTAAAATATACCAGGTGCATCTAATAATATGGCCAGGCACTGTAGCAGTGATCAATGAATTCAATATTGTCCTCTTAAGGAACATGTTAAAAGGGAAGGAGAAAATTTCACAAACTACCACATTAACACTACTATCAAACATAACTGAAAGTATTTAAATTTGAATTTATGAGTCACTATGTTTACACTCAGTCTTCACTTACTTGTTGTTGTATAATTGAAACGTTTTCAAGATCATTCGATCTCATCATCAGCTGTTTGGTGACTAGATGAACCTTCCTCTTCTTCCACTACTACGGAGTTCCGATCACTCTGCCATCTGGTGTTAGGGGCACTAAGTTTTAATACTTCATTTAATGCCGGGATTTCAAAATTTATAACTTTATCACGGTTTTTGTTTATGAAAATTTTTTCCCAAATATCCAATTCTATGGGTGTACTTAAAGATTTTAACAGTTTAATGTTGTGGCCAATGTTGTGGTTTTCTGTCCAAAAATGGTGTGAAACTGCAGATTTTTCTGTTTGTTTCAACTTAATGTTCCTTTGGTATTCTTTTTGCCTGGTTAACATGTTTCTCTTAGTTTTTCCTATGTAGCTTTTTTCACAGGTTTCACAATTAATCTGATATATTCCTGATTTCAAATTGTTGGGGATTGTATTTTTCAGTGGTTTATTTAGCAGGTTCCTCAGAGTGAATTTGTTTTGGGGTGCTAGTTTTAAGTTTAGTCTTTTGAAGATTCGTTCAAATTTTCTAAAAGCCCATGGATGGTAGGTGAATTTTCTATATTGCCAATTTGTGTTATTAAGTGGTGTGAGAGTGGTATTTTTTGATCTTATCTTCAGTTTTTCTTTCCTCTTCATCATATTCCTTATGATGGCTGGGTTGAATCCATTTAATACCGCTATGTCTTTTATGTGTTGTTGTTCTTTCAAAAATTCATCCTTACTCAGTGGGACGTTGTATAGCCGGTGAATTAGACTTCTAAAGGCAGCTAGTTGATGTGAAACTGGGTTGTATTCATTTTTCTTTATGTAATTATCTATGTGTGTGGGCTTCCTGTATATTCCAAAATCTACACCATGATGATTTCTAGTTATCTTGAGGTCCAGAAAGGGTAGGGTGTTGTCTCTTTCTACTTCCATAGTAAATTGGATGTGATTATCTTGCAGGTTTAGTAATTTTAGAGAATCTTCTCTAAGTTTTTCTGGAATGATAGCAAAAATATCATCAACATATCTCTGCCAAAATTTATAAATCTGTGGGAAGGCCTTTACTATGTGTGTTTCAAAATAGCTCATGTATAGGTCTGCTAAAATAGGCGAAAGTGGGCTCCCCATTGCTAAACCTTTTGATTGTCTGTAGAATTTTTGGTTAAACATGAAGTAATTATTCCTTATGCATAAATCTGTAAGATTGATAATATCATCTATTTCTCTGGGGTCCGTTGTAGTCTGGGTTAGCCATTTTTTGAGGAATGTAGGTATTTCTTCTACTGGAATGCTTGTAAAAAGTGCCTTAACGTCAAAAGAAACAAGTATGTGATTTTCCGGGATGTTGTATTTCTGTAGGTGGTTTATCAATTCTAAGGAGTTTTTTATTCCCAAACTTTGAAATTTGTCATATGATTTTAATTTTCTTACTAACCATTTTGCTATGTGGTATGTAGGTGAATTGATGCCATTGATGATGGGCCTCATGCTGTTGTCTTGTTTGTGGATTTTTGGCAGACAGTACAACCTTGGTAGTGTGGGGTTGGACGATTTTAAGTTGTATTTTTCAGATGTACTTAATGTTTTTGTAATTGATAAGGCTTTATTAACAGAGGTGATACTTTTGGATAATGGATTTTTTGGAATTTTTTCATATTCTGGACTTTCTAACATAAGGTTTACTCTCTGAATATAGTCTTCTGTCTCCATTATTACTAGAGAATTACCTCTGTCGGCTTTTAGGTATACCACAGGCTTCTTATTTAAATTTCTTATTGTTTTGTTGTTAGTATTATTGTATGTTGGGGATAACTGCTTTATTATATCCACATACCACATAGCAAAATGGTTAGTAAGAAAATTAAAATCATATGACAAATTTCAAAGTTTGGGAATAAAAAACTCCTTAGAATTGATAAACCACCTACAGAAATACAACATCCCGGAAAATCACATACTTGTTTCTTTTGACGTTAAGGCACTTTTTACAAGCATTCCAGTAGAAGAAATACCTACATTCCTCAAAAAATGGCTAACCCAGACTACAACGGACCCCAGAGAAATAGATGATATTATCAATCTTACAGATTTATGCATAAGGAATAATTACTTCATGTTTAACCAAAAATTCTACAGACAATCAAAAGGTTTAGCAATGGGGAGCCCACTTTCGCCTATTTTAGCAGACCTATACATGAGCTATTTTGAAACACACATAGTAAAGGCCTTCCCACAGATTTATAAATTTTGGCAGAGATATGTTGATGATATTTTTGCTATCATTCCAGAAAAACTTAGAGAAGATTCTCTAAAATTACTAAACCTGCAAGATAATCACATCCAATTTACTATGGAAGTAGAAAGAGACAACACCCTACCCTTTCTGGACCTCAAGATAACTAGAAATCATCATGGTGTAGATTTTGGAATATACAGGAAGCCCACACACATAGATAATTACATAAAGAAAAATGAATACAACCCAGTTTCACATCAACTAGCTGCCTTTAGAAGTCTAATTCACCGGCTATACAACGTCCCACTGAGTAAGGATGAATTTTTGAAAGAACAACAACACATAAAAGACATAGCGGTATTAAATGGATTCAACCCAGCCATCATAAGGAATATGATGAAGAGGAAAGAAAAACTGAAGATAAGATCAAAAAATACCACTCTCACACCACTTAATAACACAAATTGGCAATATAGAAAATTCACCTACCATCCATGGGCTTTTAGAAAATTTGAACGAATCTTCAAAAGACTAAACTTAAAACTAGCACCCCAAAACAAATTCACTCTGAGGAACCTGCTAAATAAACCACTGAAAAATACAATCCCCAACAATTTGAAATCAGGAATATATCAGATTAATTGTGAAACCTGTGAAAAAAGCTACATAGGAAAAACTAAGAGAAACATGTTAACCAGGCAAAAAGAACACCAAAGGAACATTAAGTTGAAACAAACAGAAAAATCTGCAGTTTCACACCATTTTTGGACAGAAAACCACAACATTGGCCACAACATTAAACTGTTAAAATCTTTAAGTACACCCATAGAATTGGATATTTGGGAAAAAATTTTCATAAACAAAAACCGTGATAAAGTTATAAATTTTGAAATCCCGGCATTAAATGAAGTATTAAAACTTAGTGCCCCTAACACCAGATGGCAGAGTGATCGGAACTCCGTAGTAGTGGAAGAAGAGGAAGGTTCATCTAGTCACCAAACAGCTGATGATGAGATCGAATGATCTTGAAAACGTTTCAATTATACAACAACAAGTAAGTGAAGACTGAGTGTAAACATAGTGACTCATAAATTCAAATTTAAATATGAAGAATACTTCACTGTTAATAATGCTTCTGCTTTTAATATTTATAACTGAAAGTACAGAAAATTCACCTGCCACTCTTGGGCTTTCGGAATATTTGAAATAATCTTCCACAAGTTAAATAAGACTAGTACAACAAACTAATTCAGCATGAAGAACTTGCTAAATAAGCATCCCAAAACTACAATACCAAACACTTAAAATAGAAAAATGCTACTTAGGCAAAACAAAAAGAAACTTGGAAATTAAACTAATGTAACACCAATGAAACAAAACTAAAATAAATAAATCTGCTGTGTCATACCATTTTTGAACATAAAATCACAATCTTTGTTATAATATAAAATTGTTAAAATCCCTTACTTCACCAATAGAATTGAACATTTGGGAAAACTATCAAAAATAAAAAACTGTAACAATGAATAAATTTTGAAATCCTACTATTGAACAAAGAATTAAAATTCCAATGTGTAAGGACTATGATACAATGAAGCACAAAATTAATATAATTTTGAGTCAAACTAGTACTCAATTCTCCATTTATTGCTAGTATTTACCTAGAATGCGTTTTGTTAGGACCTTCCTAAAATCATCAGCTGTTGTGGACAACAGCGCTCTAGGTAAATACTAGGAATAGTTGGATCATTGAGTACTAGTTTGACTCAAAATTATATAAAAGCATTAAAACTTTGTATCCCTAACACCAGAAGGCAACAGGGTCGAGAGTGAGTGAGAGAGTGAGAGAGAGAGAGAGCGCGCTTCAGCCACCCAACTGCTGAAGATGTTGAATGCCTTGAAAACGTTTCAAGGCTTTCTAACATTTTTAAAAACATGAAGGTAAGTGTAGATAAGAGTGACTAATAAAGAACTCAAACCATTGTGCGCTAGATTCTAAAGAATCAGCACTTTTGTTAACATTCTTCTTCCATTAATAATTATGCTTCCTTAATGGAACCACATATCATAATTTATAAAACTATTTGCAGTCAGATTTTCTTCACTATGCCACATTTTAATTTTTGAGGAACTAGTTTCGGAAGCTGGTGCTTCCACTTTCAAGCTCAAAGGTTTGACTGTCATCTGTTGCTGTTGCTTGCAATCTTCTCTCTGGTGATGCAACAATGAACTTCTTTGTTCCACTACCAGAGGGAAGACAGCAGGCATTAACAGATGACAGTGTGACCTTCGAGGTGAAAATAGAAGCAACAGAAACCAATCCCTCAATAAATTAAAATATAAGTGACGTAATGTGAAAAAAAAAAAAAAAAAAAAAAAAAAAAAAAAAAAACACAGACTACAAATAGTTTTATAAATTAATTAGGATGTTACTGTATTAAATCCTTCAAGTATTTCGTAACATACCACAATGCTATCATATATGCAGTTTGGTTTCCATGTTAACAGAAACTTCATGTTCAGAAACTTCATGTTCATATACAGGCCACTGTCTTAAATACAGACATGGGTAAAATGTTGCAAAGACTGCTCAAAAATTTCCAAGGGCAGAAAGTTTCCGCTTCTTATAGCTGATAACCATATCTGCTGCTTTTATTAAGCCTGCGCCCTCAATCAGCCACTCCTGGAACTGCTTCTGAGCTTGATTGCCCTCCTTGAACAACATCAGTTCAAGGAAGTCCAAACGCTGTGTCAGTGTTGGGTCAAATCCAGCATTAAGAGCCCAATCCATTACCAACCGAAAACGCTCCTTAAACACCTGAAAAAATTTTATAATGAAGAATTGTATTATATGGACTACAAAGTATAGTGCATCTATATCAATTGCTGAGAAGCTTTGGCATACATTTTGTCATACTTGTCCCCACAAACACATTTATTTTACATATTTCTTCAGGTAGAAGAAAGAAAAAGAAAGAACAGTTTTTAGTAGAACTAAGTAAATGGAAGCTGTATAAAGTGAAATTGTATCTAAGTTAGTACTTGAGCTCACACTTTAATTTTTGGACATGTTTCTAAAGCCATTTTTCCCACTATTAACAACATCCAACTCCTCTTGTACTCTTATATTACTGGAGCCCTCTGGAAGACAGAAAATCAAAGTTCATATCTTTTTTTTTTTAAATGAAGATATTTTCTCACCAGGTAAATTGGTTTATAAAGTCAAGAACGAGAGTTACAATACATGCATTTATAACATTACATTTGCTTCTTATGCGAGTATTGTAATTTGAGGCATGAAAGGCAGCATTTTATGACGTAAAATAGGTCACAAAACTACTACATTAGGCACTATTTCTACATTGTTGCACTTGAGCCAGACTCTAATGACCACCTTCACTGACTTTCATTAATGTTGTAACACTGACTTAAATTACTTCATGTTCTTTTAAGTTGTACATCTCCAAATATAATTATAGCTAATATATCCGCAAATGAGATATTTACTTAAAGGGAGCATTTCAAGGCACTAAACTGCTGACATTTTCCTAGAAAATAACATGGAATATATTTTGACATACAAATCCCATATTTAGAATATAAAGAATGAACAACAATAATCATAGCTTTATATCAATGAGCATATTTAATATGCAGAATATGTTAATGAAGTTGCACGAAGTAAATTAAGAAAGAATGAGAAGACTATAATGTATCATACAGCAACAGCAAATATACATAAAGGTAAGAACTATTTGTAGTTGGTTTATTGACACTTGTCACTTTTTTATATTATTGAGGGACTAGTTTCAAAGGCTGTTGCCTACATTTTCAACCTCTCTCCAACTGGTGGCAAGTGACAATAAACCAACTATAAATAGTTTTTATGATTAATTTTGATGTCACTGTTAGCATTGGTAGCAGCATTGGTAGCATTGTGGTTAAAATCCTTTGGTGCTCAAAAGGTCATGGGTTTACACTGTGGCATCACCAGTTTCTGCTTTTACTTAACAAGCTTACTGAATGTGTTAAAAGTTGCTAGTTAAATCTTGATCTGTTTATTTGCAGATCGAGATGTTGTTAAAGAAATAAAATACCCTAACTTAATAAACATATACCAAAAAAATGTAATTTGGATTGCATTCCATAAATAATCAAAATATGTAATTACAAAATATATTTTCATTTTATATTATGGACACTTTATATGTAATAATGTAAGACTGCTTAGTTCCGCTTTAAAATTTCTTATTTACCAGTTTGCCATCTTAGCAATTTATTTAGTTCCAGACATCTCACTCCCATGTTTTCTTTCAATTACTCTGGAAGTTTCTTACTTTCAACAAAATTGGGACACACGCACCCACACACACATGCCCATGTGCACACACACGAGGTTAGGTCCATAAGCTTCCAGCTTCATTGATAAGGATTATCACCTGCACAAAACTCTCTAGTGGTGCCATTTCTGATCTTCTAAGTAAATAATTGCAGCTGTAACTTCCGCTACACTGTCTTCAGTTATCCAGATATAGTTCCTTAAGGAATGCTATGTATAGAAGATTTTGACATGTTAAAAATAAAGTACTGAGAAGTTACTAAGTTCTTCATAAAAGAATGACTTATTCCCAATTAAATTACACAGCAATTGGACAGTGCATATGGGGAAGCAACCCCTTAATACTCAACTGTAAAAAAATGGACCTAACTTTTTCAAATGGGATGAGAAAGCATTGAAGACCAAGGGTGTGCTGTTTGGCACTTAGGGGTGCTAAATACAGACACTTTGATTAATTCTACCTTTTATCTTGGGCCGACATCGGAAGAAAAAATAATTAAATTAATCAACAACTTACCAAATAAAACAACAAGTGGGTGGGATGAAATCAGTCCTTTACTATTAAAAGGTTGTATAATTATTACACAAATATAACTATTTGTAACAAAAAACTTCACTTATCTTAAAAAAATGATGTCAATTTTTCTTATTAACTGAAAAATGAAAAAGAAGAAAAAAAAAAGAAGAAAAATTGATATTTTCTTAAGATAAGTAAAGTTTTTTGTTACAAATAGTTATATTTGTGTAATATTTATTGCTTCACTGTAACTAGCTTCATTTTCTACGTAATTATTAAGTTGTAAAATGTTACTGTAAAGCCACTCGCTCACTTAATTACTGTATAGAACAGGGCAAATTTCCAGATTTATTGAAATTATAATTATTAGACCAATATTAAAAAAAGGGAATGAACAACAGATGAATAATTATAGACCAATAACTTTATTATCTGAAGTAGCTAAACTGAAAGAATTTTGATGAATGTCAGGTAATTCTGAGCTCTATGGGCCCCGTGCACCTTTGACCATCATTTCACCCATTCCATTCATTTATCCGATATAACTTAACATTGGAGGACGTAAAATTAAAAAAAAAAGTTAAGATTAGACAAATATTTAAGTAAATTTAACGTACTAAAAAGCTTTCAACATGGCTTTAGGAAGAACCTATCTACAATTTTGGCCATTAATCAATGCATACATGAAATAATTGGGAATCTGGAAAGCAAAGAGAAGGTTAGCACCTTATTTTTTGATACGTCTAAAGCCTTTGACTGTGTTGATCATCATATTTTAATTAATAAACTTGAGAGCTATGGCTTAAGGGGCCTTCCCCTTGATCTAATTCATACTTACTTGGTGGGCAGAAAACATCTAACACATAAATAGCACATAAAAAAGGAAAATACATAAAAAAGGTAAAATCAAAATTGGATACTGTTAAATTCGGCATACCACAAGGCTCTGTATTGAGACCACTGTTATTTATTGTATATGTTAACGACAAAGATTCTACCAAATGCTACTGTCGTAACCTATACAGATGATACAATAACCATATGCTGGAATAAATCAATAGAAGGGCTCAACACTATCTAAACAACACTACCTTTGAATTGCTGAACTATTTTCAATCTGTCAACCTACATTGTTATATGCAGAAAAACCAATGTGATGTAATTCAACATGCTATAAAAATACACTGGTATACAGCTATAATGTTTATTGTGGACAAGTGTAATCCAGTTAAAAACAGTCAGGTACATGAACATAACACCAGAACCAATATGGATTACTATAGATATATTATTATTTATGTATAAAGACTAAAATTGAGTCATACCTTTTAAAACTTGTAACTTCACTCACGTCCTTTTACAAAATCAGGAATGTTTTCGAAACTGTTGCAGTTACATCATCAGCTGATTAGCGACTCATCACAGTTGGCTGTTGTCTGGATCTCTTGTAATTGGCTCCCTCTCTCGGAAGATTCTTTAAATAAGTTCAGTAGACCACTCACTGATGGCACACCAAAATTTAGAATATGTGGAATGTTTTTAATAATAATTTTTTTTTTCCATGTTGTAAGTTCAAGTTTTGTTGACAATGGTTTTAGTATAAAAATTATTTGTGGTTGGTTTATTGACACTCGTCACTTACTTTTTCATATATTTATGAGAGACTAGTTTCAAAGGCCCTGGCCTCCATTTTCAATCTCTTTCCAACTGGCATCTGTTGTTGTCTGCTCTCTCTGGTGGTGGAACTATGAACTTTATTGTCAAATTATCTACTGGCGGGATTTCAAAGTTCATTACGCGATCCTTATTTTTCCAGATGAATATGTTCTCCCATGTTGTCAATCTATTTTGGTTTATCACTCCTTTTAATAATTTTGGATTTGATCGCGTAATGAACTTTGAAATCCTGCCAGTAGATAATTTGACAAAAAAGTTCATAGTTCCACCACCAGAGAGAGCAGACAACAACAGATGCCAGTTGGAAAGAGATTGAAAATGGAGGCCAGGGCCTTTGAAACTAGTCTCTCATAAATATATGAAAAAGTAAGTGACGAGTGTCAATAAACCAACCACAAATAATTTTTATATTAATTTTGACGTCACTGTTACTAAATTCCTCCAAACACACATGGTTTTAGTAGTTTGATCTCCTCTCCGATGTGGTGTTTATCATTCCAGAAATGAAAAGCAACTGCCGATTTTTCTGTTTGTTTATATTTTATGTTCCTACAGTGTTGTTAATCTAGTTTTTAAATTTCTCTTTGTCAAACCAATATAAAATTTGTCACAGTCTTCACAATTTATCCAATATATGCCTGATTTTTTGTTCCGGTGGGATCGCGTTTTTTAAGGGATTATTTAACAATTTCTTGAGTGAGAATCTGTTTTGTGGTGCTAGTTTGATGCCATAATCTTTAAATATTCGTTCAAACTTCGGAAATGCCCAAGGGTGGTAAGTGAATTTTTTGTATTCCAGTTTTTATTTATGTTTTGAAGAGTAGTGATCTGTTTTAATTTCTTTTGCTTGTAGTCCTGATTGATCATTTTTTGTGTTGAGTTTGGGTTGAGTTTGGACTGAAACCATTTTTTTGTGCTGTATTTAAAATATATGTAAATTCCTCATTATATTGTTTTTGATCTAAAGGTATGCTGTTCAGTCTATGGATCAAACTTCTAAGAGCAGCTAATTTATATGACAGAGGATTGAAACTGTTATGTTTTATGTAATTATCTGTGTGAGTAGGTTTTCTGTAGATTCCAAATTTTACACTGTCATTCCAATGTGTATGGACTATGATACAATGAAGTAAAAATTAATATAATTTTTAGTCGAACTAATACTCAATGCTCCATTTGTTGCTAGTATTTACCTAGCAATTTACCTAGTATTTACCTATGGAAGGAGAATCATGATATAGAACGAGAAATCCATTTATTAAAAAGTGTCCAAGGTCCAGCTGCACTAACCACGTGGGAATTAAGAAATATGAAAACACAAACTTCAAGTTCATCAAGATACTGACAGAGACGCACCTGACGCCTCCAATGAGTTCACCAAACCAACGTCTATTAGTCGACAACAGCTGATGATGTTAGGAAGATCCTAATGAAACGCGTTCTAGGTAAATACTAGCAATAAATGAAGCACTGAGTATTAGTTTCACTCAAAATTATATTTATTTACACTGTCATTTTTGTCTTATGATAATTAAATCTAAGAAAGGCGATTGATTGTTTTCTTCAACTTCCATTGTGAATTTTATATGATGATCTTGTATATTCAGTAGTTTTAAGGAGTCAGTTAAAAACGTTTGAGGGACGACAGCAAAAATATCAACATATCTGGCCCAGAATTTAAACATATATGAGAAGGTTTTAGTGATGTGTGTCTCCGATCATATACAGATCGGCTAAGAAAGAAGAAAGTGGATTCCCCATTGCTAGGTTTTTAGTTTGTAATATTTGTTGTTGAATTTGAAGTAATTTTGTTCAATACATAGCAGTGTTAATTGTATGATTTGATCTACCTCCATATCGTTGATCTTGATGGACTGTAGCCACTTTTTTAGTAGGCTTGGAATTCTATCTGTTGGAAAGCTTGTGAACAATGACTTATCATCAAATGACACCATAACATCATTTTTTATTGTAATTTGTTTCATTTCATCTATTAAATTTTGAGAATTGGATACACTTAAGCTGTCAAATTTCTTGAAGGCGTTTAATTTCTTGACAATCCATTTAGCTAAATGGTATGTTGGAGCATTGATTTGATTAATGATTGGTCTCAGGCTATTGTCATTTTTGTGTATTTTTGGTAGACCATACATTCATGGTAAAATTGGATTATGTGTTTGGGCATTTAGTTAGGGGGTCCTTTGGAATTTCTGCATAATCATCACTTTCAAGTAATTGGATCATTCTTTTACTGTAGTCATATGTAAAATTTTGAATTTCGAATTTTGAGGTTTCTTCATTAACGGAGACACAATACACTAAAAAAACAAAATACAATACAAAAAATTCACATACCACCCTTGGGTATTTCCGAAGTTTGAACGAATATTTAAAGATTATGGCATCAAACTTGCATCACAAAACTGATTCTCACTCAAGAAATTGTTAAAATAATCCCTTAAAACATACGATCCCACCAGAACAAAAATCAGGCATATATAGGATAAATTGTGAAGACTGTGACAAATTTTACATTGGTTTGACAAAGAGAATTTTAAAAACTACATTAACAGAACACCGTAGGAACATAAAATATAAACAAACAGAAAAATCGGCAGTTTTTTTTTTTTTTTTTTTTTTTTTTTTGTAATTTTAATTCCTCCAACGTTAAGTCATATCGGACGATGAATGGAATGGGTGAAATGATGCTCAAATGAGTCCGAGAACTTAGAACTTAGAGTTACTTGACATGCATCTTTCAGGATAAGGGAAAACCCCGGAAAAAACCTTATCCAGGTAACTCACCCTGACCGAGATTTGAACTAGGGACCTCTTGAACGTGAAGCAGACACGCTACCACCACACTAGCGAGGCGGGCAATCGGCAGTTGCTTTTCATTTCTGGAATGATAATCACCACATCGGAGAGAAGATCAAACTTCTAAAACCATTGTCAACAAAACTTGAACTTACAACATGGGAAAAAATTTTTATTGTTAAAAAAATTCTACATATTCTAAATTTTGGTGTGCCATCAGTGAGTGGTCTACTGAACTTATGTAAAGAATCTTCCGAGAGAGGGAGCCAATTACAAGAGATCCAGACAACAGCCAACTGTGATGAGTCGCTAATCAGCTGATGATGAAACTGCAACAGTTTTGAAAACGTTCGTGATTTTGTAAAAGGACGTGAGTGAAGTTACAAGATTTAAAAGGTATGACTCAATTTTAATCTTTATACATGAAATTAGCTTCGCTGTTAATAATGCTTTTATTTATAACTATTCATATTATTATTTATTTTATTTATTCTCCAAATGAAATAAACCTATTTTACCAGTAAGGTAAGGTATGTTAGCGTTCTAGTTAAAACAAAAGAAACACAAATACAAAGATTAAAATAAATGGACATGATAATATAATAACTATATAATAGTTATAGTAGTTAAAAATTTGGCCAATAAAGTGCTCAAAAAGTGCCACATTTTTTTTAAAGAATACGTTAATCAATGATGTTTGAAGGTCTGTATTACAATATGAAAGATGTTGAATAAGATTATATCTTTTTTTTTTTTTTTTTTTTTTTGTAATTTACGTCCTCCAACGTTAAGTCATATCGGACGATGAATGGAATGGGTGAAATGATGCTCCAATGAGTACAGGGTCCATAGAGCTTAGAGTTACCCGACATTCGTCTTTCAGGATAAGGGAAACCCCCGGAAAAAACCTTATCCAAGTAACTCACCCTGACCGAGATTCGAACTGGGGACCTCTTGAACATGAGGCAGACACGCTACCACCACGCTACCTAGGCAGGCATATCTCCTTCTTGAATGAACATCACATCTAAATATTAAGTGTTCAACACTTTCAGCAATGCTTTCACATTTACATTGGTATCCATCGGAGAGTCTATGGCATGTTCATGCAGGCCCTATTTTAAAAAATTAAACATACTCACTCTTTCCTGCATATTTATTTTGCAAACAATACTTTTTGTAATAACAGGAATACAACTTCCACAATTCCGATATCAACACATATGAAACACGGGGAAAGAATAACTATGTAATTAAAGGTCACAAGCTAAAAATTTTTGAACATAAGCCCCAATACTTTGGTCCAAAACTACTTAACAAGCTTCCGGAAAGCCTAAAAAATACTGTGTCAGTTGCTAAGTTTAAATCTGACTAAGCTCTTGTTAAGCAGAGCCTATTATAGTATAGATGAATATTTCGATGATAGCTTCAATGAGTTTGAATAGTTTGTGTGTGTGTGTGTGTGTGTGTGTGTGTGTGTGTGTGTGTGTGTGTGTGTGTGTCTGTGTGTGTGTGTGTGTGAGAGAGAGAGAGAGAGAGAGAGAGAGAGAGAGAGAGAGAGAGAGAGAGAGAGAGAGAGAGAGAGAGAGAGGATGAATGACATTGTTTGTTAAACATAATATATACTTTTAGTTAATTGATGGAAATTAATCATTTCTTCATACTAGCCATATATAGGCTAAGGTTTTTGATAGACAGAGTCAACATGAAATACTCAATGCCATGGCTGGGATTTGAACTACGGAACTCCTGGTTTCCGTCCAGTTGCTCTAACCCATTAAGCTACCATGGCCAACTTGCCATCCTGACATTAAATTCTCCATTTGACTCATATTTCCCCGGTAAACCACTAAGGGGCTCTCGCATTTGAGATACACCGTTTGTGGTGACTTACTATCATAAGTACTTGAGTCCCAGGCTTCATCATTTAACTCTTATTATTGTGACTTTGTGAGTTCGTGAAATTAAAAGTCTAGGTTACAAACACCAAAAATTGCTCTTTATTTCTGTAGAAACATACTTTGTCAACCTCTACAGTAGGAGAATTACGTTACATACACAATACAACTTGCAAGGTCAATGACCACAACACAGCTCACACAGCTGTTCACGCACGCGGGTTCTATTAACAACTGACTGACAGTCGCGGGCTGGCAGCTCCTTTTATAGTTACTCACTATTCCAGAAATTCGTGGAATTTTCTCAATCAGGACAGCGTTAGAAGAAAGATGAACTCTTCAGAAATTCATCTCCTTCCCCCCCACAGTTTCGGTAAGCTTTTATCTCCACACTGTACTGTCCGTCCCTTTGAACTCGTCCCTCGCACTGCTTCGCTGAAACAATACGATCGCAACACTGCTCCCTCCTCCATCTCTCCTCGGGGCACCTTCTGGATGCAGTAGACCACGCCGTTAATCCTCTTTACCACCCGGTACGGTCCTTGCCTTGGTTGCTGAAGCTTCGAGCAGCGTCCCTTAGTTTGGGTAGGGCGGTACAAACAGACCAAGTCACCTTGCTGGAACCCCTGACTGTTGGCTTGCCTGTCATATTGGGTCTTCATGCGGTCACTCGCCTTCTGGATGTTCTGACGAGCCCATCTCATGCATGTCGTAGAGACGGTCCACCAAGTTCTCCACATACTCGGTTGCTGGCTGTTTTGCTTCCGGGGGCTTCCAAAAGCCAGTTCACAAGGGAGGCATAAATCTTGGCCGAACATTAAGCTGGCTGGCATCATCCCAGCGGTGTCGTGTGTCCACGAGCGGTAGGCCAGCAGGAACAGTGGCACCTTGAGGTCCCAGTCTCGCTGATGGCTGGCCACGACCTTCCTCAGATGTTCTTCCAGGGTATTGAGTATCAATCAAGCCAAACGACTGCCACTCCATCAGCGGACCTTGCCCTCAAACAGACCAGTAGCCCCTCAACATCAAGCTGCATCCAACGTCAACACAAGTCGGCAGCGAGTAGTAAATATTGCTGCATTTAGTGAAGTAACTGACCGGATACCTCCTCATCTAAAAATTAAATTTGCAGCAGCACTTTTAGAAGCTCTTCTTCATCGCTCCCCACAAACTTCATCAGAAATGGTCTTAATCCAGACCGTGTTTACCTTATACATCAACAATGGATATTAGGAACCAGAAGAATGCAATTTTTCCAGACCTTAATATCTGTTTCTGTAATGCAAATGGCTTCAACTAGCAGAAGTTGCCAACTTTCTATCAATACAGAAGATCAACATTCTCTTGGTCCAGGAAACACACCTGTCGCTGCATCAAAAGTGTGATCTTCCAGGCATGTGTTCATACAGAACAGACAGAGCCGATGGTCAAGGAGGTGTTGCGATCTTCATTGATAACTCCATTCACCACCATCAACTGCATATCGCACCCTCAAACCATTTGGAGTCCAAGGGTGCACAAGTCATCACCAACAGAGGTCCTCTTAATCTCTACTCCGTATGTGCACCTCCTAGATGCCCCTTACTACCTGTTGAACTGGAACACTTGTTCTCCTCACCTGTTGCTACTATTGCAGCGGGGCACTTTAATGCCAAACACTCAAATTGGAATTCATCTAGCACAAATCACTGCGGTCGCCTTCTACTTCAGTTTGCTGACTCCAGGGCCATCTCAGCCAGGGCACCAAATCAACCAACTATCCATTATGGTGGTAGAAGACCTCCAGACTGGCTCAACCTTACACTAATCTGCAATGTTAGACCTCATCTCAGCCTCTTCACCATTCCAGCCCTTTCTTCGGACCATTATCCTATCCTTCTCACCTTTCCTGGCAAGCCTTCCTACAAATTTCCTGGAGGCTTCCCTACACCCAGGAAAACCAACTGGGAAGAGTATGCTCGACGATACCATACCATATGTATGTGTAATTAATGTCCTTTGCAACTATTCCCTCAATAATATGAAAAAAGTAAATGACGAGTAATGACATAAATAAGTAAATGACATAATAAATAATAAGTAAATGACGAGGACTGTACTCTACCTTTTTTGGACCACAAAATCACAAAAAACAATGAAAAATTGGAATTTGGTATTCATAGAAAAGCAACACACACAGATGATTACATCAAAGCAAATAGTTTCAACCCAATTCCACAAAAACATGCCACCATCAACAGTCTCACACACACATTAGTAAATCTACATGTTCCATAAAGAATTGTCTTCTATTTGTAAAGAATATATTTTTTGTTCCTAGCAGTCGCAGTAGTCCTGGAGTTCTAGTTCTAAAATCATTCAAACTTCAAAAAAGATTAAAACAGATAACAGCTCTTTCACCAATAAAACAAGAAATTAGATTTGCTAAATTTACTTACCACCCCAGGGCCACAAAAAAGTTCCAAAAAATATTCAAGAAATACAATATAACATTGGCACCAAAATACAATTACAACATTGAAAACCTACTTAACAGTAGTAATACTGATAAGATAAAACCAGAAGAAAAGTCAGGCATTTACAAGATTAAGTGTAAAGATTGTGAAAAAATTTACATAGGGAGGACAAAAAGAAACATAGGCACTAGAAAGAAAGAACATTTTAGGCACCTAAGATACAAAAATATTGATAAGTCCACAATAGCAGCTCATTTCTGGCCTGAAAATCATGAAATTGAAGATAGCACCAAATTACTAAAATACGTACAAAAACATAGTGAACTCGTCATATGGGACAGAATATACATAGAAAAACATAAAAACCAACTAATGAACTTTGAAATCCAAACAGAAAACAACCCCATGTTTAAATTCATCACAAAATCAACAAATGGCAGCAGCAACTCCAGAACTACCCACACCACTGGATCAAGCTTTAGTCGCATTAGAGCCGACAATGTGAACGATGGTTCGCGAAACATGTCCTCAATATAGTTATGTAAGTGAAGCTGATGTGTAATAAATACGACTCATCTATAATTTAATAATTATTTCGCTTCACTGTGGTGTTCCAATACAGTTAAATTTCGATAAATGACGAGTGTCAATAAACTGATTACAAATAGTTTTTACGATTAACTTTGACATCACTGTTATTAAATTCCTTCAAACACACATAAATGAAATATGTTGAATTTGTTACAAATAGTCCATGAAGTCCCTTTCTTTATGTTTGAATTCTGTATAAGTTGTTTATAAATGGGAAACCATTAACAGGCAAACAAAAAGTTTCTGCACAGAAAATGCAGATTTCACTAAGTACACAATTTAAGTCATGACACATTTTTGTTACATTACCCACTTGCAAGTCATGCTCTGTTGTTGGTTTGAATTTTCCAATACTTTTTCACAGATTTTCTAAAGTGACAAGTCACCATTCTTTTGTATTTTGTGATGCCATGTTTTAAAATTGTGACCATCACGGCTTTTTAAACATTTTACCCTTATCCTAACCACCTGTATGGTCTTTTATAGGTACAACAAAATATGTTCTGAAACTATTTCTACCAATATTGATCACATTTAGAAGGTGGTAGAAGGAAAAACAAGTTTTTATGAATCATGTTACAGAATATCCATTAAAGTAAATCATAGTGGAGAAATGCCATGTAATTGAAATGTTATTTTTTAAAAGCTGTATACAAGTGGCCTTAAAACATGCGTTTCTGGGAAATTAAGTCTGATAACTTTTAAACATGTGTTAGATTATAAGTGTTGACATGTTTATGTATTCCTTTACATGTACTGACTGCTATGAATAAAATGTTTTTACTCTTATTCTACCTCACCTGGGCAAGAATTTCTGCAATTTTACTTGTTTCCTTATGGTTCAGCCCACAAATATACGACCCAAATTCATAAAAAAATATGCAAAGTTTATGAAGATCTACTACTTTGGAATCTGCCTTCAGGATCTCCCTGTAAATAAGAGAATAAGTTAAACTGAATTTATTACATTATTTACAAATTATGGCTATATTGATGACATGGCATCAAACAGAATTTAATGTTTTGAATCAAAAAGTTATTCTAGTAATTTTCTTACCTCAGATAAAACATCTAAGAATGTGAATTAAAAACATGTGTTAACCTTAAAATAATACATATTATGTGCTTTAATGAGAAACTTATTATAAATAGCAAGTACATGATGCTAGCATGACAAGAGATAGGGGAGAGGAGGTGATCTGACAGTAACCATGACGATGATGATGATGATGATGAAATTTGTGTTTAAGGGCGCTCAACTTCAAGGTCATCAGCGCCTGTTAAAAACAATTGTGGCAGAAGACGTGTATTAACCTAAAGACTATGTAAAAATATATCTATTAAAGTAAACATTTAAAAGGAATAAAAACACTTAAAAAGTAACAACACAACAATTGAGAAAACACCATACAAATGTAAATATAAAACAAAGATATATATATCTGTAACAAATATTGGCAGAAGCCAACGATAAACTATGAAATACAACACGCAAATAGGAGCAGGGACCTTCTTCAACAGGTGATTGTGTGAGAAGTATCAGTGCCCAATACGCAACCGAGCCAAACTTACTTCCTCCCGACGGGATAAGGGACAGGAGGTCGCCCAGCTATCCGGAAGCTCTTTCACCCTTCTGAGCTTGTTATTACGCACAGCAGACCACTCATCACGCCAGTACGACAGTGCCGCTCTACACACAAGCCCAAAGTCTTCCGCAGTGACGAAAGGGACGTTGACATTCGGTTCTATGCTTGCCACCTTTGCTGCCAAATCTGCCAGTTCATTCCTATGCAAGCCTACGTGACCAGGAATCTATACGCACACCACGCTAACGCCAGAGGCCTGTAAATCGTGGAGTGCATCCTGTATACGCTGCACAATAGGGTATTGGTTGTACAACTCACGAAGGCTCTGAAGTGCGCTTAGGGAATCACTTAGGATAAGACAATCACCTAACTTTCTTCGGCAAACATGTATAATGGCTCGGTATATTGCATAGAGCTCTGCATTATAAATGGAAGTACTGCCATGGAAACCAAATGTATAGGGTTTGGCTCCATGGACATAAGCACATCCAGCACCGGTAGTGCTTTTAGAACCATCTGTATAAATTAAAGTACGGTCTTTATAACATGATACAAACTCTAAGAAGGAACTGCGGATACTACACGAGGGTGTCGTAGCCTTCCTGTGCACTGTCATCCCAAGATCTGTGTGGGATCCTGTACGCAACCATGGAGGATACACTCTTTTGCCCTTAGGAAACATCCTAGGCATTTCAAGTGGATACCTCCCTAGAAGCTTCCGGAACCGAAAACCTGGCAGCTTCGGATTTACACGTGTTCCTATAACGTCCGTCAGTTAAGATGTCGAAAAATGGTGCAAACGTCGGATGCAAAGCACACTATTCAGACCACAGTCGTAATTGCCCGTCAAAACCTCTCGGCAATATTGCAGAGGAAGTTCTGCTGCTTCGGCGTAGATGATGATGACGTGTGATTAAGGGCACACAATTGTACAATCATTAGCACCCTTTAAAAAACGAAAACATGCTAAAACCGAGATAAAAAGAACTAAAAGCTCTCTAACGACTAAATAAAATCAGGGACGACAGGAGGTTACCCACGGAAGCGGAAGGTTCTTTACGCAGCGGAGTTTATTCCTGCAAAGAGCAGATCACTCTGCCCACCAGCAGGACTCCACAATGCCGGTTTTAAATCTTCTGGGGTAACCAGCTATATATACAGCCCGGGCTGGGTCGTTGCCGACTTAACTGCCAAGTTCGCACTTTCGTTCCCCGGCAAGACAACGTGCGCAGGAATCCAGGCACACACCACATTCACACCAGAGATGTATAGAACGTGGAGGGCATCCTGGATATGCTGTACTATCGGATGGTAGCTGTACAACTGCCGAAGGCTTTGAAGGGCACTCAGGGAATCGCCTAAAATTAAGCAATCACGAATATTACGGCAACGGACAAATAAAATGGCTCGGTATATAGCATAAACCTCTGCGCTAAAAATGGAGGTGCTGCCATGGAAGCCGAATGTAGAGGGTTCGGAATCATGAACATAAGCACATCCAACACCGTCTACGGTTTGGAGCCATCGGTATATATTAAAATGTGGTCCGGATAACTAGATAAAAGCTCTAAAAAGCAACTGCGGATAGTTGAGGGAGCCATCCTGGACTTCTCGTACCGCGACACGTCCAGATCGACGGGTGACATGCCATGCATCCAAGGAGGATACACTTTTTCGCTCTTGGGAAACATCTTTGGCAGGACGATGTCAAGCCTACCAAGAGGCTCCCAAAAGCGAAACCCGGGTGGCTTGGGGTAGCGTGAGGTATCCCTGTAACACGCGTCTAAAAAGGTGGTAAAAATGGCGCAAACGTTGGGTGGGCAGGCATGCAATTAAGTCCACAGCTATAGGTCGCTAATAAAATAACACGCCGATACCACAGAGGAGGTTCTGCAGATTCCGCATAAAGGCTGATAACAGGGCTGGTTGGGAAAGCGCCAATAGCTAATCGTAAGCCAGAGTTGTAGACTGTGTCTGATTTCTGCTGCACAGACGGCCATGCTGAGGCAAACACGATGCACCCATAGTCTAATTTGGATCGGATCAATGCGCAATAGTCGCAATAACACTGTCCGATCCACTCACCACGATTTGCGACTTAGCACCCGTAAGAGATTTAAAGAGCGGTCGCAGCGTGCTTTCAACTATGTGATATGCGAAGACCAGCTAAGTTTCCTATCAAAGATTACACCAAGGAATCTCGTCTCATCTGCAAAAGGGAGTTGATCCGGGCCCAGTCGGAGTGTGGGTGGTAATCGACTCCGATGGCGCCAAAAGTTCACACACATTGTTTTCTCAGCTGAGAAGCGAAACCCGTTTCGTAAGCTCCAATCATGAAGATTACTTAAGCATTGTTGTAGACGGCGCTGCAGAAACGATGTACGCAGAGATGTACAATAGACGGCAAAGTCGTCTACGAATAAGCATGGCGAGACCCCTGGAGGAACACACTGCGAGATAGAGTTGATAGCAATTGCAAACAGTGTGACACTGTGTACCGATCCCTGAGGTACTCCGTTCTCTTGAAGAAAGAGATTGGACAGAACCGAGCCGGCACGAACTCGGAAACAGCGGTCTTTCAGGAACTCCTGGAGGAACAGTGGCAGACGCTCACGAAAGTTCCAAGTATGCAGAGTGCGTAGCTCTCCTGCCCGCAAACACGTGTCATAAGCTTCCGCCAGATCAAAGAAAATCCCAACGGTTTGCGAGTTCCTAACGAATCCGTTCATTATGTGTCGACATGGACACAAGATGGTCCACTGTGGAACGTCGTCGACGAAAACCGCATTGGATGTTGGTAAGAAGGTTGTGTCGCTCCAGCCACCACACCAACCGTCCATTTATCATCCGTTCCATCACCTTGCATGTAAAACTAGTGAGGGAAATAGGACGTTAGCTACTGGAGAGATGGCGGTCCTTTCCGGGTTTTAAAATAGGTATTATGTTGGCTTCGCGCCACCTTCAGGAAAAGTGCCATCGACCCAGACACGATTGTAGACCCCCAAAAGGAACTCCTTCCCTTCTGGAGAGAGGTGTTGTAAGAATCGCACGTGGATACCGTCTGGTCTTCGTGCAGAACGTCGCGATGATGAAAGTGCGTGTTCTAGCTCTGCCATGGTGAAGAGGCGATTGTAGTCTTCAAGGTTTCTAGAAAGAAAGCAGAAACCTTGGGACTCCACCTGATTCTTAATTGAGAGAAACTCAGGTGCATAATTATCTGAGCTAGACACGTGAGCGAAAGCACTGCCAAGGGTGTTAGCTACGTCAAACGGATCCACAACGACCCCGTAAGGAGTTTTCGGACAAGCAATCGGTAGATGGGTCGATTTTCCGGCCACGCACCTTAACCTATCCCATACAATAGAAGGTGTATGGCGATTAAAAGACACAAAAGCAGTCCGAGATTTCCGTTTGCTCTCCTTAATTACTTGCCTAGACCTGGCACGCAGCTTCTTGTATTTAATCAGGTTTTCCAGTGTGGGGTGGCGTTGGAAAACCCTCAAAGCACGGCTGCGAGCACGAATTGCATTCCGGCAATCATCCGTCCAACATGGGACAGGACGGCGAGGACTGGTAGCCGAACGGGGAATAGACCATTCCGCAGCGGAAAGTATCTGCTCGGTAAGATGGTCTACTATACCGTTTACCTGCTCATAATTAAAAACCGCCAACTGTGTTGGCGTGATCGAAACGCCAGGTTGGCAAGCGAGTGGAACACACATATAGGTATTGTGCTGGGACACTAATGAGACACGGGAAGTGGTCACTGGAGTGTAGGTCAGAGATGACGTTCCATTGGAGGGACACTGCTAACTGCGGTGAGCATACTGCCAAATTCAGATGTGAAAAGGTGTTGAAGGCATCGGAAAGAAAAGTAGGTTCTCCGGTGTTCAGCAGAACCAGGCTATTATTGTCCAGAAAGTCTGCAAGAACTCTACCTCGCGCACAAGTTCGGGTTGAGCCCCAGAGAGGGTGATGGGCATTGAGGTCTCCCACCAACAGAAAAGGGGGTGGTAACTGAAAAACCAGATCTTGTAGCTCAGTAGGTGAGAGGAAGGCGAAATATAGATGTTGCAGACTACTAATTGTAACGTTGGCAGTATTATGCGTGTAGCAACTGACTGGATGTTAGTCCGTAGAGGTATAACGTCCACATATACATCATCCCTGACGAGTATCATAGTGCCTCCGTGCGCAGGAATACCCTCTTCAGAAGCAAGTTCACACCTGAACGAGGTATACCGCCTGAGATGAAAGGGATCCTGAGGGCGTAACTTAGTCTCCTGTAGGCAAATCACTAAATGGATCGTGGTTACGGAGCAACAAATCAAGTTCAGGGCGCTGTGCCCTTAGCCCACGTATGTTCCACTGTAGAATCACCATTGCAACGTTGGAACAGGAAGTTCTAGGTTATTCCACGTTACGAAGACTTCGACGGTGGCCGAATAAATTTGCCCTTCTTTTTCGGTTTCGGGCTAACATCTTTAACATCTGGATTATCTGGTCGTTTTCGAGAAGCCTTCCTGGTATTGTCCGTATCCTCCTGCTCCATCTCCTACACGGATAAGGCCGCTTTTCCGATAGAGAACTTCGGCTCAAGGGCCCCAAACCGATTCGACACGTAGATCGACGAGGAGGGAAAGCGTCGATCAGAGTCCTCCGCTGACGACTCCTCCGAGGAGGAACTTTTAGAAACCCTAGGGCTCCTTTTCCGGCTGGCAGGTTTACTGGTAGCATTGAGGATGTCGGACTTTTTGTACGTCGTCTTAAAACTGTTTTGGCGGCGCATCGTACACCACGGGCCTATCGGTCTTCGGTGTTGAGGCTTTGGCCGGTGACACTGCTGGCAATCTCCTTCCTGATGCAGACTTAGGCGTCGAAGGTGCAGACATGGATGGTGTTTTTGCAGGCTTCGGGGACAGAATAATTTTCTCGAAGATTGTTGCCTCACGGATGTCGCTGGTCTGCGTGGCGATCTCTCTCCGCGGCACGGGCTTAGCTGCTACCGAGCTGTAGGCAGCGGACCGCGGGAGGGATGGTATGCGAGTACGCGCGAATTTCCGGGCTTCCGAGGACACCTCTTTCACCCGGATCTCTTGGGTCGCCTTTTCCTCGACAAAACGGGGGCAATCTCGAGAGCTGGATGGGTGTTCTCCAGCACAGTTTACACATTTAACTGCCGATGTGCAGGCACTCTCATGCTGCGACATCGCACAGTTACCACACGAAACCGTCTCGTTGCAGAACGCGCTAGTGTGCCCGAAGCGCTGACACTTGTAGCATCGTAGCGGGTTGGGTATGTATGGGCGTACCTCGATGGTCTCGTACCCTGCCCTAATCCTTTGTGGGAGATCTACCCGATCAAAGTTCAGGAACAGGGTACGGGTATGCACCAATTCCCCTCGCTCTCGTCGTTGCACGCGGTATACAGACGTCACACCTTGGTTTTGGAGGTTCTCCTGAACTCCGCGCGAGGAGTTCTGGCTCTTATGAACAGTGACGGTCACCGGCTAGCTGCCTAATAGGTTGGCCTTCAATAGGACTGCTGCCTAGGAGACAGAATGTGCTTCTACCAGGAGCGTGCCATTGCGTGAACGAGTACAAGACTTCACAGGACCAGCTATCTCATCCAAACCCTTCTGGATGACGAAAGGGTTTAAGGACAGAAAGTTCTTGCCTTCTTCCGTTCTAGTTACCACCAAGTCGCGAGGATCAAAGGGCTCAACTACTTCCTTTCCGTTAGCTTTCACAGTTGTAGGTTTGAATTTCGGTGCCATTGCGGTAATGTCCTCCACCATTGCAAACGTCTCCGATGGCATGCTCACATCCTGGGCGCCACCGCGGCTTAGGTGAGTCCTGACCTGGACCTTGCTCACCTCAGGGTCACACCTCCCAGTGTAAGATAGAGGGACCCAATCGCCTTCAGGAGTGTAACAGCTCATGCAATGGCCCCTCCCTGGGACTGACCTGTATCAGCCGATACGAATACAATCCGACATGGTAGCAAGGGGCTGGGAGTTACGCGTTACCCAGTCACCCCTTGCGCTCTCCACTCCAACCACCCACGCTGTTACCCGTCAGGCATGTGTTCAGGGAGGAAAAAAAGAAAACAAATAAATACATGGGGTCAAACACCGAAGTGGACCATGGTTTGGGCGTCTGAAGGAACACTCGCACCTCGCGTAGGAACCCAGTCGAGAGATTACACCAGAGCTTCTGCCAGTTTTCGGGGTTACTGAGGGGCCTTCTCGGCAGCCGTAGCGGTCCTGGGGCTTACCAAGTCCCCACCGTACATCGCCCCATCAGTCAGTCCCCTACTTCCTGTTGCACACCTCTCGGGACGAGGACCACAGAGGTAGGATTTTGAGGGGCGCTTCGGCGTAGAGGCTCACTACTAGGCTAGTTGGAAATGCTCCAATGGCTAAACGACGCCCAGAGTTATGGACCGTGTCTAATTTCTTCAGCACATATGGATGAGCTGAAGAAAAAACGATGCACCCATAGTCCAGTTTGGATCGGATCAGTGTGCGATACAAACGAAGCAGCACTGAGCGATCCGCTCCCCACGATTTCCCACTAAGTACCCGCAGTATGTTAAGAGAACGCTCACATCGTGCTTCCGACTGTGTTATATGAGATGTCCAGCTAAGCTTCCTATAAAAAATTAGTCCAAGAAACCCCGTTTCATCTGAAAATGGTAAGGCGTGCGGACCGAGTCGGAGTGAAGGTGGTAATCGACTTCTATTGCGCCAGAAGTTGACGCAGACTGTTTTTTCTGTGGAGAAGCGGAAGCCATTTTTAGTACTCCAATCGTGGAGATTGTCTAAACATTGCTGCAGACAGCGCTCCACGAATGGAGTGCGTCGTGAAAAGCAGTATACGGCGAAGTCGTCTACGAACAAGCACGATGAAACTCCTCGAGGAACACATTTGGAGATAGAGTTGATGACAATAGCAAATGGTGTAACGCTCAGCACCGATCCTTGAGGAACACCGTTCTCTTGGACAAAAATGTTCGAAAAGACTGAGCCGACCCTTACTCGGAAAACGCGGTCGCTCATGAACTCCCGAAGGAAAACAGGTAGGCGCCCACGTACATTCCAGCTGCTCAAGGTGCGTAATAGACCTACACGCCAACACGTATCATAAGCCTTCTTCAGATCGAAAACTATGCCGACGGTCTGACAGTTCTCCATGAAGCCGTTCATGATCTGTGTCGACATCGACACCTGATGGTCTACTGTGGAACGGCGACGTCGGAATCCACACTGGATGATTGTCAGAAGGTTGTGAGTTTATAGCCACCACAACAACCGTCCATTGATCATGCGTTCCATCACCTTGCACACGCAACTAGTGAGAGAAATAGCTGGAAGGCAGATGGCGGTCCTTCCCAGCTTTCAAAATGGGTACGATGGTGGCCTCCCGCCACTTCTCAGGAAAAGTGCCATCAACCCAGACACGATTATACCACTCCAGGAGAAAGTTATTGTAATAGTAGCACATGGATGCCGTCTGGTCCTGGTGCAGATGGTCGCGAAGATGAAAGAGCGTGTTCTAACTCTGCCATGGTGAAGAGGCGATTGTAGTCTTCAAGGTTTCTAGAGCAGAAAGAGAAACCTTGAGATTCCTCCTGAGTCTTAATTTGGAGAAACTCAGGCGAGTAATTATCTGAGCTAGACACTTCAGCGAACGCACTGTCGAAAGTATTAGCCACATCGTGCTGGTCAACGGCACCTGTAGCGCTTTTAAGACCGGCGATTGGCATGTGTGTGGCTTTTCCGGCCACACGCCTTAACTTATCCCATACGACTGAGGAAGGTGTATGTTGATTGAAAGAGGCACGAAGTTGGTCCATGAAGTCTTTTTGCTATTCTTAATCACTTGTCTGGATTTCGCACGCATTTTCTTGTACTCGATCAGGTTATCGAGAGTAGGGCGCCGCTGGAAATTCCTAAGAGCGCACCTTCGAGCCCGAATAGCATTCCGGCAATCATCTGTCCACCATGGGGCACGGAAACGACGGGCGTGCGTTCTCGATCGCGGAATGAATTGTTCTGCAGGCGAAAGAATCGTCTCCGTGAAATGCTCAACTAGGTCGTTCACAGAGTCATAGTCATTATAGTCGAAGACGGCCAACTGCTTGAAGACGTTCCAGTTGGCGCGACAGCTGGGCAGACGTGCGGAACACAGATCCTGTGCTAATAGAATGATAAGACACGGAAAATGGTCACTAGAATGTAGGTCAGAGATGACATTCCACTGTAGGGAAACTGCTAGCTGTTGTGAACAGACTGCAAGATCAATGTGTGAAAAGGTGTTGAATGCATCGGATAAAAACGTGGGTTCTCCGGTGTTCAGGAGAACCAGGTTATTGCTGTCTATGAAATTTGCGATTAGTTTGCCTCTCACACTTGCTCGAGGTGCACTCCATAGTATATGGTGAGCATTTAGGTCTCCCACCAACAGATAAGGTGTTGGTAGCTGGGAGACCAGATGTTGTAAATCAGTAAGCGAGAGGTCATCAGAAGGTGGTAGATAAATGTTGCAAATAGCAAACTGTATGGATAGAAGCCTGATGCCTACAGCAACTGACTGGATGTCAGACTGTAAAGGTACAAATTCAACAAATAACGTCATCTCTGAGGAGCATCATAGTGCCTCCATGCACAGGGATACCTTCTTCAGGCGCAGCATTGCACCTAAGTAACCATGACATGCAAGAGGATTAAAAACATGGTAGAAAAAAGTTTCACACAGCAAATTAATCTTCCTTCTCACATTTTCTATGCTTGTAACTAACAAGACTTATATGGAGTTACAGAATTTTAACAAAAGCATATATATACTGCTCCTGAAATAATAAATACATCTGATGTAACAAAGGGGAAAACATTACTAAGTATGTGGCCATAATGAATGTTCTCATTGGTCACTAAATGCACCATTCAGTCTAAGAATAAAAAAGCCTCTCATCTTTTCTTCTGAATGTTATTACTTTTAAAAGTGCACAAGAGAATCTATTCAATGATTTCATTGCAATTTACTATATTTTCACTGTTATTTGGCCACAGAAACCAATCAGTTTACTGAAACTGAGAGTTACCATATGTTGATTGCATATCTGTGTATGTGTTGATTGGAATAATACAGAATTTTTTTTTCATAGAGCAGTTCCAGTATAAATACAATGCCTGAATTTATAGCATATGAACATACAAATTGCTTACCTATAAGATTCTTTATATATTTTTGGTATTTCAACAGAAACAACAGCACGTCTCTGTACATTGAGAGGCTGAGCAAGCCAAAAGGGAAGCTCTAACTTTGTCCCTGCCGCAATATCTTCACTATCTGAGGACTGGTCCAAAAAACCTGAAGGAAGAAATAAAGAAACAAGCCTACTCATAACCATGACAATCCAAATTTCCTTTTAAATCATTAATATAATCTAACTTTAACAAGTATGTTGCAAAAAACACTGTATAGCAACATGTTTACATGGTAGTTTGCACCAAGCATACAGGTATCATTTATTAAATGTAAGTGTTTATTAAAAAACAAATCATAGATATTAAACCTTAAATTACTGTGTTACATGATTGTTTTAAAATAATTTAATAAAAAAATGTCAAAATTAAAAGTCCAACAAAATTTATTTTATTAACTCAAAGACACAAGCAACTTTTTTGGTAAGGAAGAAATAAAAATTTATTTTATATAAGACTGTAAAACAAAAAATAAACAAAAATAAACAAAAATAGTGCTACAATTTGAAGGAACTCAATGTTCTGATAAAAGTAATATTAACTCTTTTGCAAACACTTATAAATAAGTGGAACTGGTGGTGATGATGATAACGATGATGACAATAATAATAATAATAATAATAATAATAATAATAATAATAATAATAATAATAATAATAATAATAATAATAATATTACCATCTTTTGCAAGCACTTATCATAATTAATTGGTATAGTCGTGCTGTTCAAATGGTTACCATGGATTTATCTTTGTTAACAGAAACCTCTCAGATAACACACTGATTATTCTTGTAAGAATGAGAGGGGTACTGACACTTGTAAGAGTGAGAGGGGCACTGACGCGCCTCCTGGCCCTGTGCTAAGCACCAATGAATGCATCACTCCACGTGGAGTAATCAGTGCGTTATCTGAGAGGTATCTTTCCCAAAGATAAATCCATGGTAACCGTTCCAGCAGGGCAATTATACTGGTGGCGGTGATGATGATGATGATGATGATGATGATGATGATAAATATTACACTTTTTATCAAGCAAATGTTCAGCATTATAAAATTCTATATCGGGAAATTGAAATTGAGTTTTCATTTATGGATGCTCTTTAACTGCTGTGATTCTCAGCATCCTATTCTATATTGGGCATGAAACACTGCTTAATTTTGCTTAGAGGCCACTTTAACAGGCTTGAGGTTCTTTAACATGCCATAGTCTACAACACAGGACCACCGACTTTACTTCCCGTCCAAAGGAAGCATGCTGACAATTTTTATGCCTCCCACCCAAAAAAAAAAGATCCACTGCCATTCACCTGGTTTGAACTCACAATTTCAGGAACCAGAGACTAGCATGTTAACCCTAGACCATGGAGGACGACTTTATATATGGTCTATGCATGTGAGTTACTATGACACATTGCGTGATATAATTTTACATCTCTTTTACAATTTTTTTAACTTCTAATTTTGATGGGTATCTCATTTTATTTTACATCAGTTGTACCATGTTTCATTGTTGTATTGTATCTTGTTCCTTCGATCCTACACTTAAGAATATAGAACATGTTATACAACCAACCGCTGAAATAAGATTCGAACGTGTCTATGCTGCTGTCTAGTAACAAACATAGTGTGTATATTTGCATTAAGTATAACTTAAAGGTTACTGTGAGAACATTTGTGTTACATTATCTACATATTATATCTTCTTTCTCTCCCAGACTGAGCTACACTCAAGCATGTAGAACACATCATACAACCATGTAATCTGTAATTTCTCATTTCTTTATTACCACCTAAGCACAGTCACTATAGTGGGAAAGTTAACACTACCGGGATTACAGAAAAGCTACATTAATGTTTCTTTATGATGTAAATACGAGGGTCGGCTGATTCCCGGGCTTTACAATAAAATATTACATTTTGTTTTTCATTATTTCTCAACATAACCTCTGGAAAGGCTAATACATTTGTCATATTGTGTTATAATTTAATTAAACCATCTCTGTAGTGTGATTTATCATGGTTCTCAAAATAGCTGTTTACTGCATCAATGACCTCGTTGCTGTGAAATCTTCATCCTCCAAGAAATTTTTTGAAGTATGGGAACAGCTGGTAGTCACTGGTGCTAGATCTCGCGAATAGGGTGGATGTTCAAGCAATTTTAATTTTAATTTGCACACTTTTCCCATTGCAATGACTGAACAATGGGCCGGAGCACTGTCGTGAAGGAACAAGGTTTTTTTCTTTGCCAAATGAGATCCTTTTTTTTCACCTCAACACTCAAATGTTGCAGTAAGTTTGTGTCATAATCATCAGTGATACTTTTACCTTTTTCAAAGAAATCAATAAAAATAATTCCCTGTACATCCCAGAAAACACTCGCCATAACCTTTTTAGCTGACAAAATTGCCTTTTTTGAAGCTGGTTCACCTTGAGCGATCCACTGTTTTGACTGTGATTTACTTTCTGGAGTGTAATGATGTAGCCAAGTTTCATCCATGGTAATAAGTTGCCTCAAAAATTCACTGGGATTTTTACGGTAGAGCTCCAAATTCTTAACAGAAACAGTTTTTCTTTGCGACTTTTGATCAGGTGTCAACAAATGTGGCACCCATCTTCCACAAACCTTGTGAAAGCTCAAAACTTTACTTAACATATTACCTGCACGTTCTTTTGATATGTTTACAGTCTCTGCTATCTCAAACAACTTTAATCTGTCGTCTTCCAGTACTAAATTATGATTTCTGGAGTTGTGACTTCCACAATGCACCCAGAGCAAGGCTCATCACTGGTGCTTGTAAGTCCCATTTTAAAGACTGCAACCCACCTTTTTAATCACTGTATACGAAGGGGCAGAGTATTTCAATGTACTGTCCATTTTCTCCTTGATTTCTTTAGGCATTAAGCCCTTCAAATGGAAGTTTTTCCAAATCCCCCATTTTTGTAAAACCTTTACACTTCTCTGGTTTAAAATGCGTCATTCAAAAACTAAACAAGCTACTGACCTGTAACTATGGATACAAGCTATTCTAGAGTTAAACTATATGATGCTATCCATCAAACTGGCCCAGTGGCCTATGTGAAGCCCGGGACTTATCAGGCAACCCTTGTAGTATGCTTGAGCAAGTAATTTCTCAATTCTTTTTTAAATTATATACAGCATTTAATTACACAGTAATTTCAGGGCTAAAGAAAGACCATTATATACTTGTATGACAGAGTAACAGGATCTTTTTAATAAAGGTACAAGGAATTACTTGGCCTGTGCAAATCATTGCTGTGTCTAGTATTGTGACTGTGCACCAGAGAATTAAATTTTAACATCAACTTCTTAAGTTAAGTGGAGATTCTGTCAAAAATATTTTTATTTGTGTAATATTTGTTGCTTCACTGTGACTAGCTTCATTTTCTGTGTGATGTTAATAGTTATCAACCACATAACACATAAGAGTATATATGACTTGTGAGTCTCAAAATACACACTTCTATTGATCAGCATGAATGTGGAGTTCCAATACCATTTAAAATTTGTAGTGCTCTTTTATGTAAGATATTCAGCATACAGCCTCAGGAATAAATAGACTTCACCTGAGGGATAAACTTTCTGGTGCTCAGCACAGGAAGATTGTCATAGAGAAGGCCACAGCAGCAGAGATACCTGTAAGACCAAGGAAACCCAGGAAGAATAGGACCTGGAAACCTGCAATTGCTGGGGAAGGGGATCAGGGGAAGAGAACAAAACTTTTAGGACCACAAGACCAAGCCTCAGCAGGCTCTGGAAGTGTACCAGTGATGTCAGTACTCGCATCTTTAGCTGGCAGTCAAAACAGACCTGTGACCAAATGGTAGAAGAATGCAGAGCAGACAGTAGCAATACCCAGCACTCCTAAACAGCTTTTGACTGGGGTAACCTACAGTCAAGCTCTATCAGCACTCAAAATGACTGTTCTGGAAAACTTTCCAGATGAAAAACTGACTGAGGAACAGTCAGTGCAGATGCAGTATGCTATTCTGGAGGAAGTATGGCAAGGTGAACTACTAGAAGGTCCTCAATTCAAGAATAGCTATGCTGACAGGTGCATAGTGTTTATAACATGTGCAGACGAGAAGGCCAAATCCTGACTGTTGGAAAGGGTGCCAGGCATCAAATGCTGGGTAGGGGCTTCCTTGCGGGTCGGAACCACTGGGGAAATAACCTGCACTACCAGGGTAGTTGCCTGGTTTTCCACTACAATTCTAAAGGACAAGGATCCTAAAAAGCTTCTTAAACTGCTGGAAACTCAAAATCCAGGGCTGAAGTCAGAAGAATGGTGAATCATCAATGGTAAGGCAGAGGAGAAGGGCACACAACCTTAGTCTTGTCTACTGATGAAAATTCACTGAAGGAGTCAAATGGGATTTAACCCATATTTTGGTTTTAATCAGAAAAACTTCAGAGTTTTGGGGCCAAAGGCAAAAGCTGAGGGCAGTGTAAATAAACCTTCAGCACAGTAGAGGTGCCTTGGCCTCTCTTCACAGACTCCTTGCTACAGGGAGTATTGATGTAGCCCTGGTTAGTAAAGGGGAGAGTATCTGGACTAGCTAAAACCAAAGGTAAGTTAATCTATGATACTAACTCTGGTAATGTAAGGATGTGTATATTTGTTAAACACAGTCAAAATGTTATATACTTAGTATAAATACATAGGGTCCTGACATTGAGCAACTGGACGGAAACCAGGAGATCTGTGGTTCAAATCCTGGCCATGGCATTGAATTTTTCATGTTGACTCAATCTATCAAAAACCTTAGCCTATATACGGCTAGTAAGAAGAAATTATTAATTTCCATCAGTTAACTAAAATAGAATTATGAACTTCGAAACTCCACCACTGACATCTTTGAAAAATACATCAAGCCATCTATCGACGATATGGAGGAAGAGGAAACCACTACAACCGGCACTAGTCGAGAATCAGCTGATGATGGGAGCAACAGCTCTTGAAACATGTCCTGTGAAAAACAGTGTTAGTGAAGCAATGTGTCAATACCTTCTTGTTTCATTTTTATTTTAACTTGTGCTTCACTGTTTCTACGTTTCCTTCAATTTTTATACTTTGAATAATTTAAATTAATTATGCATTCAGGTATGTGCCAGGCTCTGGAGATCTGCCCAAGGCAAAGTACATTGCGACATGAGTATACCTCGCTGTGGAGAAGCGATGAAGGCTGAAATAAAGAAGTGTCTGCAAGGAAAACCCATTGTTGTAGTTGCAGACGAGCCTTCAAACAGGCAGGGAAAATGTGTTTTTGCAGTTTTATTCTGAACAATGTGTGTCCAGGCAAACCAGGACATATTTTTAGGTAGTTGTAGCTTTCTTGATAAAGGAAATTGTACTACTTGTATTATTATTATAATTATTATGTAATTTACGTCCTTTAACTTTTTAAGTCATGTCGGATGATGAATGGAATGGGTGAAATGATGCTCAAATGGGCCCAGGGTCCATGGAGCTTAAGAGTTTTCCGACATTCGTCTTTTAGGATAAGGGAAAAACCCAGAAAAAACCTTATCCAGGTAACTCACCCTGACCGAGATTCGAACTCGGGACCTCTTGAACATGAAGTAGACATGCTACCATCTACGCTACCGAGGCGGGTGTACTACTTGTAGCAGGGCAATCAATGACTCTTTGAAAGAATATAATATCTCATACGAAAAAGTACTGGGGATGGTATCAGATTCAGCTTGTTACATGGGGACATGCTTTGGAGTATTGCAAACTATAGTTGGTGACTATCTCATGTACTTTAACTAAACCATTTCATGTCAAAACTGAAAATAGCTTTCTTGCATTCAAGAAAAATGAAAAGTGCTTATATGAAATTTCTTGAAGAAAGTTACTCAAATCTTCCAGCTACAGTGTTTCCTTTCCTCATGCTCACATGTTGGAATTCATGGTTTAAATCTGTAGAATATGCGAACAAGTATTTAGATGCATTAAAAGATTTTTTTTCAATCTTTGGATGAAAATTAATTATTAAACAGACGCTCGTTATACCTACTAAACATTTTCAATGATGAATGCAATTATTTTGAAGTACAGTATCAGGCTAAATTTGTAGCCGAGGTGTCAGTCACCATTAGAAAATTAATTACCCAATTGGAGGGCTCTTCCTGTCCCTTTGCACAAAGTTGTGGGATGAGTTGCTAACTTTATACACGTTGAAAAGATGTGCTGGAGGATGGTTTACCAATGGTGAATTGCATATACATGGACACCTTTTCAGATGAAAATGTAAAAAATGAAAATGAAAACCATGTTTATGGAGTGTATGCTTAAGTGCAACAAGTTGAACAGCGCGTGGTGGAAAATGTGACAAATGTCTTTTTCCAAGAGGTTGGTAAGCCTTTTAATCCTGTCACTGTTGACAGAGTAATTTCAATAAATTACACGATTTTAAATGAAAGAGAAAGTAAGATCCTATTTTTTCATGATTTAACCTGCAGATTATCACTGGAAAGGATGCAAATGCCCATCATGAAATGTGGGGGAACTCCAACACCAACCAAAGAGTTGAGCTATTACTAGATTTTATTATAATGGCAAATCTAGTGATATTACACAGAAGGGATGAACCAACCTTTGTAACTCAGAGACGTAATGAGGTTATTGACATAACCCTTGGTTCTCTAGGAATTAGCACCAGTCTCTGTCTAACCTTGGGTCTTAACAGTAAGGTGTCGGAGGTGGACTGGAGAGTAGCATCGAGGATATTTGTCTACAATAGAATCCTATGGGTTATTAGCTCATTTGATTCTTATAAATCACCAGGTCCTGATGGTATATTCGCAGCCCTATTAGAAAATGGGAAGTAACACATCACACCTATTCTTTTCAGACTGTTCAGAACCAGTCTGGCCTTTGCGTACATACCTACGGCAGGGAGGTCTGTAAGGGTGGTGTTTATTCCAAAACCGGGTGCAATAATTCTAACCAGGCTATATCCTTCAGATCTATAAATCTATCATCATTTATGTTGAAGATGTGGAAAAACTTATTGATAAAGCATGTAAGGGAAACCTCTTTACTTATGAGGCCTCTATACCCTAATCAGCATGCTTAACAACAAGGGAAATCATGTGAGACAGCTCTACATCAGCTGATTAAGAGTATAGAAAAGTCACTGAACCATCAAGGCATTGCTATGGGTGCTTTTCTTGACATAGAGGGTGCTTCTGATAATGTTACATGTGATCTGTTATCTAGGCAGCCAAAAGACATGGGATAAACGACACCTACTGCAGGTGAATAAAGACCATGTTGGTATTTCCCACTTTAAAGTAGGAAATGATACTGTGCAAGTGGCTGCTACCAGGGATTGCCCACAGGGAGGGGTTTTGTCACCTCTTCTGTGGGATTTGGTGGCGGATGACCTGTTGGTAAACCTGAATAATCGTGGCTTCTACACCCAAGGATATTCCGATTACATAGTCATTCTTATTCAGGGCAAGGTTGTCAGCATTGTATCAGAGCTCATGGGTGAAGCTCTGAAATATATGGAAAAGTGGTGTAGGGAGGCAAACCTTTGGGTGAATCCCTCCAAAACTGCACTTTCCTGTTAACATATAGAAGGAATATGGAGAGATTTAAAGCTCCAGTTCTCTTAACAAACAATTGCAAATGGGATTCAGTGTTAAGTGTCTGATTAGATTAGATTAGATTGATTTGCGTTCAGTAGGTTCACTTGTAGCCAGAAAAGGCTGTGAACATTGAACATGTCTAGAGGTATAAAGTTTAATAGCGTATATATGTACAAAAGTTAACATAAGACACATGTTATAGTACACAGGCAATATGAACAACAATATGGAAAACAAAGCAGGGATAATCATATATGATACAAAATGAAACCCTTTTTAAACCAGCTTTCACTTGGCTTATGCCAGTACGTCTCAACCTTTTTGCAATGGATACCATTCTTGTTATTTATTAAATACATATAGATTAAAAATAAACTTTCAGCTTGCATCAAATATTTATAAGTAATGATTTGTCATTGGAATAGTTAAATACTACTTATAGAGCTACAGAAGCATTATCAGGATAATTTGTCATTCAGATAATCTTGTACAGAATAAAAAGATTTTGAGCAAAGGTACTCTCTAACAGCTTTTTTAAAAGCACCGAAATTATCAACTTTTTCTTTAAGAACATTAGGAAGTGCGCCAAATATTTTGATAGTTTCATAATACACACCTTTCTGGAAGCAAGAAAGTTTAGCACTGGGATAATGGATATTATACCTTTGTCTAGTGTTTATTTTGTGAATTACATTATTTGTTGCAAATAAGGCACGATTGCATACAAAGAATTTTAGGATCGAGAATATATACATGCAAGGAAGCGTTAATATCTTCAATCTTGTAAAAAGATCTTTACAGGAGCATCTGGTGTGGGTGTTAGTAATGATTCTTATAACCCTCTTTTGCATAAGGAATATTTTTTTACTTTCTACTGAGTTGCCCCAAAATAATATTCCATACTCCATAATAGAGTTAAAGTATGCATAATATACCAATTTAAGTGTGTCAATAGAACTCACATTAACCAGCTCTCGGATAGCATAACAGGCAGAGCTAAGTTTAGGTAAGATATAATTTATGTGAGCTTTCCAATCTAAACATCTGTCCACTTGAAGGCCCAGAAATTTTATGCTGTCAATTTCTTCTAATAACATATCATTAATCCCGATTTCTATTTCAGTATATGATGTACGACAGGTTATAAATTTGACCACTTTTGTTTTGTCTAGATTCACAGATAATTTGTTTGCTTTAAACCAGCATGACATACAGTTCAAAACATAATTCATTTTCATTGTACACTCGTTTAAATTTGTACTGGTCCCCAGGACACTAGTGTCATCAGCAAAAAGAACTGTACTTGCAATGTCCTTTATATAAAGTGAGAGGTCATTTATATAGATAAGAAATAATAAAGGCCCTAACACGGAACCTTGGGGTACTCCATGAGTTACTATTTTCCAGTTCGAAGTTTGTTTTTCATAACCAATATCACTGACAGCTACTTCAACACTCTGTTTTCTTTCATTTAGATATGATACAAACCATCTTAAATGTTCATTTTTTATCCCATAGAATTCCAGTTTTGCTATAAGAATGTCATGATTAACACAATCAAAAGCCTTTGCTAGATCACAAAAAATTCCACCTACATGTCTTTTATCATTTAAGGCAGTCAACACTTCATGTGTAAGCTTGTAAGTTGCATTATTAGTCGATATTCCTTTTCTGAATCCAAACTGATCACTGACAAGTATGTTGTTACATTCAAGGTGTTTATACAGTCTGGTGAACATTACTTTTTCAAGAACTTTTGAAAATATTGGCAAGAGAGATATTGGTCTATAATTTGAAACATTATTGCGTTCGCCTGTTTTGAAAAGAGGTTTAACAACTGAGTATTTCATTCTGTCAGGGAAAATACCAGTCTTTAGAGACTCATTACATAAATAACTAAGGGGAATGCTAATTTGTGAGGAGCAAGATTTTAGGATTTTTGTAGTTATTTCATCATAACCGGAAGAATTCTTCATTTTTAAAGAGTCAATTTTATTTATTTCGGAAGGTGTAGTTAAACTGATTTTAAATGTAGGTACATTGTTTGTGAAACTTGAACTTAGAAATTCTAGTGCTGCATCTTTACTTCCATAATTAATATTTAATTTTTTTGTTACATCCAAAAAGAATCTGTTAAACAATTCTGCAACTACAAGAGGTTTGGCAATTTCATGATTGTCAACATTGAGTGTTATTGGGCAATTTTCTGATGAGTGTTTACGTGTCACATTTTTTATTATATTCCAAGTGGTTTTTATTTTATTGTCTGAGTTTTGAATTAGTTTATTATAATGCAATACTTTAGCTGCTATTATTACCTTCTTTAGAAGTTTACAATATTTTTTGTAGTACTTTTTTAAATACAAATTGTTACTGATTCTAACTTGCTGATATAGTTCTCTTTTATGCCTGCATGAGGTTTTAATTCCTAAAGTGAGCCAGGAATTGTCTTTTTTAAAGTTAAATGTTTTTTTATACTTGGATGGGAAGCAGAATTCAAACTTAGTTTTAAAGCATTGAAGAAAGCTGTTATATTTGTTGTTGGTACCATTAACCTCATAACCTGAGATTAGTACTGGACAGTAAACTTATGTAGAATCTGCATATGCAAAGAGTTGTTAACAAAGGGAAAATGGCACTGATGGTAGCCAAACGAACCTTTGGTATATAGAATATGAGTAGTTGTCAAGCAGTTTTTGAGATTACTCACTCAGATAAGATGTTCTTCATATCTCCATAAGCGCTTTTCGGTCTAGTTTAGACCATCTTCAGTGGGTGCTGACCAGCTACTCCGGTCAGCACCCACTGAAGATGGTCTAAACTAGACCGAAAAGCGCTTATGGAGATATGAAGAACATCTTATCTGAGTGAGTAATCTCAAAAACTGCTTGACAACTACTCATATTCTATATAAAATATATCTAACTTTTAACACTTGACAATGTCTTCTTTAGAACCTTTGGTAAATCATGGTGTCTCAAACCAAAGATGATGCTTTGGGTATACAAAGCAGTGGTGAGACCCATAATCACCTATGGTTCACTGGTGTGGTGGCCAAGGTAAAGCAAAAACAGGCAGTCAAACTCTGCAATGTTCAGAGGTTAGCATGCTTGTGCATTACAGGGGCAATAAAAAGTACCCCTTCAGCTGCGATGGAAACCCTCCTTAATCTACCCCCTATTGAAATTTATATCAAGGGGAAGGCTAGGTTGGAGGTTTATCGACTGCCTAAGCATGAACTGGCATAACCCTACTCTAGAAAGGTACACCAAAATTAACAGTATAATCCGAAATCTCAAGCTTGACATGGGCAGTGATTATATGCTACCAAGATTGAACTTTGATGAACCTTTCAATGTCATAATTGAAGGAAGTCGGAGTAACCAGCACTGTCCAAAGGGGAGTCTGATATGGTATACAGATGGCTCCAAAATGGACAAAGGCTCTGAAGCTGGTATACATGGGTTGGCGCCCAAGTGTGACATGTATGTTGCCTTGGGATGCCATACCACTGTGTTTCAAGCTGAAGTAGATGCAATTGGAACCTGAGCTGGGGCAATTCTGGATAGGGGCTAAAAGGTTGGCTACACCTGGATTTTCTCCGACAGTCAGGCCATCTTGAAAGCAATTGCAAGTTTTCAAATTATCTCTAAGTTAGTCTGGGAATGCTTGATTAAGCTCATTGCACTGGCAACACACAATAAGCTGACTCTTGAATGAGTGCCAGGTCTTAGGGGGATTGCAGGCAATGAAAAAGCAGATATCCTGGCTAGGAATGGATCTGCTCACGCTTTTACTGGACCAGAACCAGTTTTTGACATCCCAGTACAATGTCAAAGCATCCATAGCCAAGTGGATAAAAATTAACCACCAAAGAGAGCGATGCTGGAACAGTAAGCATAAGATGAGAAATGTATCTTCATCACTTACAGAAAGTCTACTCAGACACGGGAGAGTCCAAGTAAACCTAATAACAGGGCTTTTGAAGGGACATGTAGACTTAGAAAACACCTTCATACTATGGGGATCTGGAAAGAAGAACCAGTATGTAGGTTTAATAATGTATTGGACGAAACAGCCACCCGGGTTATCTTCAAATGTGAAGTAATAGGTAGGAAAAGATATGACATACTGGGCATAATCAACCCAGATGACGATCTTCCTACAGATAATTTGGTTAAGAACCTTCTAACCTTTATTGAGGAGACAGGTTTATTTAACTAGATAACCATAAAGCAATGAGATCATACAATAAGCTTAGGTTTCAGTGTTAAGGGCATAAAAACACAACTCTTGTTTTAGTTAAGTCAAGTCAAGCCAAGCGACGTAGTGTGAAATACTAACTACAAATAGTGTTATGAATTAATTTGGATGTCACTGTAACTAAATTTCACCAAAATTATGTAAGAGAATATATGTGTCCACCGGCAAGAGTTAAGCATTTTTTGGGAATGATGGGGCCCAACATCACAAATGATGTATGATCCTTTTCTGTAATATAAATATTTGTTTGTCAAGTGCTGAGTTACCCCCAAAGAAAATTCCATATCACAACAGGGAGCAATATTAAATTATGAAACAATTTATTTCTTAGTTTTTAACTGAATAAATGATATTTTATCATAATTTAGAATGAATTTGTTGACTTTGGCACAAAAGTTGAATTTCTTAAATTTAGTTATAATTAGAGTTCTTCTGACAATTTCTTAGATAGTACTCTAGGGTCTTCTACAACAAGTACTGTTTTGGAAGTTCATTGACATTAAAGGTTAATCATGTATAAAAACAAGAAAGACCCACGTTGACCTCTGAGTCAAAGTCCGAGTTTGATTGTACCTGGAACTGATTTTTTATTGTTGAAATAATTTTGTTTTCTATTTGTTAAATAGTTCATGGTTAAGACTATGAAAGACCTTGCTTATATCACAGAAAATCCCTAGAATGAATTCCTTGTTATGTATTGCATTTCATATCTCATTAGCAAGTCTCCTAAAACAAACCTGACATGATAAAAGTTATTTTTTCAAGATGTTTCAGAATATGATTATATATTGCTTTTTTACAAAATCTTGATAGATAAGAATTGAGATTGATCCATAATTTGCCTATGAACCTTTTTATTCAGTACATTTTATTTCTACAAACACAATCAAAGAATTTAGGTATCTACCTATATACTTCTTACAAGTTAATGTTTGAGGATAAAGTATATATTCCTTTTTGCATTATTTTAAATACATGAAGTGGTTGGATTATTTCTTGTAATCTGTTCCCATATCAGTAATAATTTTTCAATTTTAAGTTAGAAACCTTTATATCAAACAAGAATTGTAGATGGATGACTGGAAAATTTAGTTAATATGAACCTTGATGACCTCAACTCATTCCATTAACATTTTCATGCATTCAGTTGAGATTTCACGCTTATGTTTGATGTACTTCAAACCACAGAGGTCAAACTGGACAGTGAATTAACAAAATTTAGCAACTATAATAAATGATTAGTGAGCTACATTAATCACAGCGGATAGGGGTTATGTGTTCAATAGCAGTCGATCCCTCAAGCAGGTTTGCTTCTTTGTTCTTTGGGTACTTATTGCAAGAAAATCTCAGGGACATTGAACATAATCATACATTTATGTCAAATTCATAACTACCAGTAATAATCCATCAGTAGTACATCTGCCCTTTATTTTTATCTTATCTTACATTATGCATAACATATGAACGTTTGTAAATAGCATTAATAGCATTCAAGTTTCAATATCAGAACATGCAGCACAATAGGTTAACAATAATGTAGATCAAATCACCTTCACATGCAATCTGCTCCAAGTACTGAAAATGTATCTGTTGAATGGGATATTAAAGAAGTCCTGCATATTGCGGGAGTGAGTATACAAAAATGACTTTAAACATTTTTTGAAGATTTTATGTTGATTAGGGTTACCTAAAAGTGTCAAGTAGCATGAGTAAGTGCAGAATTATGTATTTCTGTTACAAAAATTAATTGACTATGCTAGTATGTAAACACAAACTGCTGCGTTAGAATATAAAACCAAACACACTCCACGTCAGCCAGATACACTTACCTAATCGTAAAATAGGAACAACAAATTTGCAAGGAACACGTTCATTTGTAACAAGAATATCCTCAATAGAAAAGTAATAGGGAATGTAACTGCGCTTGTAGTACATTGCTGTTTAACAACTTACTTTTTCCCAACAGAAAAAAAAAATACACAAGCCAACGTAAGACTGTAGCAAAATGTTATAACCATTAATAAATATTATTCAGGTGTGGTTTTAACCGTCTATATTTACCGCCAAACTTTACTAGCGTAGCCAACTATTGTATCATCTTAGCAACAACGTGCAACTTGTGGTAAGTGCCATTAAATAAATATAATTCAGTATTGAACTATTTGCCATAAACGTGTTTTCAGGATTTCAAAACTGCTTCATAGAAACTTTCATTATTTGAAAGAATCACAGCACAGACATTTAATTTGGAACATTACTGGAATTATGGTATGCGGAAGAAATTTACAGGAAGAAAAAATACCTACTTCAAGCATAATGAATAGAGAATATTATTATGCTGAGGTTGGTTGCAATGAAATAGTGATACGGCGAGTTTGTTATTTAATTTGCAAGTTGTAAAGATCAAATATTCTTTGTAGTCGAAAAGTTTGGTGTTCTGTAACAGAGTAGTATTAGCGTTTCAAAGTAACTTCTCATCAAGGCAAGATTACTGCAAGTCGTAATTGGGGTAATTGTGAATTAATCAGAAATGGAGTGCTTAATTGGAATGGTTTGTCAGGATTTTACTATGGTAGCTGCAGATATGACTACTGCACACAGTATAATGGTTATGAAAGATGGTAAGTGGTGTTAACCTTAAAACTTATTACTAACATGCGGTCAGAACAGAGAAAGATAAATGAACTAGTACGTATCAGCTGGTCAGTAATAAGAATTTGTTAATATACAGGAGTAAACAAAATATTAGGAAACTCAATAGTATCCCTTCTATTTTGGCTATATAACTGAAACCTGAAAATGAAAATCATAATTTCGTTTTTAGTTGCTTTCTATAAGCCCAGAAATCTCGAAAAATGGATGTAAAATTGCTATACGTTTTATTGTATTAATTGTAAGAGCTGCATATTCTAATGTTCACGTAATTGTTGGTAAAATAAATATTGGGACACCTCTTTTTGTGCGCCTTATTATACGGTTCACATGTTCACTGGGAGGGGGAGAGACAACGGATATCGTGACTGACGTCATAACTCGGGCGTAGCCAACTTCCAGAGCGTGCTACCGCTGAAAATACCAACATTACGCAAGAAAACCAGCAATACTGTAATACGCTACGTAAAGATCAGTAGAACATCACCAGTTATTATTATGATCATAATTGTTTAAAAATTTAAAGGAATGTAGCATAAAGTTTTGGAATAGTCAACATTATGCTAGCAAACCAGCGATACTGTAATACCCAAATAAATTGACATAAAGGTCAGTGAATCATTGCCAGAGTTTTTTTATTAATTATTATATTAATATAATATATAATTATAATAAATAAAGCTTCCTACGCTCTATTCCCATTACTATCGCTAGTTTGTAACAAGAAAAATGTGTTTGGTGACGTTCCTCTGTATTTCTTATGATACCACATAGTAAATAGTTAGTTAGTTACTAACACTCCCCACATGGCAACTTTGGCCTTCGGGGTAACCTCACCCCACCAAGTGATGACCGGACCCATTTCTCAGGTGGAGGCACCCAGAGGGCGGTGTCCATTACCTTCGATGATAGGGTGATAGTGAAGATGGCGGTGAGGTGAGAGGACCTACAGCTTTTACCGTGGACTCCGAACCACGTTGGGCATAGGGGATACTTCACGTGTGCTAGACAGAGGTGAAGGCGTGGATAGGGCCGACTTAAAATCGCCAACCCCAGAGCCGGGAATCGAACTCGGGACCCTTAGAACGGGAGCCGCGAACGAAACCACCGCGCTACCCCGGCGCCCTCCACATAGTAAATATGAATGCCCTATCATGTTTGCTGTTTTGAAGTGTCTACTGATTGTGTTGGAAAATCCACAAAGAACTATGTAGTTTCCCTTTTGGATTTGGCATCTTCTATGTCTCTTTGAAGACACTGGATGTGTGAAAATGGTTCTTCTACCTCTCCAAAATATAAATTGTACTTCATTTAGACAAGAATCCATTAGCTGTGTTGGTAGTTTAAATAGTAAACATGTGGGTCCTATTTCTGTGTGATTGTAGGATTCCTCTGCATTGCCCTTTCCTTTGTATAACATTTTTACTGTGGGTTTTTTTTTTTTTTTTTTTTTGTAGTTTATGGCAATTTTTCTATAATGCAGCCATTTGTTACATATAGTTGTGATTTTTTCCCCAAGATTCTAGTCATTATATAACATTGATCTGTTCATTATACGTGGGTTGTTCAATAAAGAATGATCATAATTTTTTTACAGTCATAATTTTTCGCACTAAAATTCAATCTTATTATATTCTCTTATTATATTCTCTTAGCTTAATGTGAAACAAACACGCCGTAGTAGTTTCATTGTTAGTACTCCTGGTTCCCGCCTCTGAGAACCAGGCAAGTTCAAACATATTCAGTATTGCCTACTGCTGCAATGGAGGTAACATGCAGTTAAAGTTGATGTTAGAGGAAGGTCCAGAGTTTCTTTCAAACGTAATCACTGCTGATGAAACTTGGCTATATCATTTTGATCCTGAGAGCAAACAGCAAAGTTCAGTGTGGAAATCTCCATCACCAACCCCCAAAAAAACAAAAATGGTTGCTTCTGCTGGGAAGGTTATGGTCATCTCATTCTTTGATATTCATGGAATGGTTTATCAGCATGTTGTACCTGCACACACATCAATAACTAGACAATACTACAGGGATGTCCTGAAAACATTGCAAGTTCATATCAGGCACAAAAGACCACATTTCCATGAAGTAGGCTGGATGCTGCACCACAATTATGTGCGGCCACATATTGCCAATGTTGTTGCTGAATATCTTGCAAAAATAAATGTGAAGTGCATCCCTCACCCTCCCTATAGTCCGGATTTAGCCCCATATGACTTTTTTCTATTTCCTAAATTGAAGAAATGCCTTCATCAGAAGCAGTGGTGAAGGCTGCAGAGGCGATTTTGAAGGATCTCTCAAAAAACTGGTTTCCAGCATGTCTTTGAAGATTGGCAGAAATGCTGGGACAAATGCATTCAGGGGAGACTATTTTAAGAGGGACCATCAAAATTATGAGGATGAGTAAAGGTACGTTGTCAAAAAAAGAAAAAAATTGTGATCATTTTTTATCGAACAGCTCTTGTGTATATATATAATATTCATTTTATTGTGCTTATGTGTTTTCCTGTTCTTGCAGCTCCTCTGTATTAACTGTGGCTGTTCCACTTTGCGCATCACTGTTTAACTATTTCATGGCATTGCAATTACAAGTTCCTTCATTGATGTACTTTCATTCTCATTTTCTTCACTGTCAGTTACTTGACCCATTGGAAACCCTGCTGTTTCTGGTAGCAATTTCTTTATAGCTTGGCTTATCCAAATTACTACATCTAGAAAAGATATGCTTTTGGCTAGCTTAGAGGTGGATGATGTGGAATCCATATTAGCGAGCAAAGACTGCATTAACAGTTTACAAAAATGTACTTTAACATTCGGAATGATGCTGTGACTCAGTGGTTGAGTAACATTTGTGGTGTGTGTTTGGAGGAATTTAGTAACAGTGACGTCAAAATTAATATAAAAATTATTTGTGGTTGGTTTATTGACACTCGTCACTTACTTTTTCATATATTTATGAGAGACTAGTTTCAAAGGCCCTGGCCTCCATTTTCAATCTCTTCCCAACTGGCCCTAGTTTCAAAGGCCCTGGCCTCCATTTTCAATTTCTTCCCAACTGGCAACTGTTGTTATCTGCTCTCTCTGGTGGTGGAACTATGAACTTTTTTGTCAAATTATCTGCTGGCGGGATTTCAAAGTTCATTACGCGATCCTTATTTTTCCAGATGAATATGTTCTCCCATGTTGTCAATCTATTTTGGTTTATCACTCCTTTTAATAATTTTGGATTTGGATCAATGTCATGGTTTTCATTCCAAAAATGAAATGCTACTGCTGACTTGTCTTCTTGTTTCAATCTGATGTTTCTAAAGTGTTCTTTGACTCTGGTTTTTAAATTTCTTTTTGTTTGACCTATGTAGCATTTTTCACAATTCTTGCAATTTATTTGGTATATTCCAGATTTGTTACCTGAAGGAATTTCATCTTTTGTTTTTGAATTTAGTAATTTTAAAATTGAGTATCTATTAGTAGGTGCCAAGATGATATTTTGTTCCTTGAATATCTTTTTAAATTTATTAAATGTTTTTGGATGATATGTGAATGAACTGAATATGCTGTTGCTTTCTTTTTCTTTAATAAATGTGGTTGCTTCCTTAATGGTTTTCTTTAGTTTAGATTTTCTAATTTTCTTCAACACCAAACTTTTGTTGTATCCGTTTTCTTCTGCTATGTGTATTATTGCTTTTTGTTCCTTGAAATATTCTTCTTTTTCCATGGGTATGTTGACAAGTCTGTGTGTAAGGCTGTTTATTATTGCATGTTTATGTGTAATTGGGTTGTGGCTATTATTTTTTATATAATTTTCTGAATGTGTTGGCTTCCTGTAAATTCCAAATTTTATTTTTGTATCATTCCTGATGATATTTAGATCCAAGAAAGGTAGTTGTCCATTGATTTCCTTTTCTATTGTGAATTTGATAGTCCTTTCATGCAGATTGAGTAATTTTAATGCATCATCTAAATGTTTACTTGGTACAATTGCAAAGATGTCGTCAACATATCTATACCAAACCTTGAAGATCAATGGGAAGGACTTTTTAATTTGTATTTCAAATGCACTCATAAATAAGTTAGCCAAAAAAGGTGAAAGTGGATTGCCCATTGATAATCCTGATTTCTGCTTGTAGTGTTTTCCATTAAAGCTAAAGAAGTTTTGTTCAATGCATATTTTTGTTAGAGAAATATATTCTTCTGCTTCTATTGCTTCCATATCAATTGTAGCTAGCCATTTTTTTTAACACAGTCTGCAATTTTTCTGTTGGTATGCTTGGAAATAAAGATGTGACATCAAATGAAACCAGTCTGTCATTTTTGTCCAAATTTATATCTTTGATTTTTTCTACTAAATCTAAAGAGTTTCTTAAATTTGCACTTTCAAATTTTGGAAAACTATTAAATTTACTTAGTAACCATTTGGCCAAATTATATGTGGGGGCATTTATGCTACTAGTAATAGGTCTCATGCCTTTCCCTGTTTTATGAATTTTTGGCAGCCCATATACTCTTGGTAATGTTGGATTATCTACTTTAATTTTGTGCAATTCTTTTTTGTTGATTATTTTGCTCTCTTTTAGCGTTTTATTTGTGGTTTCAATGCAGTACTTTAATGGATTAGTTTCTACTTTTTGGTAATTACTGTCTTCTAACAAATCTTCCATCCTCTTTGTGTATTCTTCTTTTTCCAGAATTACTAGTTTATTTCCCTTGTCTGCTTTAGTATAAATAACCGGTTTCTTTTTAAGAGCTTTTATGATTCGGTTACTAAAATTCTTTTTCTTTTCATTTTTAATCTCTTCTACTATTTTGGAGCATTTGTTTTTTACTGTGTTTTTACTTTCTTCATTAAGTGTTTGTGTAGCAATTTGGATGTCAGCAATGTAATCTTCAATTTGGTTGGAATAATCTACACATGTCTTTAAACTTAGATTCAGCATATTCAGTTCTGTTTTTGTAAAATTTTGGTTTGCCAGTTGGGAAGAGATTGAAAATGGAGGCCAGGGCCTTTGAAACTAGTCTCTCATAAATATATGAAAAAGTAAGTGACGAGTGTCAATAAACCAACCACAAATAATTTTTATATTAACATTTGTGGTATTTGGAGATAACCAAGCAAGTCGGACATTGGAAAGTTCAGTGTATGGGTGACATGTTGAATTATCCTAAAAAAGCAGAACATGACCAGTTTTGTCTCCTCATTCTTCCATTAAAAGCTGTTAACCATTCTTCCATGAGCTTCAGTCATCCACAGCATTTTATTGGATCTCCAAACAGGCAGATTCTGAAGGTTGATGTTTCTGAAGCAACTCAGCTTAGAAGCCTTACAAATAACTAGACATTTTTCCATTTCACCTGGCATAAGAATCTCATAAACTTGAATTTTGCCTATGTTGAACACCTTCATGATCTGCTTTACACTCACTTTATCTCTTTCACTAGCATAAATTACTTTCACTCTCATGTTAAGATATAGTACAATTTTTGTTTTTAAAGCCATGGTGACTATAGGAAATAAAGCATCACCTTTGTCTAAGTTTAGAGACTGAAAATTTCCTTAACTCTCCATTCTGAAACTGGAAATTTTCCATTAAAATGCATACTTTATTACCATTGTCTGCATAAGAAAGTTTCCATTTAATAAAGGAAATTTAGCTGAAATATTTCTGTTTAAGACAGATTTCTGCTTAACTAGGGGTCTGTTGAAGGAAGGTTTTACTGTATTATATTTTCATGTGGTTGCCATTTAATAATGTGAGGCCCTGGCTTTTGAGATTTTTAATGACCAGTTTTGACTTCTGGTTTGGAATTTGACAGTTAAGATTCCCATTAGGATAACTACGAGGTATGTCCAGAAATTAAGTTCTGTTTGGTAATAAAATTACATTGTGTACAGATACAGAAAAATTATTTATTGCACAAAATTCTACAACTCTTAAACTACTTTTCCACATAACTGCCGAAATTTTGCAGGCATTTGTCATAGCGAGGCACAAGTTTTTGTATACCTTCTTCATAGAAGTTTGCCGCCTGTGTCTTCAACCAGTTGGAAACATTTTCTTTCAGCTCTTCGTCATTGTTGAAGTGTTGACCACCAAGGAAAGATTTGAGATGCAAAAACTGATGAAAATCACTAGGAGCAAAGTCAGGGCTGTACAGAGGGTGGTCAAACACGTCCCAGCCAAATCCCTGTAGGGTGTTTTTCATCGCATTTGCAGTGTGTGGTCGTGCGTTGTGAAGAATCACAACACCTTTTGACATTGCAAATTCGCCGATTCAATTGGTTTCATTTTCCTAGCATTCAGAAAACGAATCACAGATCTGATTTCACAAGCGGCGGGATTTTCAATCAACACCGACATTGTAAGCACAACAAAACGTATGTGGCTGACAGCGATCTCACAATGGCGCACGTTTCTTCTCCTTGATACAGAGCATCTACCGCGCATGTGCGGAACTGCGATTGCAGCGCTGCAGCGGAGATAAATTGAAACAGAACTTACTTTCTGGACGTGCCTTGTATATGGTATTTGAGTATCTTATTGAGATATGAACTAAGTTCATCAATTGCTTCAGCGCATAATCTAATTGGAAGTGTATGCTTGTAAAAGTGTATTCTTTTATTTTACAAGTAGTACGTTTTTTAATCAATAGAATATGTCAAAAGGTTTGTTTTGAGCATAATTGAGATGCCTTGTTTTGGCCTATCAAGTGGACCGTGATCTGCATTAGATTGTATGTGGTAGAAGTCACTCCTGTGACAGTGTTACACACACACACACACACACACACACACACACACAGAGCAGTTGGCAGGCTTAGGGACAGCCCGAGGGGGATTAAGACATGTACCTGCTCTGGAAAGAGCTTAACCACGTAGTGGCGGGATGTGGATGTTGCAGGATTTCGGGTGAAAATTAGGTAGGGGGGAAGAAAGGAGGTCACATGTTGCTCAACGACTGAAGACTCGGGTGCTAAGGCCATCGTGCACTGCTGGTGGATAGTTAATAAACAAGGAAAAGCAGAAATTTAGGTACCCATACAAAAATCTTGGGTGATTGTAATTTGTTTAGGCTGGAATGAGTGTTACAAGGAATGTGCAATTGCTGATAAGCAGTTGCAGATGAGCATATTTTTATGTATGCCTTCGTAGAGTCTAAAAGTGAAAATCCAGCTTGAAGTGTATATAGCCAGAATAGAACTATTTAGTAGTTCCAGATATCATTTGATAGGGAGGAGTTTGGTCGAACAGTTAACCTGGTGGTTCTGGTATATGCTTGTGCTAATGATGCTATTAGTAATTGGACTAGAGTTAATTTGGGCTTGGAATGAGGACAAATTATGGAAATGTTGAATTGTATAATGGTGGACATAACATATTTAAAAAGAATAAAAGGAGAGTAATGAAAAAATGTTGGAAAATGAGGTTTATTTTGGAAAAATGAAAATATACTGTATTTATGCAAATCTAATGCACACTCCATATTTGAAACTTAAAATTATGAAAAAAGGATTTGTATCAAATGTAATGCATGTCAGTGACAGAATATTAGGTATTTTATTTAAATTTATTTTATGTAACAATGCATTTATCATATACATAAGATTTATTTAATTCAAAGTGCTCTATAGTTAGGTTACACATTGTTAAAGCAGAAAATTCGTGAATATGGAATAAGGAAAGTAGACATACAAAATGAATTGAGGTCAATACAATACCATAAACTACAAGCATGAATCACCATTATCCACTGATGCTTTCATCACTGGAAATCTGAGAAGTAAATGAGTCTATATCAGAAACAGGTTCATTTCCGCTCTCCCCATCATCCTCACTGCCATCCAAAGCATTCCACCGAAATGTTTGTAGTTTGCCCTCAAAATCTACAGGAAGCTTCTGGCACATTGTTGTGTGGCGTCTTAGAGATAAACCAGTCCGCTTCATGAAATGATCCACCCATCCAAGGCTAGCCTTAAACTCTTGTTTTGGAATACCAAGAACTTCAGCCCCTTCTTTAGCTTTCTTTCGTATAGTGTCACTAGTCACAGGGAGCCCATTCTTTCTCTTTTCCTGCACAAATTCATCAACTTCAGGATATCTTCCTTTACCTGTAAATTTCTTCTTACTAGTTTTAGTAGCAAATGCCAATTTCTGTTTTTGCCACAAGTGAATGTTACTCTCTGATACATTGAACTCCCTTCCTGCCTTTCTATTACCATTTTTTCAGCATAAAGGATTACTTTATACTTTAAAGAAGCATCGTAAGATCTTCTCTGTTTGTCCTCCATATTGTAACTAAAAACGCTTCCTTTTTATCCTTCTCAATGTGTAGTTCCGTGGCATATCAAACCAATGCTCAATAATAGGCTAAAGATAAATGAACTTCAGCAATCCATTGTGACATAATAAATGGAAAAAGATGAAGTTACTGGCGTTCTAAGGAATGGATTTTCACTTGAATCTAATACACACATGAATCTAATGTGCCCACAATGAGTACTACATTTGGTCAGAAAAGGTGCACATTAAATTCACATAAATACATAAATTGAAGAAAAAGTTAACTGAGTGTAACTGAAGAGTATCATATTTGGAGAAAGGTGAAGAAAAGAGAGGAAGAATGTATGTAATAATATTTGGAATACAAGAATCAAGGAAAAATCACACTTAGGGGGAAAAACGTGTGATCTTCCAAGACAAAAAAGGGAAACAGCCTGGCAGGTGTGAAATTGATGTTTTGGAGGGGGGGGGGGGACAGAAGAAGTCCAAAACCAAGACTGATAATTGTAAAACTTGCTACAGCAAAAATAAGATGCCTCAGTCCTATCAAATAGTAAAAAGTTAAAAGGCACATGATTATAGGAAGAAAGAGAAATAAGGAGGATGTTATGAGAGTTGAAAAATGCAAGAGCCAGAAGCTTACCTTCATGGACTAATCTTTTGATCAGTGATATCAAGCAGGATATTAAAAGTCAGCTAAATAACTACAGGCACATGGCTGAGGGGAATACATGAGGTGCAGCTCAATTAACAGAAAAAGGAAGAATCGACAGTGGCAGAGAAGGGAGGAGAAGTGATTGTTATACATCACCTTCTAAATAAATTATACAAGAGAAACAGCTTACTGAAGATGTGTATATGACATGGAGAAATACTAGGCTCAGCATAATCTGATCACCTGATGGTAGTATCATGCAAGTAGATGGTGCAGGAGGATAGAGATAAGCATTGGATAGAATGAGGCTGACCAGGAGCAGGGCCAAATTAAGAAATTTAGATTTGAGAGAACAGCTTGGCTCTAAGAAAAGGCATTGGGGGTTTTATCCTGGAGCATAGAAGGGTTGATTGAGAAGTGAAAAATGGAGAAATAATGCAAATTTTAAATTAGCAGATGTGTTAAGGATTGTAGACATGATTGAGAAAAGATATTACAGTTAATATGAGTGTCATGGGGATTAGATTTATTTGTAAAGGAAAGAGTTGTCTGACCATGTTTCCTCTCGTGTTTTACTGCTTTACAAAAGTATGCTTGCTGTCCAGCAGAATTATTTTACTATTGGAAGTGAAGGCTGTTCTTTCTGTGCATTCTTCGAATATTTAAGATTCGTTCAGTGCATTGTTGGAAATCGGGAAATGGCTCAACAAATAAGTAAAATAGACTTGTCCTTTTATTTTAATAATGAGGAGGCCTACCTTCAATTATTATTTGATGAGGGTCTGCCGAGGACACAGATGTTGTGTAATTTAGGGACAAATAATACTGTTGGCAGCATTGTGTTAAGTGGAAAAACAAGGATAGTTTGGCTCATTTACTAAATTGAAATGTATACTTCATTTACACATTAAACAAAAAATATTTCGTGTAATATTTACATTTTCAGAAAGGCATTAAGATTACAAATATCATTATCAATATATCGATATTTAACTGTATTGGAACACCACAGTGAAGCGAAAAATTATTAAATTTTAGATGAGTCGTATTTCTTACACATCTGCTTCACTAAAATTATTCAAACTTCAAAAGAGATTAAAACAGATCACAGCTCTCACACCAATAAAACAAGAAACTAGATTTGCTAAATTTACTTACCACCCCTGGGCCACAAAAAAGTTCCAAAAAATATTCAAGAAATACAATATAACATTGGCACCAAAAAACAATTACAACATTAAAAACCTACTTCACAGTAATAATACTGATAAGATAAAACCAGAGGAAAAGTCAGGCATTTACAAAATTAAGTGTAAAGACTGTGAAAAAATTTACATAGGGAGGACAAAAAGAAACATAGGCACTAGAAAGAAAGAACACTTCAGGCACTTAAGATACAAAAATATTGATAAGTCCGCAATAGCAGCTCATTTCTGGTCTGAAAATCATGAAATTGAAGATAGCACAGAATTACTAAAATACGTACAAAAACATAGTGAACTCATCATATGGGAGAGGATATACATAGAAAAACATAAAAACCAACTAATGAACTTTGAAATCCCGCTAGAAGAGAATCCCACATTTCAGTTCATCGCTAAATCAACAGATTGCAGCAACAACCCCAGAATTACCCACACCGCTGGATCTAGCGTCAGTCGCACAAGAGCCGTAGATGCAAACGAAGATTTGCGAAACATGTCCTCAAAATAGGTACGAAAGTGAAGCAGATGTGTAAGAAATACGACTCATCTAAAATTTAATAATCATTATCAATGTTAGCACATTGCTAAAAAAAATTCCGAAAAAATTTAAAACTAACCTATGATGTCATATAACCTCAGGAAAAAATTCAGATTGGGATTCCAAATAATAAGAGAGAAATTAACTTACCAAGTCGAGCAGCACTGCTTACAAGGTCAAGACGCACACACACCATGTGGCAGCTGACGGCGCATCTTGCGTTGCACTGCCATCATCACCTACAAGGTCAATTATGATTTCTGTTTCCAGTAGCTTGGTGATGATACTATTAATAGTTCTCTTTGATCACATTCATCACATGACATTCCTTAGTTTGAAATTTCAGTCACAAATTTACACTTGCAGTCACCACATATTTTGTTGCATTGATTTCAAATTAATCATAGATTGGTTAAAGAGTTTTAAAATCCACCACTCTCCCTTCGCTTTGCAACGAATAGTTTTTTATTACTGCCTGAGATACAGATATTGGCACAAAAGAATGCAATTGTAAAGTGCCTCACACCACTTTTGCTTGTTGGTATCTTGATTGAAATACATTATTGTGCTCCTTATGTTGACTATCGGAGAAAAAGTTGAAAACTACATTGCAAATGTTCTTCTCGGCCCAGGTGAACAAGTTTTCTTGGACTTGTGATAGGGTCTATTCCAGGCTGAAGGCTAGCTTTCATTGCAAGTCTTTTAACAGTACCACTGATGCCATCACAAGGTCCTTTTCCATGGGATGTAGCAAAAAGGTGCCACTCTGCTTGGATTTGAAAGTCCTTTTCGTGTAAACAGATGTTTGAAAAATTTGTTTTATTTTTATACTGAGCACTTGATCCATCTGAAAAATATATTACTTTACGCAGTACTCTCAGTTTCTGTTTCAGAAACGGTAACAGTTTTGTTTCGAATAGGTGGACAGCTCTGGTGTCGTGTTTTAAGCATTCAGAAATAGCAACAAAGTTAAAATGTTTTATGTCACTATTGTCTTTATAGTAGACCACAAAAGGATGAATTGTGGCCTGACTATTGTTCCAGTGTACCCCCTGAACGGAATCCTGAATAACAAAAGTATAATTTTCCGAGAAATCAGCTATCACTATGCATTCGCCTAGTGCCAGATTTTCTTTACACTCCCGCAAAAATAAATTATGCTGCTGAGCTATGAATGTATGTGGAAGTAAATTGCTGAGTTTTGTTGATAATTTGCCTAGAAAATCCTCTACGGGCGATATCAAGGTTTCTAAATTTGTGCGAGCCACAGTCACCCACTGTCTTTAGGTAATCTCAGGAGTATCTTGTTCATCAAGCAGTTGTTGTAAATGATTTGTTATATTTTCAGTTCCTGGACAAGCTTTACATGTCTTTAAAAAACAGATGATGGGGGGGGGGGGGGGGTTGCAGACTATGTGTGTCAAGCAGTCCTTATAATTAGTTAAAATGGGATTTGAATTTGCAGTGAGAGCATTAATTTGACATTTTCGTGATGAGCACAAACACAACCTGAATGGGTTCCACTAGTTCCAAGAAGTACACATTCCTTAGGCCATAGTTCCGCAAATTTTGAAAACCCTATTCTGACATCCAGATGCGTATCTTTAAAGCTTTGGTAAGTTTCCTTAAGATTGCAAAGTATCAATGTTTTCTGTTTATGGATTTTTTTACCATTTTCTTTAACAGAAACTACATTTTTATAAGGCACTGCGGTTTGTTTTTAAAATTGGTTTTAATAAACAAGTCTGACTTGTATTTTATATTTATTAATTTTAGAGCTTTTAAATTATTAGGACTGGGATGAGTTTTTATGTACTTTTAATAGTTGAGTGTTTTTATTTTATTTTACCTTTTTAGCTTAATTAGTGTAGCTTTTAGGTTTTAATGTTGACTTCGGGCCCAAATGACCTTGTTGTCGACGGGCCCTAAAACACCACACACTCACTCACTCTGCCAGGCATAACCCTACTCACATCATCGGAATTATAAAATTCAGACACCTCTTTAAATGTAGATGGGTCAAGGCTATTTTCCTGATTTTGGTGTCTGGAGTTCCTAAAATTCCTTTTTCTTTAGCCACCTGTTTAGATATTCGTATCATGTGAATTGACACACCAAAATGTTGTTTTATTTTCTTGTAAGACCAGCTGTCAAAAATCGTCAGTATTTGTATTTTGAGAGTTTTGTCATCAGTTTCATGGGGAAAAATTATTAGTTTCTGTATTATTTCAGAATGATGTGAATTTTCATTTGAAGTGGATTCTGCAATATGAAATACTTTATCCTTCATTGCCTGCGATATTTTCTGAAACTTATCCCGAGCATAACGTTTTTGCGACAATTTTTTTTTTTTTTTTTTTTTTTTTTTTTTTTTTTTTTTTTTTTTTTTTTTATAGGCGATTCTCCTATTGCCACTAAACTCTCATTCAGTTTTCTTGCTGCGTCTTTTGTGTCCATACTTACTGCATCACTGGAGGATGAGGAAAAACTATCACTATCTGTATTTTCACATTCTTCTAGTACTGCACTTTCACTTGCAATTGGTACACATAACTCACTTGTACTTTGTTGCTTTGGAAGTTTAGAAATTTTCTTGCAACAATTGTCACACACTTTCAGATTGCAAGATAGGTGTATGCCTTCCAGTTTGAGTTTAATGAGCATTGTTGAGGTTACTGGCCTTAACTTTTTATGTCCTACTCTGTGGTTAACTAGTTTGAATGGATTAAAACAGCAACAATAACTCCTTTGAACCAAATCTGACATGATGAAAATAAACTTCCACACTTCAGAACTTACATGAAATGTCAGTTGACAACATACTGAGGTTTCAACTTATTATGCATAGATGCAGATCTGAACGGTAAACACCGGAAGTAAAATGAAAGCTCGCCCACGTATTCACACCACTCTCGGTCCGAATGTGAATCACCTCACACGCCACCAGTAAAGTATTTATAACACTGCTTTTTACTTCAATCCCATTCTGAAACCAATGAAATTCCATGCACAATATTTCAAAGATTATAATGATATTTTTTTCGTTTTTATAAAGTAATAAGTTGCTAATTAAAACACATTTTGAAAAACTTACCCCATAAATGGCGCCCATTTTTTGTCTTCACCGAACCTAAAAAAAATAGCATATTAAACTGCAATATGTGTACTTCATAATGTCTCAAATACTAACGTTTCATTATTCATATAATATTTGTTATAACGATTTTCATAGAATACAGCAGGCGAATATACGCAAAATATAATATTCAATAAACCTCTAAATAATCGTGCCACATCAAAAACAAAATAGACGGGTTATTTAATATCTTCTAGGTGTTACGTAAAAAAAAATTGGAGAAAATACAAAAAGGTCATGTCTCAGACGTGTTTGTTTTGTCATGGAATGACTCCTATTGATAAAAAAATTATATATATATATATATATATATATATATATATACATATATTAAAATTAATATAATTTAAATATTTTAATTTTGTGTAACAAATTCACAGAATACGTCATAATATAGATATATATTAAGCTTTATCAATGTAATTGTAATAGGGTGGTGCTGGTGCGGTATGCCCACTTTTCTCCTTTTATTGTAAACTAAACAAAAATTCAACAAACTTTGATGGCAAAATTTTAGCAATCCTACTAAGTTTACAAAATCTTTTATATTACATCCAAAAATTTACAAAGGTTGTAATACTGTCTGACTCCAAAGCAGCCATTCCTGCTATAACATGAGATACAACACCTAAAAGTATCAAAATTATTGAATACCACAAAATGATAAAACGGTTATCACATTTACATAAAAAAGTTGTACTCCAGTGGATTCCGGCCCATTGTGGAATGATAGGAAATGAAACAGCTGATTTTCTGGCTGTTTCGAACCCAACTACTATTCCAGTACCCTTTCACTCTATCAAAAGAATTATTTCAAATAAATATATCAAACAACTTACGGAAGAATACACCATAAAAACATCTGGAAAGGAATGGGAAAATCTACAAACTTATAACATTACTTCATTACAAAGAAAATCTGCAGTGGCAATATTCAGATTACTAACAGGACATGACTGCCGAAATAAACACCTACACAGATTTGGCATAACAGATTCACCTAAATGCCCTTTCTGCAATCTAAATGAGGATGTGGATAAAAATCATCTCATCCACTGTCCAGCTTTTATAGAAGAGACCAACCTTCCCGCTAAATATTGGAGTGCAAGAGAGCGAATGATTTTATTATCAAGTGCTCAACATTAGATACCAACCAACCAACCATGTAATTGAATTACATTTACACAGAAATTGTGAATATAATTTATAATCTCTATAGACTCTTTTCTACATGCCGTTCCGACATGATCATAAGACGCTATCTCTCCTAGATCTTTCTCCAAGATTATTGACTTTTCCTTCACTTGTTACCATCACTACCACTCAAACTCAATTCTCACTGGTCCACGTCACACATTAAGTAAACTCATTCTAAAAACTACCAATAAAAAAAATTAACATAATTTCATTTACATGTAGTTACATCTCATTACCTACTGTTTTAACTTTTTTTTTTTTTTTTTTTTTTTTTTTTTTTTTTTTTTTTTTTTTTTTTTTTTTTGCTCATTCTAACATTCCATATTGATTCCTAAACCGCATATTTAAACATATTTAAATATTTTTCAATTCTCGGTGCCCAAACCAAAACAACTGTTACAACGTATTATACAGTTTCTGAATTGTTCCTTCACTATACTACCCTGTCCTTAATTATGTAATGGTAACAGAAGTGCAGATTACGGAATGCCACTGCACGACGTAGTGATTGGCATATTTCCCTAGCACTCGCCAGCAACGACCAGGCATGCCAGCACCGTGCGAACTGTATAGGCACACTGTGCACGTCAGTTGGCGGAGCCGGATCTAGTTCTTACAGAAAAAAACCATGATATTTTAGAAGATGTCTTTATACTGCTGGCTATTTAATGTGCCCTTAAGTTCCACAATACATATAGATCACTCGTGACATCTAACCCTAACCTAACAATGTGACATCCATTTTTGCAATGTATTTTGTATCACTTTGTTTCCTTCTTCGATGGTAGAAAATTACTCCCCCTGCCCCCCATTCGTAAATGAAAATATTGCCTTGTTCATGAATGTGAACTATTCATTATCTTCTGCAAATGGGAGGCATTTAGTCTGTGGTCATCCATAGGACTCTGGGTCTTAGCTCCTGATTGAGCAAAGAGAACTGTTGTAGTCAAATGACTCGAGATTGTGCCCAGGGAAATTAAAATTGCTTCCAATTGTAGACATACTGGAAGGGATTGGTGTCTGCCTCTTCCAGAAGTGCAGTGCCCTCCCGAGGAGTGGACAAACATTTTCTGCTCAAACCAGGTCAGTAACAAACATCCATCTCTATTTGCCTTGTAGCCATTGATATAGAGAGTTAGTGTTCCTGCAGCCTAAGATATCGAGTTTCAGGCAATAATCACTAACATGAGGAGAGACCTTGTAGCCTCATCTTTATATGTGCGCTCAGCCATAGCAAATCAGTATGATTGCTAAAGTTTAGATTAAAAAAGCATGAGGTGCATGAACATGATCACACCAGCACCATTTATAACTGAAGAATGAGACAGTTTGCATATCCAATATTAAGTCAAATATTTGGTTTAGTTTTTCACTTAAGAATTCTGGCTAATATGGCATTTATTATGAAAATGAAAAGAATAATGTGTCTTTTTATGCATGTGTGTCTTAAAATTAATGTATATCTGATGCATAAAAAACATATGGCATTGCATGTATTTAACAAATTAAACTTTAAATAATACAAAAATTTAAGAAATCAACACAAATGATTCCATCCCAGCTTGCTCCAGGTATGAGACATGCATTTTATTGTTTAGTGGCTATCATGCATTCAACCAAATTGAACATTTTCCTACTTATCACATAGCTTTGAAATGCACACTGCGGGGGGGGGTTAACTAAGTTGTATGTTGTAAATAGTGTGTCAGCAAATACTTCCAGTGTTTTCCAAATCAAACTCCCTCTGGCTGATGATCATTTATTTTGTTTTAGGTTTTACATTACAAAATGTTTTGCATTTTTTTAAATAATAAAGCAGTGGATATGCAGTATTTAACACGTGCCCTTAAAAGGTGATGTTACTCTATGAATTAACATTGGATTAATGATTTATGTCTTATATCAAGAGAAAAAATATTTGAGAGTTAGCATACATTTTAAAGCTCTGCATAATTATTTATTGATATTGCAAATACAAAAGGAAACAGGCTGAAGAAATGATTGAGATTATATAACAAATTAGTTTTCAGTAATTTAGCTTGGTTTGTGAGAAATATAGTAAAACATAATCATACTTCCAGCACTTTTATTAGTTTACATTTTGAGCAGAAAATATGGTCCCTTATAATTTTTGTATTAGGAAATTATTGTGATTCGAGCAAAAATTTGTTATGCATAGTTAACTGTAACTGTTTTAAAACATATTTTTGTACTCACAAGTTAGCATTTCACACTAAAAGAGTCATATGCTATGATATAATACATATGTCAATATATTAATACCTTTGAAGGTATATGGATTCTTTTCAGCAATTACTTCTGTTTCTTCAAATGTTGACTTTCTAACACCTTATAAAGTAGGAATCAATAAAATTAACTCTGCATTCTAAGTTATTTAACCCTGATTTACAATTGTCTTACAAAAATCCTGAGACCCATGATGACAAAGCCTCTACTGTCTTGTAGTGTCTTTAAAAAGTGTATGTCTGGCTTAAGAAGTTATTTTACAGAAACATTTTGTTGATTATTCTTAACTAGGAAATTCCCGCCTCTTCTGAATGTTCAGCGACCCTATTTCTTGGTACCATGTTACACATGTGATGGAGCACAAAACTTTACTTAATTTCCTCACATATTAGGAGTTTACTTCATTTCTTCACATGTTAGGAGTTGTTTAAAACGCTATAGATTCTAGAACGTAAAAATTACCATCTGATGGTATCTTAGACATATGCTGATGAATCTCCAAATTTGTAACTAATGGGAGACATTTGTTTTTCCAGATGAGGACAAACTGCAGAAGATATCCAATAAATTGGTAATGGCTGTTTCTGGCGAGCCTGGTGACACCTCTCAGTTTGCTGAGTACATTGCAAAAAATATTCAGCTTTATAAGATGCGGAATGGCTATGAACTATCGCCAAAAGCTGCAGCAAATTTCACACGTCGAAATTTGGCAGATTATCTCAGAACAAGGGTAACCTTTTCAGAAATTCTGTGTTATTTGCTTTATTATAATTTTGGGAACATCTAGAATGGGAATAGATGGGAAACTGAAACAAAATAGCATTTAAGTTTATCACACAACTTTAATGAATAAAAAATTAGTTTAATCTCTCTAATTTTAAATGTTTTCCTTTTTTAATGGTAGTACAAAAATTTGACTATTTCCAATGGAATAGTATAGAAGAAAAGGGTACTATAGTCCATAATATATTTCTTATGGATTTATGAGATGGCTAAATATCTAGAGGTCAATATTAAGTAACATTAATAATTATTAAAAGCAGAAGCATTATTAACAGTGAAGTATTCTTCATTATTGAGTTTGAAAAGAAGCAACATGTAACAATTATACAACAACATAGTAAGTGAAGTTGAGCGTAAACATAGTGACTCAAAAATCAAACTCAAAAAACATTAATAATTGTTTAGATTCATACCACCATTCTAATACTATGTTGGTAGATGTAATGAAATATAGTAATCTTTTTATTATATGTTTCAGTTTTTCATATATGCCCTATCTAGCATTACTCATTCTCAAAACCATCTGTGATGTGTATTGCAAATTTCAGTATGAGATTGATATAATGCTTCCTTTGTCAAACGAAACAGGAATATTCTGCAAAGAATATTTCATTATTGGGAGAGGTAATATAATCAAAACAATCACTTTATGATTGCCATGTTATACTTTAACAGACAAAAATTTTTGGAATAAATTAGAGATTAAAATTGTTTTTTGTCCAGTGTTAAATATGGAAATACTTATTCAGTTTAGTCCTTTCACTTGGTAATAATTTTTTAATTTAGAATTAGATATCAGAATCTTGTATGTACTATTTTTGTAAACTTGAAGGTATGGAGAGAAATCACTTGCTGCACTGCTCAGCTTTCAGTCAGTATATCAGTCTCGTGCCAAATTTAATATTGCATATGCCGTTTGTTTAAAGAAATTTTTTCTTCACCAAAATTTCAACCTTGTAGTGGTTCTCCTCAGAACAAAACATTACTGCATGTTGCAGCTTGCCAAGTTATGTAGCAGTGCTTGGTAAGAATCAGGGTCTGATTAGCCTGCTTTTTTGCCAATCTGGAGAGATTAGGATTTGATTTTACTAAAAATATGTGCAGTAAGGTTTCATACCTGCTTGGAGCTTCCCCTTGTTTTCTGAGGTGTCTAGTCCCTAGACCTTAGTTAAGTCTGGGATAGCTATTCACTACATTTTGCTTTTAAAGTTCCACTGTCTGAAGTGTCTGATTACTAGGTTGTTTTTAGGGCCTCTTTTGCTTTTCTTCGGCACCTCCTTTGTTCCATGCCTATTGCTCTTGTTTCATCAAACCATGTGAAATGTTTGATTTTCATTGTGTGCAGGACTAATGCTGGTCTTACCATGTAATTTTGTTTACAGCATCAGATGTGTTCTTTAATCCATTCTTCTACCATGGTCTGATCCTTCTACACCCTGTTTCTTCTTAACTTACTCTGCATGTAAACATACAAAGCCACATTACTGCACTTTTACCTTATTGGCTAAAGTTATTCGTGCTATAAGTGTGCATTTCCTAACACATAGATATCTTGGGACCAAAGGAAGAATAGCTACAATTGAGTTGTAACAAGTACAGTTATACAAATAAAATGTGAGAAGCAGCAATTGTAAAATATTGTTAAATAATATCTAATTTACATTTACAAAGTATTCATGCTGGCATTGTTCCAAGATTTCACTACTGCTAACACCTATAAATTCAGATGCAAACTCTTCCATTTATCATAACAAAAAACATTCAAAACATGCAACGTGATATTTTTCCTGCTACTATATAAAGATTGCCCCTTACAATGTTTAAGCTCAAAGGTATCCATGAATTCTGCAATTGTACAGCATTTACATGTGATAAATGGAATACTTGTACACTTTCAACCATCTGTAATGGTCAAAGTTAAATGCACTTCAGCTGCTCAACACAGGTACAGTCAAGCTCAAACTTGCAGTAATCTAATCCTAGTGGACGTGTCTTCTGCTGCATGGGTCAATTTCAAATACAAGAACCAACCTCCATAAACTTATCATATCATTAGTATACAAATGAATCAATGCCTTCATGTACTTATTTCATATGTGTACTGTACTTGCAATACATATAATTTTCTTATGATTCTTCAAATATATGAAAATAAACACAGATACACAGAAGAAAAAAAACACAGTTTTAAACACAGAACTAATTTATATTTCAATAAGTGGCATGCATCCTGCAACTAGTAATAGAAGGCTAAGTACATATGCTTTTGTTGATGTGGAGTAAAGTAAGGGGAAACTATTTAATAAACATTAAGCAACAGGTGAAAGCAACTTCATGTACAGGGGAGCAAGCAATCTTTATACAAGCATATCGGACAATGGTTGGTTTGTAGACTGGACAAATTCAGTATTTTTGTAGCAGCTTAATAACAATGTCATTTGAATGTAACAAGCTTTTGGATATGCTTAAAGTATATTTACTATCACTCCTCACAGCAGGTGTATGTGAAGTTCCTTGCTGCTGCAGAAAAGTGATCTGTTAAGAGGGTGAAGAAAAGAAGCAAGAAAAAATGGTTGTATAGTAACCGACTCACCTTACTTTTTGACAGTATGCTGTGAGAGATATACACTTGGTCTAGTGATCCTCCAGCTTTTTCATCCTATCAGAAAAATAGGTTCTATCAAATTCTGCAAAGTACTTGTAGGCTGCAACAATCACTTCCTCATTTGATGAAAATATCTTCCCAGTAAGCCAAAGTTTAAAGTTAGGGAACAGGAACAAGACACTTGGAGCGAAGTTTGGTAAATATGGTGGATGAGGAACCAATTCAAAGCCCAATTCATGCACATTTGCTATTGTTATCGTTAATATGTGGACAGTGCATAATCCTGGTGAAAAAGCACTTTTTTGTCTGTTAACCTGTGTTTTTTCAATCAGTGCAGTTTCAGACAATCCAGCAATGAAGCATAATAGGGTTCACTTATGGTTCTACCGTTTCCCAAGTAATCTGTGAGGATTATTGCTTGAGAATACCAAAAACAGTGGTTATCACTTTGTCCCCTAACAGAATGCCTTCTTCAGTGCCCTTTGTCTATTGTTTTGACTATAATTTTGCCTCTGGTCTGTAATGATGGATCCAGGTTTCACCATCAAAAATCTGTGTAAAATGTTCTGTTGAAATGTAATGCCGGATGCACTTTCGTCATCTAAGTAATTGTGGCACCTACCTTGCACATAGCGTCTTCATAGTCAATTCTATAAGCAGGATATTTTGAACTTGCTCACGTGAGGTGCTTACAGTCTCAGCAATCTCACAGATTTTTATTTGGTAGTCTTGCATTACCATATTATGGATTTTGTCAATGGTTTCCTGTGGTGACCTCATTTGGATGGCCGCATTGTGATTTGTCTTTGATACTTGTCTGACCATGTTTAAATTCATTAATCCAAAAGTAAATGGTTATCAGTGATGATGCAGAGTCCAGGTGAACTTCAATTCTGTTTTGATTTATGCAGCAGTCCAACCTTCAAATTAAAATGTTCATTTACAGTACAGAACTCTGTTTTCTCCTCATAGTTGACACATGACCAATTCAGACGGCTGTCAGCAATTAAGAGTGAGCTGTACATTGTTAAAATTCATTATATGACTCTTTGAATAGTCAATCTTACTATAAAGGTGCAACAAATAATTTCCATTCTTTGATGGAAATTTACCAGACTTATCAAACTACCTTCTTGTACAGGGGAGACCAGTTGTCAGTAGAATAGGTTAAGAAATGCATTAATGTTGCAAACAGAATTATGTTAAGATTAGCCTTAGTCCTGCATGCAGCAAAACCAAACACTCTATACACTTTGGCAAAACAGAAATGATCAGGAAAGAAAGCCGTCATTTAAAAAAGTAAATGGGCCTTAAAATAGGACAATGAATAGTGGGACTTTAATAGGCAGAATATAGCAAATAAGCATAAGGTGTAGGACGTAGACCTTAGAGAAGACCAATCTTCAGTCAATTGGGCCATTTAAGAATCAAGTTCCACCAAACACTGATGCTGTCCATTCCCGACCAAAGTTCCCATTGATGTAAAGAAAAGCACGCCCTTCTACTTATCATGAAACTAAGCACACACACTTATGTCAATGTAAATAATTATTTGAATATTTTGTATCATGAAAAATTGAGGTAGGAAAGATACAGAACATTTTTTGTAGTCATCACTAAAAGTAATGGGTTATACACTAATTGTTAAGATATTACTAGTTATACAAAGTATACATTTGTTAATGCTTCTATTGCTCTAACAATGAGAATCTTAATTGAAAAAACTATTTGGAATCAGTTTTTACCACTTCGTCACTTGCATTTTTGTATTATTGAGGGACTAGTTTCAGAAGACATTGTGTCCATTTTTAACTTCAGTCTTAACTGTTGAAAGTGGATGCAATGGCTTCCGAAACTGGTTCCTCAAAAATACAAAGGCTGCACCATGGCTGAGTAGTTAGGCTGCTCGGCTCTCACCAAGGTGGCTCGAGTTCAATCCCAGGCAACCGTAAAGTGAGATCTGTGTTGGACAACACATTGCTGGGGCGCGTTTTCTCTGAGATCTCCGATTTCCCCTGCCATCTCATTCCACCGGTGTTCCATTGTTCAGTGACAGTTGGTCGCATTTTATGCAAGGGAGTTGGTGGACCTGTTTTTAAAAAGAAAGGCAATAGAGAATCTTTGTGTGAAGAAACATGAAACATGTTAATGGCAGTTTCAGTTAGTTATTTTGTAATATGTTTTAGTGTTGAAACTAGTAATAGACTTAGTCAACGTTCTTCATACGTGATGTATGCAAAGTGTTTAGCAAATGATGAGTATGATGCTATACTATCTTTGTGAAATTAAATTAAATACATCAATATAAGCATCAAACATTTTCTTCTCCTGACAATTGGCCGATTCTTCTGCAATACAGTCCATTTAGGTTGTGAGCTTTAATTTAACAGCCACAACTTACACCACAACGGAACATTTTGGTCCTCTGGGCCGGATGTAGTGAATTTGGTGGTTAATTGTCAGTGAAATTGTACTGGGACTGGAACTTTTTAAAATATTTGGTGACGCTTATAATCAGCACGCTGCCATTTTGTCTTCAAATTGGAAGCTGACGTCAGAGCACGAAGCAAGTTGATGGTACACAATGTTGGCGTGCTACTACGTAGTAAGATTGATGCATTGTAACATTTTCTACAGCTTCAGGAGCTCCAGGTTTGAGTTTTAGTTTTAGTAGCTAAGTAGTAACCTACCATACTGGCTGAGGTTAATTACAACCATTGTACTTTACATTCTTCTTAACTTTGGTGAATTTTATTCCTAGATATACATTCCTATTCTTTGTTTCATCTCATCACCTAGATTCGTTGATTTCAGTTGTATTGTAAACTTTCAGCATGGATGAACAAATTAAGAGGAAATTAATTGCAGCATGAGCAGTAGCTAAATCAAGTCTTACCCGTCGTGTAAATTTTGTTGAATTTCAAATAGGTTCAAATATTTCTTTGATAAATGTAAGAATGAAAGACTTGCCCAATATTAGAGATAAATTTGAAGATACTCAGTCTCAGAATTATTTGAAGATGTTGAAAGACACGCTACTGATAGAGAAGCGTTTGAATTAGCTTACTATAACCTAGAAGCAAAAATGACTGAAATGATAGCACAAAGTTCAGAGAGAAATGCTGAAAATAATCCTAACAGCCATTCCCTTTCAATTTCAAGTGGTAGTAAGAAGACAATTAAATTGCCAACAATAAAACTACCTTCATTCAGTGGAGATGTAACCACTTTTAAGCACTTTTTTGATACATTTGAGAGCTTAGTTGTTAACAATGAGTCTCTAGATGATATTCAGAGGTTTCATTATTTGCAATCGTCGCTTACTGGTGAAGCACACAATTTGATAGCTAACATTCCAGTTACAAGTTCCAATATTGATGTTGCATTGAAAACCATCTGCAATCGTTATGACAATTTACGACTTATTGCTTCTGCTCATCTTGCACATTTGTTGAATTTACCTGTAGCTCATAAGTCATCAGCAAAGGAGCTAAGGGCACTGATAAATCAAACCATGACTAATTTAAATACAATAAAGGCATTAAACTTAAGACATTTCATTGGATGATCTGATGGTGTCACAACTAGTGCTAGATAAGTTAGATACAGTGGTTAGAAAGGAATTTCAAGATACTTTAGATGCAAATAAGTTCCCTTCTCTACAGGATCTTATTAACTTCCTAGAAGGAAAATGTAAATCATTAGAAATAGTAAGTTCTAAGGTAAATACAAGTGACACAAGCAATGTTAATCCTCACTCTCAGAAAGCCACAAATCACAAACACAAATCTAGCTTTCCACAGACTTCCATTTTTACAACAATAAAGTGTGCATATTGTAATAATGCTCATGCATTACCAAAATGTAAAGATTACAGACAAGCTCATGTTTTGGAACGCAGAGAAGTTGTTAAAAATGCCAATCTGTGCTTGAACTGTTTAACAGGTCATATAGCTAGAAAATGCAAATCAAGCAACTGTCGCATTTGTGGTAAAAAAACATCATACTTTAGTGCACCTTGATGATTCTAAACAGCAACACACCAGTAATGCCGAAGGTTCAGCACACCCAAGCATCTCATTAAGAGATAATGGTATCAATAGTTATTGTGCATTTAAAATTGAACCTCGCAAACACATTCTCCTATCTACAGCCTTGATAAAAGTTAAGAATGATAAAGTTCAGTGGCAGACCTGCAGAGCCTTGTTAGACACAGAATCACAATCATGTTTTATAACTGAAGTATGTGCTCAGAGATTAAGGCTTAAGAGCATCATGATCCTAAACCTGTTCAAGGAATTGGAAATACAGTTTCAGAAACTAAACATGGCATTTGCATTCAAATTAGATTACTTGTAAGTGATTTTGCAATGTCGTTGGAATGTTTAGTGCTACCAAGGGTTACAGAAAATCTGCCAGTGGAGAAAATTGACTTCAGTGATTGGAATCTACCTCAGAATTTTTCATTTGCGGATCCTAGATTTTATGAGCCTGGAAGAATAGATATTTTATTATGCACAGAAGTGTGCTCATGCATTCAGCATCAAGGTAAATTACTTCAAGATAATGATCATCCTGTTATGATGGAAACAGAGTTTGGTTGGGTACTTTCAGGAAAATATTCAGATGCTGGAAGGTCCTGTGATGCACCATGGCGGCTGGTCGTTTCCTGTTTTGCAAAGACTGGTGTTAATATCCAGCAACAGCCACAAAGATTTTGGGAGATTGAAGAGTTGCACCAAACACCAAAAACCAAGGATGAAATAGCATGTGAAGACCACTTTTCTCAAAATACTACAAGAGAATGTGATGGAAGATTTGTGGTTCACCTCCCATTTAAGGAAGACCCAAAGAAGTTAGATGGCTCAACGATGGTAGCCACCAGAAGGCTATATCAGTTAGAAAGCTAGACAAAAACCAAAGAATAAAGGAAGCTTATATAGAGTTTCTACGAGAATATGAAGAGTTAGGCCATATGGAGGTAGAACTCCAACAAGATAACGTTGCTATTACATGCCTCATCATGCAGTTGTAAAGGAAGACAGCTCAAGTACAAAGACCAGAGTAGTATTTGACTGTTCTGCAGCCTCAAAGAATGGAACCAATGATTTGTTACATGTTGGTCCCACTATTCAACAGGATATTTGTACAATTATCTTGAGGTTCACAACGCATGAAGTAGCATTTACAGCTGACATAGAAAAGATGTATCGACAGATTTGGGTACACCCTAATGCTCAAGTGTACCAAAGAATACTATGGAGAAGTGACCCTGCATCTCCGATTCTTGAGTACTGGTTGAAGACTGTAACATATGGTATGTCCAGTTCTCCATTTTTAGCTATTCGTTGTCTGCAGCAATTGGCTCATGAAGAAGCACATATCTTTTCCAAAGCAGCAGCAACAACTTTGAGAGATTTCTATGTTGATGACTGCATTTCAGGATCTGCTACTTTAGAAGAGGCGATTAAGCTTCAACAGGAATTGGTGGCTATGCTGAAGAAAGGTAGATTTTCATTGCACAAATGGTCTAGTAACAATCCAGAACTTTTGGCAAACATTCCACTACACCTGAGAGAAACCAGACTGCCACTACAGCTTGACAAAAATGGAGTCAAGACCCTCGGATTATTATGGCATCCGAATATGGATACGTTTCAAATTATGAGCAATCTAAGTGCAAGAGGTTCATCTGGCGTTACTAAAAGAATAGTTTTATCAGTAATTTCTGGCATTTTTGATCCTTTGGGGTTAAGTCCTATTGTTGTTTTATGCAAGATGTTTCTTCAAAACCTGTGGCAAGAACAAGTTAACTGGGATCAGCCTCTGTCAGAGAAATTTACAGCTGATTGGAAGATACTTTACAATCAACTTCTTCTAATTAGCAATATTCATATTGATCGTAAGGTAATAGATGATGGTTCAACTAGCTACATTGAATTACATGGATTCTGCGATGCATCAGAAAAAGCATATGGAGGGTGCCTCTACATATGCTCCATAAATAAGGAAGGAAGGACATTTGTACAACTCCTTTGTTCAAAGTCGCGAGTTGCACCTGTGAAGAGATTATCACTTCCACGTTTAGAACTTTGTGGTGCATTAGCGCTTGCTCGTTTACTAAAGAAGGTGAAAGGGGCACTAAACTTATCATTCAAATCCATATATTTATGGACTGATTCTACAGTAGTATTGTCATGGTTATCAGCACCTTTTACATGATGGAAGACATTTGTTGGTAATAGGGTGTCTGAGACTCAAGAGTTGTCCGAAGGGGCTGTATGAAGACACTTTCCTTCACAACAAAACCCAGCAGATCTGATATCAAGAGGTGTTCTTCCTGAGACACTTATTTAACTTTTGGTGGAAAGGGCCACCTTGGCTTAGTGGAAATGCTGCACTTTGGCCTGTATTAGATGAAATTTTCAATCAAGAGGAAATTCCAGAAGTGAAAACCAAACTTACTTGTTATGCTGTGACTATAAGAGCAGATGAAATAACTACAAGATTTTCTGCTTTGTCTAGATTGCAACGTGTTGTAGCATATTGTTTGAGGTTCTGCTACAACTGTACTAAACCAAAGACCAAGAGGATACTTGGGCCTTTATCGCTTATTGAATTACATAATTCTTTAAATAGATGTATTAATATATAGAATAAAAAGAAGTATTTCAGAAAGTGGAGTGCCATTGTTACTAAAATTAGGCAAGTGAGTCAACCTTGTATATACTTTTCCCCACTTACAAGTTTTTTGATGAAGACTAGTTTCTGGGAACTTCTCCCCTATCGTCAGTTTTGTGGTTGACTCTAGATGTATTAATATTGTACAATTATCAGCTTTTAGCACAGAAATACAGCAGCTAACATCTGACCAGACAGTCGTTTGAAATCTTTGAATCCCTTCGTAGACAGTCAAGGACTACTTCGAGTTGGTGGGAGACTAGAACATTCTGATTTAACCTATGATCAGAAATATCCCTTGATATTACCGAGTCGTCATCATTTAACAAAACTCATTGTTGAGCATGAGGATAGAAGATGTTGCATGCAGGTTGTCAGCGCCTACTATCCTCGCTTAGAGAAAGATATTGGATATTGAATGGCAGAAACACTATCAGAAGTTTGATTCATAATTGCCTCATTTGTTATAAACTGAAAGCAAATGCAAAAAAACAACTTATGGGACAATTCCAAGGGCACGAGTGGAGTCAATTCAACCATTCTGGAACTGTGGTATTGATTATGTAGGACCATTTCTTATTAAATTTGGTACCTTTAGAAAAAAGACAAAGGTAAAATGTTATATAGCTTTATTCATTTGCCTTGCTACAAGGGCAGTACACTTAGAAGTTGTTAATACCATGTCTACAAATGCCCTTGAGGAGATTTATTTCTCGTCGTGGCCGATGTCAGAGTATTTATAGTGATAATGGCACAAATTTCGTAGGTGCAGAAAGGAGATTCAGAGAACTGCAAAAGCTTTTTGAATGTGAGCAAACTAATCAGGATATTCAAAATTACACCATGGCTGAGGGTATAAACTGGCATTTTAGTCCATCAAGAACACCACGTTTTGGTGGTCTTTGGGAAGCTGGGGTGAAGTCATTCAAACATCATCTTAGACATGTGATGGGTACAGCATGTCTAACTTATGAAGAATTTTATACTTTAACCTGTCAAATTGAAGCATGTTTGAATTCCAGACCTTAATCCCTCCCTGTTCTGATCCAAATGATCTGAAAGTTCTAACTCCTGGTCATTTCTTGATTGGTTCTCCTCTTACCAGCCTACCTCAGCCAGATTTCGTTAGTGTGAAACTTAGTTTGCTAACCAGGTGAGAGAGACTGCAGCAGCAGTTACAAGAATTCTGGTCCAGATGGTCAGGTGATTATCTACATCATCTTCAGCAGCGAGCCAAGTGGACCAGTAAGGGTGCAAATATCCAGCCGGGTACCCTGGTCATAGTGAAGGAAGACAACGTTCCTCCACTTTGCTGTAAGCTAGCATTGGTGGAACAAGTACATCCAGGAGATGACGGACTAGTTCGAGTTGTAGCTATTCACAACTAGTGGATCATTTAAGAGGCCTATTGTAAAGCTTTGCCCTCTACCTACAGAAACAAACTTGTGGTTTTGTTTGTAATGTTTGAGCATTTTTAGTTAACTTTAGTGTTTTAAGATATATTACTTATTTCTTGGCGACTAGTATGTTCAGTGACAGTTGGTCGCATTTTATGCAAGGGAGTTGGTGGACCTGTTTTTAAAAAGAAAGACAATAGAGAATCGTTGTGTGAAGAAACATGAAACATGTTAATGGCAGATTCAGTTAGTTATTTTGTAATATGTTTTAGTGTTGAAACTAGTAATAGACTTAGTCAACGTTCTTCATACGTGATGTATGCAAAGTGTCTAGCAAATAAGTATGATGGTATACTATCTTTGAGAAATTAAATTAAATACATCAATATAAGCGTCAAACATTTTCTTCTCCTGACAATTGGCCGATTCTTCTGCAATACAGTCCATTTAGGTTTTGAGCTTTAATTTGACAGCCACAACTTACACCACGACGGAACATTCATCTTTATCTCATGTATCATCAGATGCGGTGCTACATGTAGTAAAAACAGGTGTTAAACACTACACATTACATTACATTTAATAATACAAAAATGTAAGTGGTGAAGTGTTAAAAACTGACTACAAATACTTTTTTCAATTAATTTTAACATCAGTGTTACTAAATTCCTTCAATCATGCATAATTGAGAATCCTGCTTATGAATTACCACTGTATGCATAAAGTGCAGTTCTCCATAGAAGAGAAATACAGGAATTAATTCCCCAATGTGCTATCTGAGCACTGAATAAACACTGCTTACTTACTAAGGGAATTCTGGGTTTATCTCTCTCAAGGCTTTTTCAGGGCTTATTTTGCCCTCTTCAGCCAGCTACTTTCTTTATTTTATTATATAGTGAGGGAGACAGTTTTTTTTTTTTTTAATTTTTTTGTGCATGGCATAACAGTTTGCATAACATATATTTTTTGTCTGTTCTGTTATACAGTTATTTATTATGTTTTGGAATAAACACTTTAACACAGGGAATATGATGATACATAAACAGTCATTCATAGTACACCACCACACACATGCTAAACTCAGGTCAAATCTTCTGATTTAGTCCGAGTTTTATTGGCATTGGAAGGTACATGTCAATAATTGTTCAAACACAAAAGTGGGAAATTGTTAACAAGTTGCAGTAAATGAATAATACTTTTGTTCCAATGTGTAAGGACTATGATAAATGAAGCACAAAATTAATATAATTTTGAGTCAAACTAATACTCAATGCTCCATTTATTGCTAGTATTTACCTAGAACGCGTTTCGTTTACGATCTTTCTAACATCATCAGCCCGCCTCAGTAGCGTGGTGGTAGCATGTCTGTCTCACGTTCAAGAGGTCCCAAGTTCGAATCTTGGTCAGGGTGAGTTACCTGGATAAGGTTTTTCCAGGGTTTTCCCTTATCCGTAAAGACTAATGTCGGGTAATTCTAAGCTCTATGGACCCCAGGTTCATTTGAGCATCATATCACCCATTTCATTCATTGTCCGATATGTCTTGACATTGGAGGACATAAATTAAAAAAAAAAAATAACATCAGCTGTTGTGGACTCAGCTGATGATGTTAGCAAGATCCTAACGAAACGCGTTCTAGGTAAATACTAGCAATAAATGGAGCGTTGAGTATTAGTTTGACTCAAAATTATATTAATACTTCATGTATTCAACTCACTATTAGGAAAATATCTGTCTCTTGCAGTGTGCATATTACGAAAATAACATTCAAGTTTACAGACATTGAAAAGTAACCAAAATGTGCACGGAATATAAATAGACTGGTTCCAATATGGCAGTTGAACATATTCATTAGATTTGGACTTTGGTTGAGGATTAACGTAAGTTGAATGTTCATTTCTGTATGCTTATGGCATCAATTATTACTTCAGGTTGTGTTTTGAACCTTTTCACTCTCGACACCTTTTTGTTGATGAAACAATGTTCAGCTGTAGGGGATATGTAACAAATACTTGGTGCAAAAGGAAAGATGCAGCTGTTAGGGAAAGAGTTTGCAAAGTACTTTATCGCTGATAATATAAACACTTGGTTTACAGTTACCCTGGTACCTTTTAAGTAACTTGGTTTGGAGTAAATAAAAAATGAGACAGCCTCACTCAGAGAACCTATCCAATGACATGTAACTTACTAAAAGTAGCATAAAAATATTAGCACTTAACATCCACATACAAGACATTGCCTTTCAGGTAGTATTTTTTTAATGCATGTATTTTAGTCATACTCCGAAGTGTTAGATCCAGTAGCATGGATTTTAAATTACTTGCAGAAATAAGGCTAAAGTTATATAATGTTAATGCCACACAGCTTTCGCTTGAGCAGAGTTGAGCACCTGAAATATGTAATAGTTTTCTGTTATAACTCGTTCATTACATCTGTCTCTCTCTTTTTTTTTTCCAGACCCCGTATCATGTCAATTTACTCCTTGCTGGGTATGATGATGAAACAGGCCCTGAGCTGTACTTCATAGATTATTTGGCATCAATGGTAAAGGTGCCATTTGCAGCCCATGGTTATGGAGGAATGTTCGTCTACAGCATTTTGGATAGATACCACAGAACCAGTAAGTGAACATTAATATCAGAATTCACCCTGCCAATACTTCAAAAGTTTGCTACCTCTTCCTGAATAAAGTGAACACAGTTGAACCTGCTTTATATTGTGACTTTGTGGGTTTGTAGAATTAAATGGCCGGGTTGCAGAAATTAAAAATCGCCTTTATTTTTGTAGAAATACTCTTATAGATTACAGCAACATTACGTTACGTACACCATCAGTCTACCAAGGTCGATAACAATAGCAGTGACAGCAGATTACATCATTAGCTCTCGTTACAATAACACTTCCAGCTGTCTCTCGTTTCACAACTCACTCACTTTGCGAGCCGTCACATGCTTAAATACTTAATTCTAGATTCGAGGTATTTCCGGAAGAATAAAGAAACCAAATAATCAAGATATTACCAGAAATTTCCATTTATCTCAGTTTGTTTCGGTAAGTCTTTTATCTCAAGCGCTATGTTTATCTGCTTATGCAAGCTCGTTATCTGTAACTTTATTTGCCGACTGTTATCTTATTTGTGCCGAAATTTTATGCCTGTTGCCGTGACACTGCTCCCTACTCAAGGCTGGTCGTCCCGAACAGCTCCATTGTAGCGGGCCAGACGATCCAGGTGTACCACCAACATCTTCCCTCGGGGCACCTTCTCCACGTCGTTAATCCTCTTCACCACCCGGTACGGTCCTTGCCATGGCTGTTGAAGTTTGTCGATTTTTTGGTTTGCTCCCAGGTGTCCTCCACGACCTCTAGGACCTTACTTCAGGAAAGTACCAATTGCTACCTTTGCGTCTTCCCATCAGGCAATACCCATACCCGGAACAGCACGCCCTCTCTGATTTTCAGCGAGTCCCATTGGGCCCAGTACGACTTGTAGGTGGCGCTCCTTGGTGCGATGTCCTCCCAGGTCAGTCTTGTCCCTGCCTCCACTTCTCTCAAGAGTGGTCCCAAGTCTGCATCCGCCAGCTGCTCCCTCCTCAGCCCTGCGCTATCCCAGCCATCCGTAGGCACTGCCGTGACTACTCGGACTGCTGCGGCACACTCTTTCTCTTCCACTCTTGTGCATTAGCCGCACTCCTCTGGGCAGGGTCTTAGGGACATGGTGTCTGCGTTACCCTGGTTCTTCCCTCTACGATGTTCAGAGGTGAAGTCGTACTCCTGCAGCCTCTGAACACAACGTGCTGTCTGGCCTTCCAGGTTTCTAAAGCTCAGTAGCCAAGTTAGGGCGAAATGGTCAGTCCTCAGGTAGAATGGCTGACCGTACAGGTACCTGTGGAAGTAGTCCAAGGCCTTTACTACCGCCAGTAACTCTCGTCGGGTGACGCAGTAGTTCTTCTCTGCCTTGGCTGAAGACGCGCTGGTATCATCTCAGCAGTTGTCAAACCTTCTCGAGCTGTTCTGCGGTCAGGTGATTGGCCGCCCTCTCCAGTAAGCCTTCCAGCCGGGGCCCCAGGTGTTGCGTTGGCACCGGCTCCTGTAACTTGTCGATTGCTGTCACGGTGACCACGGGCTCGCACGTGCCCATCTCCGTTCCGGCCTGGATGTCGTGATTGGTGTCCGTTGGGTTTAGCAGTCTCACTGGCACCTCTCAGCTCGGCAACAATGTCCTGGCTACGCATAGCCCGTGCACAGGCTTCTTCTGGTCCAGCATCATGTTCTTCGTTCGCTGGCCTTCCAGTCGCGCCGTCACCACCACCTCGCTTCTCACGAGGACCACCACATCTTCCTTCAAGATGACCCTGCAGATTCCAAGGCACTCTTCGGGTTGCCGAGGTATCATCTTTTCTCCATTGAGCCGCAGGACCTTCCTGCCGACTTCAACCGTCGCCTCGTGGCTCCTGAGGGCATCCAATCCCAGTATCACCTCCTCAGCCACCTTCACGACGAACACGTACAAACGCACAGCACTCCGTCCCAAGGTCAATTTCAGTAGGGCATCCTTCGCCACAGACAAGGTGTCGCCCGATGCCGTCACTAGCTGGTATGGTCGGGTCGGTTTTCTCGATGGCAAACCCTGGCCATGTCAGGTCTGGTGTTGGTCACGGCTGCCCCGGTGTCGAAGAGCACGTGGCACAGCCTCCCTCTCACCCAACCATCCGCGATGAGCCTGTCTTCCATACGCCGGCTGACGGCGCGCAGTGTCACTCAAGGAAATGTTGGTGATGGCGCCGACGTGCCCCTCGCCACGACGTCCTTTACTATACTCTGTTTCATATAACCTTGCCCAGCTGAAATGTATCACTCCGCGTTCAACAACCCTCCCCCTCGCCCTAATTGGCTAATGCTTTCGCGTCATAGGCCATAGGCGGTGCCTTCCCGTCACATTTCGTAATAATTGCCGGGAAGATAAATAAAATCAACAAAAATCATACAAATAAAGATATGAAGGCATGCAAAAGTACAAGTTTATAATGAACTGAGCAAATTGAAACAGAATGACAGCAATGAAACTGAAAGAGTTTATAATGAAAGGCCTTTGGCCTTTTCCACTGGGATTTTTTTAAACCAGCACACATACCTTTCAAAAATGCTTGTCTTTCAGTCTTAAAAGTCGTGTCACGCCATACCTTACTTTTCGTGTGTTCTTCGTGTATATTTAGCGATTTGTATCTCGGTGCAGTGTGGTTGTCCTTAAATAGCATCTTCGACACACAGCAATATCGCCTCTGTCTTTTAGCACATTTTTCTTGCCTCTTTTTTCATTCACAAATTCCAGCTGTATAAGCAATCTGCTGAAATTTGGTAAATCTGCATCCTCATTTACAGCAGAGGAAATGTTACTTATGTTAGCGAGTTCGTTTCTAAAGAAAAACTACACACATGACGACGCACAACACTTTTCACGTATTTTTTTCCGAGCACGCACTTTTGTTTATTCCTGCTTTTGCCTGGAGTGGTAAGTTTTCCTGTTTCCTCAATTTCATGTCGCGATGTTCCTACGGATCTAACACTCACACCTGTAACTTCAGAGCTCATCTGTTCGACTTCTCTCACTGACAAAGACGGATTCTTCTCTGAGTGCATTAAACACATGCAACACAATTCTTTTTTCGCCTGTTTGTAAATAATTATCCTTGCGATACTTCAGCGAAAAACTTGCGGTAGACTCTGCCATTATACATATAATAAGTACATGCGCAATAAACGATCAATAAAATAATTTAGCTCCCGCACTCTCGAATGGCGATGCATGACTAATCCAGTTCAAAACAAGGTCAGTGATAAAAGTCACATAAACAAATATGTCATCACTACCGCTAAATCACATGCTATCGTGCCATGTGCTTGAGAGCAAAGGGACCTCCTCTTTAATTCGTTTAAGAATTAATATGCATTTCAGATAAATCAACTCTGTTGCGTAATATATTTAATTAAAACAGTTACGAAAATATAAATTTGACAATTCTCTTCCAACATATAATGATATATCGCCATGTTCAATAACGTACTAATTTTTATCGCACGACAGTCATTACCACAACAGCAACCAATGAGAGGTGATTAGGTCACGTGACCGTTAAGAGATACTGGGCAAGCTTACGTGAAACAAGGTATAGCTTTGCGGCTGCTCTTCCTGGTGTGGGCAGTCTCTCCAGGTGTCCCGGCTGTCCACATCCCCAACATACGCCACTTGGTCTTTGCCGGCATCCCTCGACTGGTCTTCGGTCTCCATTATAACGGATACTCCCCGTTCTGGAAGTCGGGGTAGCTGTCACCTTGGCCGCCTCCACCCTCAATGCTGCTGTTAGCGCCTCGTGGATAGTTTTGTAATCGCCGAGCATTAGGCACTGACGAATCTCTGTGTCTCGTACCCCGTCAACAAAGGTATAGGCAGCTTCCCGGGATACGAACTCTGGTGGGAGGTCAACTAAGGCTTTACTGCCCAGCTGCTCGATTGCCAGGGCGAACTCCTGCAGCGTCTCCCATGGCTGCTGCAACCTTGACTTCAGCTGCCTGTGGTACGCTGCGGCTAAGTGGTGGTTTCCAAAGCGGTTCTCCAGGGCCTCCCAGATGTCCTTGGGTGCCGCCGCTGTCTGGACCGCATTCAGGACGTCTGCGGCCCGTCCCTGGAGGCTGGCTATTAGCTGTATGGCCTCTTCCTTTGGTGACCACTTGTTGTGCTTGGCCACTGGCGGTGGAAGACTTCGAAAGTTGTCATGCCATCGTATTTAGGAGGTTTGACACGCGCAGATGTGTCGCATTCTGGCGCATCGACCTTTAACCTCCTGCCGACGATGTCCTCTACCATGGCATTCAGTAATTACAGTAACACCAGACAAAAAAGTAGTAGACAAAAAAGTGAACTTAGCAAATAAGAAGAAACTCTTAAAGGAAACCACAACTCTCAGCTACAGAAACTAAAATGATCTTCAAAAAATTCACTTACCATCCATGGGCCTTTGATAAATTCAAAAAAGTATTCAAAAAACAAAACATTCAACTAGCTCCAGTGAACCATTACTCCTTAAAAAACCTAATTTGCTCAAACATCAAAGATGCCATTCCATCTAACAAAAAATCTGGTATATATCAAATTGAATGCTGTGACTGTAGTCAAATTTATATTGGAAAAACCAAAAGAAATTTAGAAACAAGAGCAAAGGAACACTTTAGGAACATAAAATACAAACAATTAGAAAAATCAGCAGTTGCCACGCATTTTTGGGAAAAAAAACCACAACGTAAATCCAGAACCAAAATTACTAAAACATACAACAGGAAAACAAGAACTGTCCACATGGTAACAAATCTTTATTTCAAAAAATAGAAACAAAGTATTCAATTTCGACATCCCCCAGAAAGATTTGTTCAACAAGTTCCTCGAACCGCCACCAGAGGAGACCGATGACAAAATATTGCCAGCTACACCAATGAGAACCAGTCGATGTCCGGCTTAAGATAGAGGGAAGGCCTCTGAAACTAGTTCCGGGAAAATTTAAAAGTAAGTGTTGTTTAGTGTCATTAATCGACTCCCAATTAATTTAATTTAACAGTAACACCAGTTTATTTCATCAAGCAGCACATCCAGCATATTGATTTTATTAGATATGTACTGCACATTTTGTTGTAATAATCAAAGGATTCTTTTTGTTAAGTTTGGTTTACATTCCTTAATCTCACTAAGTTTCCCAAAGGTGACAGAATTATCTCCCCTTTAGAGGATACCACCATAGGTTGTTTAGGTTTATTTAGTGTAAGTTCTATTATTTTCCTAATTTCATGGGCAAGGTGGTTTTTTTCCAGCATGCAAGTTTCTTTCTAGTTTACCTATATCTACCAGATTAACATTTGCAAATCTTGAGCACATTTTTAGTTTTAAGTTAGTTTTCCTTATTTCCTTATTTATACAGGAATGCTCTATCAATTCATATCAATGTGGTATATGAGTAACTACTGTGTTCTTTTTCTTTTGATAGTTTACCAAAACGTGTTCTAACCTGTTTAACATTTGTTGTGCTTCATTTTTGTATACATCATTTGCACCAGCAATCAACGTATCCATTTGAGCACTATTATCTTTTAGAACCTCATTTGTCACTGGTGCAAACTTAGCATTCGGTTTCACATAAGCTGTAGTCACGAAATTATTTGCACCACTATTCACTTTCACTGCAATACCACGTGCATGGCTGTCTCCGTGAATTGTAATATTCTGTCTTCCATTTTCTCGCTTAAAAAGTGGACTTCTTTTCTTCCTTTGCTAGATACTGTTCACGTCGTGTTCTTGTTTAGCTGCAATACGGCGTTCAAGCTCCTTTATTCCATCATACACATTTTGTATAGGTAGTGAAAATTCAACGTTTGCTGGTACTTTTCTTGCAGTTTTCCGTGGTACACACCATTTACTTTCTTCTGCCATTGTAGCGCACTCGTTTCTTATCGAATTGAGCTTCTTATTTTCTTCCTTTAGTCATTACCTTTCAATTGCTAGATCCTTTTAAGTCCTTGTTTAGAATTTTGATTACGTTTTGTAGTGACGCTATTCCTTCTTTATCCTGAGCGATGGTTTTTTGAGCTACACTTGCATAGTTTAGCACATCTTCATTTTCACTGCCGCATTTGACACATATAAACTTGCAATTCCTTTCTTGGAAGTGTTGAAAACAGTGTTGTTATGATAAATTAAGTTTAAACTTAACATATAAACTTATGTTGTTATTTCTCACCATTTTATCCTTATGCTTTGATTTCATCACATTTACACCGGCTTCTTTTAACAACGATTACTATCGGTTGCCATCTTGAGCAGATTTTCGGACCTTTGATGTTGAAAATGGACGCAGTAGCTTCTGAAACTAGTTCCTCAGTAATACAAAAATGTAAATGACAAAGTGTTAAAAACAGACCAGAATTATTTTTTTAAGTCAGTCTATGGATGTTTTATTTCATCTATTAATGCAATACATAATATTGCATGTGTTGCAGTACAAACCAGTACACTGATAATCATTAGACATTTTACCTACATATAATGTAATTTTACCTACATGTATAAAATTGATAAAATTTCTACACTGAGTTCCTGGGTTACCTTAGAGCCAAGAAAGTCTTAACAACCACTGTTATCAATTCATTGGTGCTTATTTATGCTTTCAAATGTTTTATACTCGTTCAAACTCATTGTATTATTGTTTTTCCTTTTTACTCAACCTTTCAGTATTTATATTTTACTTAAATATGTCCTATTTACAAATATCTTTCCTAGATCTTTATCTTTTAATTTTTATCACCTTCATGCAAAGCATAAAGCATATAATCTTACTTTGTCATACTGTTCAACATAATTTTCCGGCATCAAACATTTTTAACAATTTCCTGACTTTGAAAATTTCTCCTGTCAGTTTTATCCAAATTTTTCTTGAATTAATTCAAGTTTCTCTTTGAATAATTCTTTTATCTATCCTTAAGAGACATTCATCAAAGAAGGACAGGTTCATAAGAAAATGTAAAGGCCATAATTAATATATCTAAGGCTGCATTCTTGCAAGATGTACGAGGATGGTCTGAAAAGTTTCCGACCTCAACATGAAAATGGCAGCACTCGTAAATAAAAGCTAGTGAATTTCGTTGTTCATCTGTTGACAGTTACTCACCAAAGTTTCAGCCATTTTGGACGCTCAGTTATATAACAGTCGTTTGAGTTAATGTGAGGTTTTTATAAAAATGAACAAACTCTAGTATCGAGCTGTCATTAGATATTTGTTTTTGAAAGGCAATACACCTACATAAGTCAATGATGAGTTGAATTCTGTGTATGGGGACTCTGCACCATCATTTACCACAGGGAAATTTTGGGCAGCTGAATTTAAATGTGGCTGTAAGAGCTTGGCAGACGAACGTTTGGAATGTCCAAAAACTGCAACTACCAATGAAAACATTGCCAAAGTTCACCAAATGGTGCTAGACGACCGCCTGAATAAAGTGAGAGAAATAGCAGATGCTATGAACATGTCAAAAGAACGTGTTTGTCACGTATTAAATCAATAGTCAGACATGAGAAAGCTGTCTGCGCGTTTGCTCACGTTAGACCAAAAACTTGTTCAAGTGAACATTTCTAACGCTCTATTGGCACAGTTTAGGTGCAATAAATCCGAGTTTTGGTACCGATTAATTACTGCAGATGAAACTTGGATACACCATTATACACCCGAAACAAAAATACAGTCCAAACAGTGGACTGCAAAGGGGAAACCTGCTCCAAAAATAAAAGCAAAAACTGTTTTTTGGCTGGGAAAGTGATGGCGACTGTTTTTTGGGATAGTCAGGGAGTTATTTTAATTGATTATCTTCAAAAAGGAAAAACAATTACAGGAGCACACTACGCACCATCGCGTGACAAGCTGAAAGCAGAACTTGCGGAAAAACGGCCACATCTGCAGAAAAAGAAAATCCTGTTTCACCGAGTCAGCGGTTGCAATGGCGAAAATCCACCAATTACGGTTTGAACTGCTTGAACATCTGCCTTACTCACCAGATCTAGCCCCAAGCTACTTTTTTTGTTCCCTCATCTGAAAATTGCGCTCAGACAGAGATTTTCACCAAATGAAGAGACAATCACCTTCTTTAACAATTATTTTGCAGATAAAAATGTTAAGTACTGTTTGGACAGGTTACTGAGATGGGAACATCACTGGGAGAAGTGTACAGGGTTACAAGTAGACTATGTTGGAAAAAAAAAATGTCTTGTATGTTAATTAGGTAAGAAACTTTTCAGACCACCCTCGTATGTTAATGAAAATTTAAACAAATCTGTTCCAAAAGCGAATTAAAATTGTGAGCAGATATGTTATATTCACATAATCTTCTTTATCCACTATAATTTAGTTTCATATCTGTTCTGCGTATTATTCATGAAAAACTTTTTTTTTTTTTTTACTTGTTAAACATGTTTTCTGAAATCAAACATTTGAATGAAAACCTTTGATGTTTTGAGTTAATATTCCAGTACATATTTTGTTGTAGCTATATAGAAGCATACAGGACACTAAAGCATCATTCACATGGGAAGACATTGATCTTCAATTCACAATATCGGTGGCAGCACACACCAGATATCTTTAAATCAATCAGATTTAATTATGCTGTTGAGATTGATATAGTTGTCTCCCATCTTTCTGCTTAAAAGTGCTCTTGCTTCACTAAACATTCCGAACATTTGTCTTATACAGTAGAAGCCCGAAATAACGCAGTTGTTGGGGGACATGCTTTACCCCGCGTTGTAATGATTCCACAGTATATTGAAATATGAGCTTAGATGTGACAAAAGTCAATCCCGCGGAGGTGTAAGGAAACATAAATTACAGTTGATAGGTACATAAAAAGGTATCTAATATAAAGCACAGCACTCGCCAGTAATGCTGGAGGTGTATTCAAGTCCTAAAACCGATTGCACTTTACACTATTGGTATTCTCGACACGTGACTTTGCACTCAAAAGGCATTATTCAGGTCTTAGAATTCCCGCAGACACACATGTTTTAGCCCTTACAGAAAACCTATTGTTTCCATGTCCTGTTACAGCAATAAATTGGCCAAGGTCAACGCTGGGGGTGTGATGAGGGTGAAAATTGTACTGCAGAGCCGCTCTTTAAAGACATTTATAAATTCAACTTTCAAAAGTAAAAAAAAAAAAAAAAAAAAAAAAAAAAATGCTGTTTTATTCCTTGTGAGACATACGTTCCCCCATGTTGAATCCGAATCTGCAGTATTTTGGACCGTGCTATTTCAGGATTCTACTGTATTTTGTACTTCAGACATATGGATAGGACTGTCTTAAGGATGCACTATACATTATAATAAATAATTTGTAATTTATTTCTCATCTTTCCTTTTACATCATCAAATAGAAATACAAAATCAGGATTACAATTATTAAATCCATACTGGAAAACGCTATATATTCCTAAATCCTGAAAATCCTACCATGTTGCTTGCCATTGAATAATTTGATCCCTTATACACTTAACCGTAGGTTTTGTGTATTGGAGGCCCTCTACTCCTTTTTACACATTTTGCCATTTCACCTATCCTAATCTACATTTTTCTCTTAATTGTTCTTAGCCATTTCTCTTTAACTTTCCCTAAATAATTCCCTATATTTCTCCTGTTCTTTTCCCCTTTTACTGACAAAATTTCTCTAATTACTATTTCGCCCCCCAAATTGTCCCATTTATGAAGCCAAACCTGTGCTCTCCATATCTTTGTTTGACTACAGTATAATATACAGTGGAAGTCTGCATTCTCTTCTGCACACAATGCACATTTATCTGGCTCCCCATCTTGACCTATACCTTTCAAGTTTCTCACTCCTGATCTTGCCCAAGCAAAACTTTCTCGCCCTAACTTATTACATATGTCTATATATACTTCCCTCTCCCAGGTTGTTTTTATTTCTCTATATAACCTCAGTGAACTTTTGTCACTTTTACCAGGAAAATGTCTTGTCTGTCAATATCCTCTAATCTTAACTTCTTTCCAGGTGCCTCTATACCCATACTTTACATTTATCCAAGAATGACCTATACCTATCTGCTTCAACACGTCATTCATTTTATGTGCCCAAGATCCTCCCCAGCTTTATAATAAGTAATGCATATGTACTGTTCCAAACAGTATGTTATTAAGTCACGCAGCATGATTGAATGAAAACGAAGTGATCTCTTTCTTCCTTTACTTCCATCAGCCTTTCTATAAGAAAAACAGTAAAGTACAATAATAAAATGTTTAAAAGAGGAGGCTCACTGTATTTATGCTTTACTTGATATTTTGGTTAACTTTTGCATGACCTCTTAAAGAAAGAAAAGACATAACATTTCATAAGATTGGAGCTGAGAGGTTCTGACAACAGAAATTGTCTTGTAAATGACTAAAGCTGCAAAACAAAAATGTTTGAACACAATTTGTGTATTTTAAGAAGTTCTATATTAAATGTTTATTTAATTTATTTTCGTAGTAATACACGGCATGAGCAGAATGAAGCAGTGTTTATATTCACAGTAAATTCAGTGTATACATTTTATTCCTAATGTTGATACATTAAACACATGCAATTTTAATTAAAATCGCTAAGCAGTCTTTAAGAAAACCAAAAATAATTGAAAGTCCTTGTATTGCATTTTTTAAAGATAGCTAACTTAAATATCAAGTTTGGCTTTATGAAACTCATTTGTTGTTGAATGATTCTCTATTCTCTCTCTCTCTCTCTCTCTCTCTCTCTCTCTCTCTCTCTCTCTCTCTCTCTCTCTCTCTCTCTCTCACTCTCTTTCTCTCTTTCTAACACATACAAACAAGTAGAGTTTCCTCTAAAAATGCTATATTCAGTTCAGGGGACCACAAGCTCCCAGTAACTACTGTTATTCACATTCAGGGGATATGAAGTCAAAAGCATATTTTACCTGCTTGCTGTGCAAGGGATCTCATGGAGCTGGGGGAATGGCAAATTTTCTCTTGCCAAAATTGTTCCCCATCTTTTTCAGAGTCTGGAGTTATAAATGTGAGTGCAGATGTGTGTGTGATTTAATGTACAAAATCCAAAAGAAAAACCACTGCATGTGAGTTAACACATTGACATAGGCAGTATATTCCAGAATTTAATTTAGTTTAGTTTAATTTAATATAAGTGAAGTCTGTGAGGGAGTTGAAACTCTCCCTCTGAAAACCAGACAGCCACTGAAGCAACTTCATGCAGCTTGCCACTAGGCCAGTACCTTGAGTCTACGAAGCCTCCCCTTTCAAGTGGAAGTAGATATGTCACCCTCAATACTCCTGATTCACAAATCCTTGCAGCACACAGAAATGTTGCAGAAATACACTTTCAGATTATTAATGTAGATGTGGTAGAGCATAAATAAATTCAGGAGAAAATGTGCAGTTTTTACAGATATAAAGCAAACTAAATTCCTGTATTGTAGAAATGTTATTGTGCAAGCATTACATTGACATTTTTCTCGGGTATATATGTAAACCTGCATTATTTGGCTCATAAAAGATTCAGATTTGTAGTTTCAAAATCAAAGGAGAAACACACCTTCACTTAGTTGAGAAAGTGAAGTACTTATGAAATACTTTTTAAGATCTGATATCTGCATATCTAATATTTGTATATATAAATCAGCCCTGTGACACAGCTATGCTCCAGTTTTTGCAATACTCCTTATTTTATGTACCAGTATGCAAAGTTTATATTGTTATTCAGTTCACGATGTGTGCGACAAATCCTCTTTCTCTTGCTTTATCGCTATAAAGTAGCCCACAATAATGCAACTGACAATGACTCATTATTATTGTATCATTCTATTCTTTTAATTTTACCAGAACCAGCAGACAGCAGTAACCGTACATACGTAGTTCCAGCATAAGTGAGAACATTCTGCTAATTGTTGCAGCGTTATATAAGAGTATGGACAGCAAGTGAATGAGTTGTGTAACAGTCACATTGAGTTAGCAAATGAACTGGTGCTAGTCCTTTGTTACATAACTAAACGAGTGTATTACTACATTTTACCATGCCAAAGGTGACCATTGCTTGACTTACTGTTCTGGCTCAGGAATTTAAACAATTTTCATAAACACAGATAAAATTGGTATTCGTTTTACTGCTTGTGATTCAGGAATTTCGTTTGACGAAAAACAACAGTGAGATCGCATAAAACAGCACATTTACAGTTTTAAGCATCAAATGAACTAGACTCTTCAATCAAACAAATCGCAGCAGCCTCTGTTATGAAATGCGTTTCAACAGAGTTCTTCGAAAAGCCAAAATTTTAAGGAAATCAACATTGAGTTGTGTGCAGCTCTTACATAGGCAGGAATTCCTCTCAATAAGATGATCCATCCAGCCTTCAAGGGATTTCTTGAAAAATACACAATGTCGATGTTGAGTGAGTACTTCGAGTAAAAACTATATGAAGCCTCTTTACCAAGAAACCATACAAAGGATCAAGGAAAAAGTGTCTGATTGCGATGTGGGAATTATTGTGGATGAAACCATAGACAATGGAACGATATGTTTTGAACATTTTAGTTTTTCCCTTAGCAGAGGAGAAAGTTAAGCCCATGTTGTATGAGCTGCAGAAAGCCAATGACAGTACAGTAATGCAATAAATTATGGACTTCTGTCAAAAACTCTGGCCTACTGATATCAAGTTTTCAAAATCTTCTTCTTGTGGTTATGGACCAGGTTCCATACATATTTTCAGCTGTTAACCAATTGAAGCCTTTATTTCCTAAGTTGAAGCATGTGACATGCTTGGTTTATGTCCTTCACAGGGTTTGTAAATCCATAAGGAAAGCATATGACTTTGCAAATCAGTTCATCTCTGCCCTGAAGAAGATTCTGCTGAAAGCTCCAGATCATGTTGTGGTCTACAAGGAAACCACTGGCCTGCCCCTTCCAAATTTCCTGGTCATTACTCGCTGGGGATCTTGAATTAAGTGTACTGCTATGTTGTGTGAGAATTTTGACAAAATTAAAGAGTTTTTGCTTTCTTTATATCCAGCCAACACATGCAATTTCTAAGGCACAGCAACTTCCGTTACCGGAGAAAATACATAATTTGCAGACAGAACTAGATTGTATCCATAGTTACAGGTACCTGACTGCAGCTGTTAGAAGATCAAGGTTTGGAATAGGAGAAACAGTGGGATATTTTTACTTGGTGAAGGAGCAGTTAAATGGCTTTGCCAAAGACCAACTTGAGTTTAGTCTTCAGAAGAATCCAGAAATTGATGATTTTGCCACATCTGTAGATGTCGAATGAAGCTTTAGCATCTACAAAGACATTTTATCTCCTAATAGAAACAGACTTATTTTTAAAAATGTAGAGATGCTTAATGACTTGAAGTATAACAGCTTCATGTGTTTTACTTCTTATGAGTTATAATTTGATGTACCTGTTTGTAATGCAATAAATTAGAATAGAGGAAAGAGAAATTGTTGAATTAGTTGAATAAATAGGTACCTTTTTGTCCCTTTTTTCTACCTTATTTGAGCACCTTTTCCCTTCCTTCATCTGAAATTTGCACCTAAAAATCCTAACCCTGGTTATAACTTATAAGTTATAGTTGTCTTTAGATAGTTTTCACTTTCTAACTTTTGGTAAACATTAATAAATTAGGCTCTTAACTATTTTCTTGCTTGGCTTATGGCACGATTGTGCTCTTATCTAAAAATAAAAATGTTAACATTCCTTCAGTAGGGGTACATTACTATATAAGTTTTTAATTTGTCTTCTTGCAGGTTTAAACAGAGAAGAAAGCTATGAGCTTATGAAGAAATGTGTCCGTGAAATTCAGAAGAGACTGATTGTGAACCTACCCAACTTCAAAGTGCAGATAATTGATAAAGATGGTATCAAGGACTTGGAACCTATTACAGCCAAGAGTTTGGCTGCAGAAAATTTGGGTTAAATATTCCAACATGTTCATTGTTTTAATGAAATTATATATTTCAAGTATATATTATGAATTTGACTAAATCACTTAAAGGAGCCAATTAAAATGGTTTTACATGTAATCAGATACCTCTGTTTCATTTCTTAAAGTTATAGAGAATATGTGACTAATAGATGCAATGGCTACAAAGACATCATTTCAGTTAGAACTTTTACATCTCTTTGTGAGGTCCTCTAGCTCACCAGAAAAACATGAAAAATTGAAATGAACTATATATTTGAAAAACTAAAATGTATATGTGAAGCAATGTGTCAATATCTTCTCGATTCACTTTTGTACTAATTTGTGCTTCACTGTCCCTAAGCTTCTTTCAAGTTTATACTTTGAGTGATTAGGCCTACAAGTCTGAGAAGCATTCAAATCTTGATAGTTATTTTTATACTGTCAACCAAGATGGAGGACCAACGAATAGTAAACATGCTTTCCTCTTTCAATGCTGTATCTGAAGGTATGAAAAAAGACATCAAACTTTCTCTAAAGCTGAATCAAAAGAAAAGAAATACTTTTGCGGACATAACGTTTTCTAAAGAAATGTTTGAAATTTAATATAACACCCATTTTCGTCAGAAAAATTGTTAAACACAAGAATAATAGCAAACAACAAAAAGCAGCAGAAAAACGTGTAATTAAAATGGAAATAAATCACCACTACAATTCGTTACATTCCACAGAATTAAAAATATACGAACTACACTTAAAAATTTCGAAATGTATGAACCCGGCCATGTGGTCTAACTTAGAAAACAATATGCTGTCAATTATTAATTTGAAAATGCATAAGAAAACAGCCATTTTGAAACAAAAATTCATGAATCTTAGAACCAAATCCACATAAAAAGCAAGATTTATTACTCTCATGTCAAAAGCCTAACAATGTAACGAATCTATCCACATGCAACTTCACGGAGAAAGAAATAGATTTTCTAAACAAAGGCCTAAAAACATGTGTAGATTACACAAAAAAAACATTGAAAACTATATCGCGGACATTGAAATAGCGATATATAATTTGCCCGATAATAAAAAATCTACGATCAGAACACAGTGCATAGAAACTCTAGATCATATTCAAAATGCAAATTCAAAAAGATATTCATATAAAAAATTAATCAAAAATTTAAATGAAAAACCGGTAGTCTACACAAAAGCAGACAAGGGTAACAAAATAGTAATATTGGACGAAGAAGACTATCGCAAAAAAATGGACAACCTTTTAAACGGAAAAGAATTTGTTAAACTAGAAAACAATCCATTAAAGAAAGCATGCAAATGTGTGGAATTAGGAATTAAAAACAGTAAAATCATGACTAAAAGAGATAAATTGAACAATAAAATAGACAGTCCAAAAACACCATACATATATGGTTTACCCAAAATACATAAACCTGAAATTACCCTCAGACCAATAATTAATAACATTGATGCACCCACTTACCAACTATCAAAATGGCTGGTTCAAATCTTCAGATCCTTCACAAAATTTGAAAATTTAAGTATCAAAAACTCGTTTGAATTGTTAAAGCTCCTGAAGGACACAAAGATCAACTCTACAGATGCTTTAGTTTCCTTTGACGTCATTTCTTTATATCCAAGTATACCTACCAATGAGCTTATTCCACTTCTCAAAAAATGGCTGGAATCAATACAAATAACATCCGAAGAAATAGAAGAACTTTTACAACTTACAGAAATTTGTTCTAGACGTTCTCGGGCTTCGAGCCAGGTAAGCAGATGTTGAGACATCGACGTTTCAGTAGCGTACATCTCTCCCATCTTCAGGATGTTGAATGACTTAGGGTTTTTTTTTTTTTTTTTTTTTTTTTTTTTTTTTTTTTTTCTAACTACTATAGATGAAAGGTGAGAGTAGGGAAGGCATTGGAGTAGTTTGTCGGGATCCCGCTAAAAGCACTCCCGTTAGTGAAGGTGAAGATAAAGTGCTGGCCGTCTATAACGGTGAGCGGGTAAGAAACAGTTGCCAGGCGTCGAACATGACCCAAAGGCCCTGAACGAGGCGCGTGGGGAGTAAAGGCGATAGTGGAGGAAGGTAGTTAAGGGGGAAAGTGGTAGTCTTGATTGAGTTTTAATAGTGTAATTTCGTGGGAGGGCATAATTTCCGGTGCTTACTGCCGGGAGGGTAGTTGTTGAGGCCATCAGGTGTGCGGTTGTGATCGTGGTGGTCTCCAGATGTTGGGGAAATAAGCCTTCATCCTCTGGGCGTTCTGTGCGTCGTGGTCGGCGATTATTTGCTCTGCAGTTTTGAGATCCTGAAGTCTTGCGTGGAGGCTGCTGTCCATTTCTGCTATTTTCAAGAGGAGCTGGTCCAGTCTATTGGTGATGTTAGAAGATTCCGTCAGTTGGGAGGGCAGTGTGTCCGTGAGGTGTGCCTCCACTCGGTGGATCTTTCACTGTATTGAGGCGAGAATCTCTTTTTGCTCAGTAGCTAGTTGCTCAGTTTGTTGGCGCTGGGAGCTGATGGCCTTCGTCGTATCGCGTAGTTGGTTAAGTGCGCCGGAGAGTTGGTCCAGTGGAGTGAGTCGGTCAGTCAGCAGTCCGTGTGTGGTGGTCAGTGTGTCGATGAGGGCGGCGTGGTTGGTCTCCTGTTGTTGGGCAGCGGCGGTGGCGGATTCCTCCAGTTTGCCCAGTCGCTGGTTGAGGTTAAGGACCTCTGAGTGGAGGTCCTGAGCCTCGTCCGCTGGAGTCCGGTGATTGCTGGTGGCGATTGGTGTGATGAGTTCCTCAAGGGCGTGGAGTCTGGTGGTGATAAGTTGCAGGTCCTCCCGGAGGCAGCCAAGTGCTTGCTGCCATTCCATAGATCTGCTGGTGGCAGTGCTCCGGGGTGTCGGTCTTATTCGGTTTCCGCGAGGGTATGCAGGGCACTGTGCCTGCCCTGTGAAATGGCCAAGGCTATCACAAGTGGCGCAGTACCTGCGGCATCGGCGGAGATCGTGGACCCTGCAGGTTGCAGTTTGAGTGGGAGAGCCACAGTAATGGCACCGTGGCGGCGCGGTGCATGTGTCGGCGCTATGCCCATAGGCGCAGCAGTTCCGGCACGGGATGTGTCGCTGCAGTCTGCTGGCCCCCACCTTCAGGAGCTGTCCCAAGATGGGCAGACCTGAGGTCAAGGCGGCGTCGCGGTCCTGAGGATCTGCTGGGGTGACCCATATATATACTCAGCGAGCAGGCTCGCGTTGGTGAATATAACAACCTCTCAGAAAACACTGCTGCTCTGGTCGCTGCTCAGTAAGCCAGATCTGTGTTTCCTGAGACTCTCTTTTTCGAGTTTTAATGCAGGATTCCATGCTGCACTAAAAGCCAACTGCTATAGCCTGCATCCTATATACCGGCAATCTGTCTGGAAAAATCGGCAGAATACTGGCAAGACACAACATAAAAACTATTCACAAACCGCCTGCTAAAATCAGACACTTTATGAGACCGGTCAAAGACCAATTACAACTAAACGTTCCGGGGGTGTACCGCATTCCATGTGAATGTGGAGTGCCGTACATCGGAGAAACCGGCAGGACCATAGCTACCAGGATCAAAGAACACGATAGAAGCATCAGACTGTTGCAACCTGAAAAGTCTGGGCTGGCGGAACATTGCTTCCAGCAAGACCATAGGGCTAACTTTGGTCTCACCACTATTTTGGCAAAATGCAGTGGCTACTGGGAGCGCAGAGTTAAGGAGGCATTGGCTATCTCAGCAGAGAGAGTCACTCTTAACCGAGATGCTGGGCTACAATTTAGTGCAGCATGGAATCCTGCATTAAAACTCGAAAAAGAGAGACTCAGGAAACACTGAGCAGCGACCAGAGCAGCAGTGCTTTCTGAGAGGTTGTTATATTCATCAACGCGAGCCCGCTCGCTGAGTATATATATGGGTCACCCCAGCCCTAAGTCATTCAGCATCCTGAAGATGGGAGAGATGTACGCTCCCGAAACGTCGATGTCTCAACATCTGCTTACCTGGCTCGAAGCCCGAGAATGTCTAGAACATATATGCCGCCAGGAAAGATTCAGCTCATATTTTACAGAAATTTGTATCAATCAAAATTTTTTCAGCTTTAATGGACAGATCTATAAACAAAAAACAGGCCTAGCTATGGGCAACCCATTGTCTCCCTTCTTGGCAGACTTATTTATGAGTGCTTTTGAAACACATATCACAAAAACTTTTCCAAATTATTTCAAAGTGTGGTATCGCTATGTTGACATTTTTGCCATAGTACCTAAAAAACTCATACAAGATGGTCTTAGACTTTTGAATATACAAAATCCAGCTATAAAATTTACATTGGAAACAGAAGAGGATGGTGTGCTCCCCTTTTTGGACATCAAGATCAAAAAAATGAACAACAAACTCACTTTTGGTATTTACAGGAAACCGACACACCCAGATAATTACATTAAGAACAACAGTTTCAACCCAAAACAACACCAACATGCCATTTTCAACAGTTTAATCTTTCGGATGATCAACTTTCCACTAAACAGAGAAGATTATCAAGAAGAATACCTACACATAAAAAAAGTAGCTATATCCAACAATTTCAACCCAAATTTAGTAGACAAAACAGTTAACAGACTCAACAAAGCTAAGAAAATAAAAGAAACCACCACCCTAGAACCTACAGGAGAAAAAGAGAAAAAACTTTTTAAAAAATTCACCTTCCACACATCAGCCTATAACAAATTCCAAAAAATCTTCTCAAAACACAACATAACTCTTGCACCTCAAAATAGGTTTAATATCAGAAATTTGTTAAAAGGCCCTCCCAAAAATTCAATCACTTCCAAAGAAAAACCAGGAATCTATGAGATCAAATGTGAAACTTGCCCTAAAATTTATATAGGAAAAACAAAAAGAAATATTAACATCAGAACTAAAGAACATATAAGAAACATTAAAAATGGTGAAACAGAAAAATCAGCAGTGGCTTTTCATTTTTTGAATACTAGACATGATATCAACTTGGAAACACCTCTAATAAAATATGTTAATCACCCCATAGACCTTTCCGTATGGGAAAAAATCTTCATTAACAAAAATCGTCATAGAGTCATGAATTTTGAAACTCCACCACCGGACATCTTTGACAAGTACACCACGCCATCTATTGACAATACGGAGAAAGAGGAAACCACTACAACTTACACTAATCGAGTATCAGCTGATGATAGGAGCAAGAGCTCTTGAAACATGTCCTGTGAATAAACAGTGTGAGTGAAGCAATGTTTCAATATCTTCTCGATTCACTTTTGTACTAAAATGTATATCTTCACTTTCTTCTTGGGTACTATATTCTTGAGGCCAGTGGCTGTCAATGCAAAGTGGAATGACAGGGCACAGTTGACTGCAAACAGAAGCTGATATCAGTAGGCATACTGTAGTTGCAATAATGCAGATGTAGTTGTGATTTGTTCTGTAGCGACTTATGTGTGCAGGTCTTAATATTATTTCAGAATTTCCCTCGATCATCTTCATTTTGCATCTTGTACGTTGGTATATATGGATATACAAATTTATGTGAGCAATTTTTTTCATTGATGGAGATTTGTAAATTACAACACAGAAACCACTATAAGACCATAATTTAAAATGTATTCTTTGTTTCACTAATGTGTGAATCAGAACATGGTGCACAACACAGAACATCTACTTATTAGAAGTGAACCTCCCATGTTAATCATTGGTAACACGATTGGTGATCACAGCATCCCTACTTTCAGATGGCAAACTAAATTATGAAAAATCGAACACCCAAATGTTTTACGTTGCCGGAAGATACTATATCTGTATTTTTCTAATCTGCCTAGCTTTCAGCTAGTCATATATTGCAAAGCTGTATTGCTACAGATGACACACAAAGATAATTACATGAGCTTTGAGAGTTGTGAATGCAGGTTCAAAGTTGTTGCATTTACTAAAAGCTCACATAATTATTTTCTGTAATCTGTAGCATTACAGTATTAGAACATGTTATCAGCTGAGTCTTGCAATGTATTTTCTGCATGGCACCTGTTCATTATTTTCTACTTTAATGAATTACCTCAAATTTTGTATGAACTTTAAAGGAATTTATGTGATAGGAAAATATGAAAAACACAGCACTTTATACAAATTAGTAAACATTAATGGTCTCTGTAATGGCTGCAAGTTCAAGAAACTAATTCTCAGAATAGTAACAGCAAAACTAGTTATGTAATAAAACATAATCCACTTACATTATTCATTTAAATGAAATCATTTAAAACAAAGACACTTTAACATAAAACTGCAGCTATTGCACAAGGTTATGTAAATAACAGAAATAATCAACTTGCATATTTTACACATAAGCTTTAACATGACATTCTGTAATAACACTGTAGGGATTGCTGAAGTATTTAAAGTGATGATTCTATGTATTACAAAGAAAGTTTAGCATAATATTATAACACTAGCTATGTATTAGGCATAATACATGTTTAAATATTGTTGCCAGGCCATTGTTGATTGAAGCGGCAAGGCATTCAAAGGGATGCGTAGTGCAGTGTGTAGAGAAAAGCTCGCCAAAACGTCAGGGGGGGGAGGAGACGGATTTCTTGAGAGTTCGCCTTTGTTCTAGCCGGGTCTCGATTGTTTGAGAAATTTCTGGTGTGTTAGTAATCTATAAAAAGGCAGCCTGCGCACCAAAGACAGTCGGTAATTGAACGCGTGCGGGTAAACAGCTGTGTTTGTTGACCTTGTATGTTGTATTGTGTGTGTACGAAGCGTATTTCTACAGAAATAAAGTGCAAGTTTTTGTGTTTGTAACCTGGACTTTTCACGAACCCACAAAGTCACAATTGGTGTCAGAAGTGGCACGACATGGAGGGTGCATTGGAAAAGATTCTGGATATGATGGAAATGAAGGCCGGACTGACCTCGGAAATGAAAGCAGCAAATGACAACCTCGCTGTGAAAACAGAAGCTGCAAATAACAACCTGGCCGCGGAACTGAAGGAAATGAAGACCGAATTGACCATGGAAATTAAAGCGGCAAACGAGGTCCTCGCCGCAAAGTTTGAAGACCAGTTAGCCGACGTAAAGGAGGACGTCACTGAGCTTGGTGAGCGCGTCGAAGACCTGGCAAGCCGCGTTAACGACCTGGAGGGAAAGGCCGACAGTAACACCAAGTCCCTGAACGCCATGGCAGAGGACATCGGCGGCAGGAAATTGAAGGACTTGAAGGCCGACGCGCCGGACCGCGACACAACATTTGCGCGCGTCAAACCTCCTAAATACGATGGCGCGACACTTTTCGAAGTCTTCCGCCGTCAATTCGACACGGTGGCCAAACATAACAGGAGGAAGAGGCCGCACAGCTAATAGCTAGTCTCTAGGGACGGGCCGCAGAAGTCCTGAACGTGGTCCAGACAGCGGCAGCGCCCAAGAAAATCTGGGAGGCCCTGGAGAATCGCTTTGGAAATCACTGCTTAGCTGGAGCGTACCGCAGCCAGCTGAAGTCAAGGTCACAGCAGCCAGGGGAGACGCTGCACGAGTTCGCCCTGGCAATTGAGCAGCTGGCCAGCAAAGCTTTAGTCGACCTCCCACAACAGTTCGTATCCCGAGAGGCTGCCTACACCTTTGTCGGCGGGGTACGAGACACGGATATTCGACAGCGCCTAATGCTCGGCGATTACAAAACCGTCCACGAGGCGCTAACGGCAGCATTAAGGATGGAGGCGGCCAAGATGACAGCTATCCCGACGTCGAGAACGAGGTGTGTCCGCTACACTGGAGACAGAAGACCAGCCGAGGAATGCCGGCGAAGACCTAGTGGCTTGTGTTGCGGGTGTGGACAGCCGCGACACCTGGAAAGAGACTGCCCACACCAGGAAGAGCAGCCGGAAAACCAGTAAGGGCCGTCGTGGAGAGGGGCACGTCGGCGCCATTACCACCATCCCCGCGAGTGACACTGCGCGCCGTCAGTCGGCATATGAATGACAGCCTCATCGCGGACGGTTGGGTAAGATAAAAGCAGTGCCGCGTGCTGGTGGACACCGGGGCGGCCGTGACCATCATCAGACCTGACGTGGCGAAGGGTTTGCCAGCGAGGAAGCCGAGCCGACCATACCAGCTTGTAACGGCATCGGGCGACACCTTGCCTGTGGAGAAGGAGGCCCTACTGAAGTTGACCTTGGGAAGGAGTGCCGTACGTCTTAGGTGTTTGTTGCGAAGGTGGCTGAGGAGGTGATACTGGGATTGGATGCCCTCAGGAGCCACGAGGCGACGGTCGACTTCGGCAGGAAGGTCCTGCGGCTCAATGGAGAAGAGGTGATACTCCGGCAGCCCGAGAGCGCCATGGAATTTGCAGGGTCGTACTGAAGGAAGACGTGGTTGCCCCCGCAAGAAGCGAGGTGGTGGTGACGGTGCGACTGGAAGGCCAGTGGTCGAAGAACATGAATCTGGACCAGATGACGCCTGTGCATGGACTCTGTGTAGACAGGACATTATTGCCGTGCCGAGAGGAGGTGCCAGTGAGGCTGCTCAACCTGGCAGACACTGATCACGACGTCCAGGCGGGAACGGAGCTGGTGACGTGCGAGCCCGTGGTCAGCGTAACCGCAATCGACAAGATGCAGGAGCCGGTGCCGACGCAACACCTGGGGCCCCGACTGGAAGGCTTACTGGAGAGGGCAGCCGACCACCTGACCGCAGAACAGCTGGTGAAAGTTCGACAACTGCTGAGGAGATACCAGCGCGTCTTCAACCAAGGCGACAGTGACTATGGCCGCTTGGACCGCGTGCTCCACCGCATCGACACCGGAGACGCCCGGCCTATTTGGCAACCACCTAGATGCTTTCCGCTGGCGAAACAAGCGGCGATACGGGATATGGTAGATGACATGAAATCCAGGGGAGTGGTTGAAGATTCTGACAGCCCTTGGTGTTCCGCTATAGTCTTGGTGACAAAGAACAACGGCGAGCTACGCTTCTGCGTGGACTACAGGAAGCTGAACGCCATCACCCGAAAGGACTGTTTGTCCTTACCCCGGATTGACGACACCCTGGACACGCTAGCTGGTGCACAGTGGTTCTCGTCCCTGGACCTGAAGTCGGGTTATTGGCAGGTGGCTCTAGACCCGAGACACAAGGAAAAGACTGCATTCTCGACAGGCCAAGGGCTTTGGCAGTTCACAGTTATGCCCTTTGGCCTCTGCGATGCACCAGCTACCTTCCAACGCCTCATGGAGTCAGTGATGAGAGGACTGACATGACACCTATCTGCTATACCTGGACGATATCGTCGGTAAGACCTTCGAATACCATCTGGAAAATCTGAGCAGGGTACTACAGAGACTGCAGGCGACCAACCTGAAGCTGAACGCGAAGAAGTGCCAGCTCTCCCGCAAGGAAGTGAACTGCTTGGGCCACATAGTCTTACCAACCAGAGTGGCCACAGACCCGGAGAAGACCCAGGCTGTGAGAGATTGGCCTCGGCCAAAGGATAAGAGAATGGTGCAGTTTCCTAGGGCTGTGCAGTTATTACCGTCTTTTTATCAAGTGGTTTTCCAACATCGCCAAACCCCTCACCTGCCTGGCTGAAGATCACCGGACCTATGTGTGGATGGAGGACGCCGAAGACGCTTTCCAGCACCTGAAGAAGACACTGCAGTGCTCCTATTCTGGGATTCCCACAACCAGGTGGCGCCTTCATTGTGGACACTGATGCCAGCGACCATTGAATTGGAGGTGTCCTATCCCAAGTCCAGGACGGCCACGAACGGGTGATAGCCTACTACAGCAAGATGCTCTCTAAGGCAGAGAAGAACTACTGCGTCACCCGACGAGAGTTACTGGCAGTAGTAAAGACATTGGAGCACTTCCACAAGTACCTGTATGGTCAGCCATTCCACTTCAGGGCTGACCATTCCGCCCTAACCTGGCTATTGAGCTTTATGAACCTGGAAGGCCAGACGGCAAGTTGGGTCCAGAGGCTGCAGGAATATGACTTCACCTCTGAACATCGTAGAGGGAAGAGCCACAGCAACGCAGACGCTATGTCCCGAAGACCCTGTCCAGAAGAGTGCAGCCAATGCACAAGAGTGGAAGAGAAGGAGCGTGCTGCAGCAGTCCGAGTAGTCACGGCAGTGCCTGCTGATGGCTGGGATAGTGCAGGCCTGAGGAGGCAGCAGCTGGCGGATGCAGACTTGGGGCCACTCTTGAAAGAAGTGGAGGCAGGGACAAGACCAACCTGGGAAGACATCACACCGAGGAGCGCCACCTTCAAGTCATACTGGGCACAGTGGGACTCACTGAAGACAAGAGAGGGCGTGCTGTTCCGGGTATGGGAATCGCCTGATGGGAAGATGCAGAGAGAACAGTTGGTACTTCCCCGACGCAAGGTCTTGGAGGAAGTGCACACCGGTACTACAGGTGGACACCTGGGAGCAAACCGAACAATCGACAAACTCCGACAGCACTACTACTGGCTGAGGCTCCGAGCAGATGCTGAGAGATGGTGCCGTCAGTGTCATGTGTGCGCTGCGAGTGGCGGCCCCCAGACTAAGAGCCAGGGTTGCATGCAGCTGTACAACGTGGAGCGCCATTCGAAAGGATCGCCGTCGACATAGCTGGACCATTCTTAGTGTCCGACTGTGGCAACAAGTACCTGATGGTGGTCGTGGACTACTTCACCAAGTGGCTGGAGGTGTATGCCATCCCGAACCAGGAGGCAAAGACAATCACAGACTGCCTTGTGGAGCAAGTGTTCTGCCGATTTGGGGTGCGTTAGAGCTCCACAGTGACCAGGGCACCAATTTTGAGTCCAACCTGATGAAGGAGGCACTAGAAAGGCTTGGGGTGAACAAGACCCGCACAACACCCCTACATCCCCAGTCAGATGGCATGGTGGAGAGATACATCAAGACCTTAGAAGAGCACCTGAGGAAGGTCGTGGCCAGCCATCAACGAAACTGGGACGTCAAGGTGCCACTGTTCTTGCTGGCCTACCGCTCATCTACATACGACACCACTGGGATGACGCCAGCCAGCTTAATGTTCGGCCGAGAGTTATGCCTCCCTTGTGATCTGGCTTTTGGAAGCCCCCCGGACGCAAAGCAGCCAGCAACCGAGTATGTGGAGAATGTGGTGGACCATCTCCACGACATGCATGAGATGGCTCGTCAAAACATCCAGAAGGCGACCGACCGCATGAAAACCTGATACGACAGGTAAGCCAACAGCCAAGGGTTCCAGCATGGTGAACTAGTGTGGTTGTACTGCCCTACCCGGACCAAGGGACGATGCCCGAAGCTCCAGCAACCATGGCAAGGACTATACCGGGTGGTGAAGAGGATTAGCGAAGTGGTCTACCGTATCCAGAAGGTGCCCTGAGGGAAGATGTGGGTGGTACACCTGGATCGTCTGGCCCATTACAATAGTGCTGTTTGGGACGTCCAGCCTTGAGGAGAGAGCAGTGTCGCCAGGACATTGTTGATTGAGGCAGCAAGGCATTCAAAAGGATGCGTAGTTCAGTGTGTAGAGAAAAGCTCGCCGAAACGACTGGGGGGAGGAGACAGATTTCTCGAGAGTTTGCCTTTTTCCTAGCCGGGTCTCGATTGTTTGAGAAATTTCTGGTGTGTTAGTAATCTATGAAAAGGCAGCCCGCCCGCCAAAGACAGTTAGTCGGTAATTGAATGCGTGCGGGTAAACAGCTGTGTTTGTTGACCTTGTATGTTGTATTGTGTATGTGTACGAAGCGTATTTCTACGAAAATAAAGTGCAATTTTTTGTGTTTGTAACCTGGACTTTTGATTTCACCAACCCACAAAGTCACAATGTTAACAAGATTAGTTGCCCAACACATTACCCGGCATTTGTCTAAGATTAAAGAAAAACTTTTCTAAAAGAACCGCAAAGATGTAATGAAATACACAAATAAAATTACAAAACACAATCAAATCAATGTAATCATAGTATTACACTATCCATTCTATTAAGCAGTTTCAGAAGAATGACTGCTTTTAGGCAAAAGATTAGTTTAACAGTATTAACTACTACTGTCCGGCCGCTGTATGTTCGGCTCTGACATTTAGTGGCTGCAGGAGGTGGAGGGGGAAGGTTACTAGTACCAACATATAATAATGAGTAATTGAAAACATATCGTCAGAATTATCTTTATAATGAGAGTATAAGACTATATTAGCTTCAAAACATTGAAATACAACTTTTAATTTCATTATCATGCAAGATATTCTTTACAACATCACTCTATTCAAATATTTCGTTCACACCTTTCACGCACACCAACTGCTTCTGTTGGTGATACTGGGAGTCTGTACATCCGGTGTCGTGGTCAGGAAGCTAAAACTGTCTGCTAGCGCCAATCAGCGTTGTCGCTGGTAGGCGTGGCTCCCGGACTCAACACCGTGTTGCCAGCTTCAATTTGTTTGAGCCACGTGGCCTAATAGCGGCTTGCGCTGGTGAACTTTTTTCGGTATATTTTTCGTGCGTGAATTCCGATGTTTAGTGTTCGTAAGTCCTATTATTATCGCTATTATAATAATATGGCTCCTGGTTCGTGTAATATGCAAGTACTGAAATATTTAAAATACACATTGTTCCTCTGCTTGAAATTCCCGCTAAAGAACTGGCAACAGCCTGCTTCCCCCTCTCGAGAAATGTCAGAGCCGAACATACAGCGGCCGGACAGTAGTCATCCAGCTATGAAATCATGAAAAGGCTTAGTGCCTAACTCTGCACCACATCATAATTGTCAGTGTTCTTTGGAAGTCCTTGTACTATCACCTACATGCTGAAACCTAACGCTGCATGGGACAATTTCCAAATGTTTTGGTACCACTCCATGCTTTACCTTACGTCTAGAGCTGATCGTCAAGTCTTGTTCCAGAAACGGGTATTCACACACATAAAACGAAGCACAACTTTCATTGGAAATGTTGCAAATATCTTTGCACTGCTGGCTCCCAGGGAAATTTATAGAAGTGCACATTGGTATACGTGCTGCATAATCCTAGGGGCTGATAATCCAACACTGGGAATTTGCAGGAATACTTCAACTGTAATTTGGCACTGTGCAGATCCTGTTACAAGTAAACAAACATGTTGAAATATCCTAAACATAATTTTAAGCAATCTCCAATAATTAATGACTCATAATATAGCCTGGCAGAAAGTAATGTACAATAGCAGCTTAGCAATGTGGCAGGTATGACATCATGGCTCGAGCATTGCCAACATCCAAAGCATGCTTTCGCAGAAAATGCCAACACTATGTCAGCGAAATAGCGATACTGTAATACGTAAGGAAACTGGCAGTGTATAATTGCTTAACCCTTTCACCGATATGGACGTCATATGACGTCCAAGTTAAAATGCCCCAAACCGATATGGACGTGTATAGACGTCCTGCGCATACATGCATTTAATGCTCATTTAATGCCAATTATTTTAATCTTGCTATTTTACAATAAATTTAAATTAGTTCTATAAGGAATGTAAATGTGCCCTTAAAGGTTTCTTTTTGAATTGTAACCTCCAAAACTAGAGAAACACCCAAGGGCACATCTGCAGATTCACACCAAATAATATTGGTTTCCTTGCAAATTTCTTTTTCGCAACACACTACACATTTTCGAAATGGTTGCGACTTTTTTGGTTGTGGGTGGTATCCTTTTAGGAAAGTGTTTTCTCTCAAGTATGAGGGGTGATGTCGTGGTGAACTTCCTACCCCCTAGTATAAAGAGGCCTCTGAGTATTATAATACTCAATTATGTTACGAGCTCTTTATACGCGCAAGTACAGGTAGAGTAATGCCTTGCATGAATTTACAGTTCTGAAAATTACTAAACAACTGTGCATAGTTACATCCAGTGGTATAAAAATACTTTTTTTTTACCATTTAACTGTTTTCTGTAAAGAGGGATAGCTAGTAGTAGCTGATCCGCATCACCCATATTTGACCCGCCATTTCCCCAAACAATGGAGTAGCTAACATGCCATCTGTAGACCAGCACACATCACTGCTATGTAAGTACTAAAGATCTCCTTCATAATCGTACAACAAATCTTCCAGATTTTCTACAGTAATATCAGAAGCCTGTACACATCATACCCAAGCTAAGTTATTTGCTACATTACGGGGATAAGCCATGGTTAACATTGAAATTTAACAATTTCAAATGTGCCGTTCATTTAGCTCTTGAACGCTAGAAGAAATCACTCTGAACACAAAGAGATTATAAATAACTAAAATACAGAGCGAAAACAGCTGCATAAGGCTACTAGAAACCTTGGTTGAGAAACACTGTAATAACAGATGCTGACAGAGTTTTCTTTCCAGTGTGTGAGTGTGTAACGCAATATATTCTCGTATGATTATCGCTTGGTATAGCATAAATAAACTAAACTTGAACCGGAGAAGTCGCTTGGGTAGCTATACATACATACATTGGCTCGTATACACACAAAACAAAATGATTCAGATATTAGGCGTGTTCGGCACAAAGAATGGCTTTTGCTACAGTGAAACAAAGTAGTGAAATTTCAACAATTTATTAATGTAGTCTCTACTTTATTGTTACTGCAGATGTATACTGCCTTTAATGAGTTTTAAACCAGTTTTTGTTTTGTTTAAATAACTTAATAAATACGGAAGATACGGAATTGTATTTGTGATGCATTTTTACAGCATTTAACAATTTAAATGTCCTGTTCTGTTTATTGGGTATCCGTTTCCGGCCCCTGAAGGGTTTAAATGGCCATCAGCGAAGCGGTTAATGGGAGGCATCTGTGAAAAATGCTAATATCCAGAGTTTACATCAGAACTGCTTGAAATTTTGTCAGTAGGTGGGGTACACTGAATCTAGTTAAGCTTTCAAAATTGAGCCTGCTATCTTAAATAGGTTTTTCAAAAAACAATATTTAGTGTTTTTATAGTGTGATTTTTGTATGTCATACAGTTTTTCTTTTAGAAACTTTAAATTTTAGATTTAGGTTTCTAAGTACATCAGTTATAAAAGTTGCTGTACTTTTGAAGTGTGTGTCAAGTATTTTTGGAGAAAAAAATGTTATGTGTGAATATAAGTTTTCCTTAAATTTTTTGCAATTTTGATATTTAAAATTGAATAATAAATAAGCTGTTTAATTTACATCAACAAAAATACCAACTTTTATTAAACATTTATTTAGGAGTATTTATGCAAAGTTTCATTTAAATTTGTTGAGAATTGCAGAACATGGAGCATTTTGAACATACAAAAATGTTGAAAAATTGAAAGCGGAGAAAAATGAATTTTAAGATTTAGATAGAAATTACACTACTTTGTTTACATTGAAATCCCCATACATCATATGCAGGTCATACAGCTATCTTATTACCTTCTTTCCCGTTAATTTGGTTACCTTTGGCTCTAATTTCTTTACATTAGGAAATATGTTACAATCTCTACAATTTTTGTTATAAATGATTGATACTTTGGATTCTGGTTCCTTTAGATAATAGTTACAAAACTGTATATACTCATTGGCCCATGTCTAGTGGTTCTGAAGGAGAAAATTTAAGGAATATGATAGAATTTTCTTGAATTTCTATCAATTTTCTGTTTTCAATACCAATCATTAAGTTTTTGATATACAGCCATAATGGTACCAATTTTTATTGAAAACTTATCTAGGAATATACATATATGCAAAACTTAAAGAAATTCATGGAAAACTTCAGTGTCTGGAGTATTAGCAGCATTAAAAAAATGCTAAAAATTGGACACAAAGAAAAATCTAGTTAGAAGCTCTAAATATAAACATTTTTATCTATGTTTCAAAACCCTCCTGCACTATATGAAGACCATTCAGCTGGTTTATTATTCTCTTCTTTTAATTTAGTCACTTTTAACTGCTTCTTGGCGGATTTATATTTGCTCAATGAACTTTGAGCACTTTGGTTTAGCTTTCACCTATCCCTAATACTACTAATTTTCTTGCTAACAGGACTTGCTTTGCTTACTGCAACTTTTAGCTTAACATTTAGACTAGCTTTACAACCCATATTAAATTCACTAACAGCTGCAGTCACTGCAATTTGCAATTTCTTTCTTGATACAAAAACTTCTTTGTGACATTTACTCCATGCAAACTTTCATTAGCATTCTGTGTTTCTCCTTTGATGCAGCTCTCCAATAGAATAATACTAACTTATCTCTTTATTTTTGTGAATGAGATAAAAATTGTAAGTAGAATAGTTCATGCAATTCATTACCCATGGTCATACAAAACTTCTGCATAGAAATATGACCCTTACCAATGTCCAGAAATGCATCAACAATTCTTCTGTTGGAAATTAATTGTTCTTTCACACTAGCTGTGTGTAGGATGCACTATGAAAGGGTAGAGCCAGACTGAAAAATTCAATTCCATAGCCGGGATTTGAACCCCGGATCTTCCGGCCTCCGTCCAGCCTCTCTAACCATTTGAGCTACCATGGCCAACATGCTGACATGACTGTAAATTCTCCAACCGACTCGTGTTTCTCCCGGTAAACCACATAGGAGTTCTCATAAACACATGAGACAACTACCTTAATGGCGACTTACTATATTGTAAGTACTTTAAGGCCCGGGCTTTATAGTTCGGACCACTATTAGGTACAATTAATGGAAATTAATTGTTCTTTCACACTAGCCGTGTGTAGGACGCACTATGAAAGGGTAGAGCCAGATTGAAAAATTCAATGCCATAGCCGGGATTCAAACCACGGATCTTCTGGCCTCCGTCCAGCCGCTCTTCTGTTTACATTAAAAGGTGACCTACTAGAAACACTGATAAATCTTGGGCTATAATATGTTTTCACTTAACATTTACCTCAAGCAGAGCATTCTAGTATCATTACTTACAATTATGACTAGCAAACCTTAAAGTTTCACTAAATTTTGCTTTGAAATAGCCACTGTCCTGCTAACCTAACCTAGTATGAATTATATACCCACTGTTGCAACAAGAAAACAATATAATGTTAAATCAGGCTTTATTCCTATTCTAAACAATAGTAGTCTAATATAGGCTGCTGTCCACAGCTTTCTCTTGCATGTAAACCATATTTCACAAACACTACATGTGGAAAAGTTTGTTTACTTTCAAAAGTATGAACCAATTGGCAGAAGCTGAGCAGAACTGTTCAGTAGCTTTCACAAACATCCAGAAGATGTCTTTGCACATTGCCACAGTGTATGGAATCAAACCGTGTAGTTTAAATGTGAAAATTGCAACAATTTATTTGTGACACGCTAGCAAAGGCAATATAAATGGCTACGCCCACCTGCACATGGACATTTAAATAATGATGTAGTGGCTCTTTAAATGTTGCTAGGGCGTAACTGACAGATTCTGAAACTACAATGTTTAAACATAATTTTAAGGCAAAAAATGGAAAATTTCGTTTTTGGTCATTTTTTATGAAACTTCACCGATGCCTCCCCTTAAAGTGGCAGTGTTTCGTTGTTTACACTCCAGTGCCAGCTTCATGATAATGATAGAAAATTGGCTGTTATTGTCATTATTACTCTTATTGTTATTATTTAAAAAACAAAGAAATTGTGGCACAAATCTTTTGGAATAGAAAAATTCTTTCATAGTTAAAGTGAAAAAAAATGCATGTTCTTTCATACCCAATCAATATGGTTTAATTTTATAATAACAGTTATTATTATTATTAATTATTAATTATTATTATTATTATTACTATTATTATTATTATTATTATTATTATTAAATATCATCTCACTATGCAGTATTCCCATTACAGAATTACTAGTTTATAATAGAAAACAATATGAGTTGGCAACATTTTGCTGTATTTGCATATTTCAGAACTCCACAGTTGGCAACAACTACTTTCTGTGATGTCATTCCATGCCAACATAACGCTACGCCACTATTGTGCAGTTTAACCAAAGCATGAATTGATATTACATATTTTGGATTATCAACATCTTAAAAAATTGTTTGATAGACGGTATGAATTTCGTTGCCCTGTGACAAAGCAAACCCATGAATTTTGACTTTTCAAAAGTCTTTAGTTAAACACAGGTATTATGGTCCCTTGCCTGTGTAGGGTGTCGGCCTCACGTTCAAGAGGCCCCGAGTTTTAATCTCAGTCAGGGTGAGTTATCTGGATAAGATTATCCTGAAAGACAAATGTCTGGTAACTCTGAGGTAAGCTGTATGGACCATGAGCTGATTTGAACATCATTTCATCACTGTGTAAAGATCAAGTACTCCTAAAAAGAAATTTGCTTCTTGAACTAATTGCTTCAGAAACCTGTATAAACTGACAAATTACAGCTCTGCAATTTCCAAAATTAACATCTACCATTTCATTAAAAGTGGCAGCAACATAAAATAATAAAGAAATTAAAGCTTGTGTCAGACAAGAATGGCATTAAATATGGCATTATTTTATGGTAGTATCTGCTGTACCTATCTGCTGTAAAATATTCTCATGGGCACTTTTAGTCAATATTGCTGTAAGAGTTTCTCCTTTCGCAGGTTTCAATGTTATTATGACTACAACCATTTCTTTATTAGGTATGGCATTCATAAATTCTATATACAGCAACAAGCTATTCCAATTGCAATTAACATTGATTTTACACCTGGTGCCGGCTGGCCCTGGCCGCGCACTTCACACTTAACACTGCTTAAACTGCTATGAATTGCTTTGGCCCTACAACACTCACATATGTAACAGAGGTCCAGGTTATGGAAAACAGCAGACAATGAACTGACTCACAGTTGCCCCATTTAACAATTCAGTCTTTAATTCAATACTGCAAATTTATAGGAAACACAATCTTTAACAATATGTGTTCTATAATGCAACACAAGGAAACAGAAGCATCACAATCATTTAGAAGGTTACACTATCATATAAACAGTTTTTGGTAAAGGACAAGGTTAAATAGGATCCTTTGTGACACCTATAAGCCCAGGACTTAAAACATCCTAACTTCTGGTCCCGAAATTTGCAGAATTTTAGCCCACTAGAAACACAAAGCTCCCAGAAGGCGATCAGAAAGACGAGTAACAAAATATTCAAAAGCCAAGCGGCAACACAGAAGCACTTATCCCAGAGATTAATTGCTCCGATACCAGGCACGGATTCCCTTCACGATTTGAGGTATAATTGAGGAGTGCTTTTTCAGAACTCGATAGATGCTAAATTTTACGAAATTGAGTTATATATAGTTCTGTGAATTCAAATTTTGCAAAATTTGATTCATGTACTGTGTAGAAGGTAGGGAATATTAGCAGAATATTAACTCCATAGATGCACTTGCTCAGTTAAAGCAAAAGTCGATAGATGCAATTTTATGATCCAGCGTGTAGCAACTATGAAATGTATATTGGCATTGACTGCAATCTCACTGTTGTGATTCTTAGAATTCTCAATAATTTCTGCCAGCTTTGTACACTGTTGCACTGTTGGCAATAACTGCGAACTCAAGTTGTGTGCTTGGATTTCACATTCATTTCTTAAAGCTTTATTATACAGGGCTATTCAAAATGAAAGAACAGATTTCAAACATTTATTTCTTCTAAACTACAAAAGATGGAAACATGAATCCAACATTCATAGAGAGAGAAAAGCTAACAATTTTATATTATGCATTCAATATGAGCACCATGTGTTACACAACAAATGTCGAAACGGTGGCTCATTTCTTGCCACATACGAATCAGCTGGTCTCCAGTTATCAAATTCACAACTTCAGCAATTCATTATCATAAATCCCCAAGAGTGTCAGGCATAGGAGGGATAAAAACACAGTCTTTATGTAACCCCAAAGATAAAAATCACACGGAGTGAGATCTGGAGACCTGGGAGGCCAACGGCTCCTCCTCTTCCAATCCAGCATCCTGGAAATGTGTTATTCCAGATTCCTATGTCATGTAACACATAGTGCTCATATTGAATGCATAATATAAAATTAACTGCTCTCTCTCTATGAACGTTGGAATCACGTTTCTATCTTCTGTAGTTTGGAAGAAATAAATGTTTGAAATCTGTTCTTTCTTTTTGAATATCCCTGTACTTAAATGACATTTTCATTCTTAGTTGAGACCACAGATTGTTGAGACAGTGCACTGTTCTATGCACAATGGACAGGAGCTCAGATTGTGAAACTGTACCAGTCGTAGAATGCACAGGAGGTAGGAATAATTGCAAAAACAAGGAAAAGAAATCAAAATGCAAGTCAAGGAAAGCTCATACTCTAGCAATTTCATGTTCACATGGTCTTGAGTGCACTCCACGAAATCCTAAAATAAAGGGGCATAAGCACTATGATGTAGCTGATTTGACTGATAATGATATAAGTGTGTTTCACCAACATCTTTCCGTGCTCAACAAAATAGATCAAGATAAATTCCTTATGAGATATATGAGTATTACATCTCTTAATCGCAGAGTGGTGAAGAATGAAGCTGCAAATAGAAAGCAGGCAGCACTAAATACAGTGTGAGAACTAATGATGGCCGAGTATTGTTAGTATGCGCTGCAAGCTTCCAAGGAATCACAGGGGTGTCAAAAGATAGATTATTTCTCCTGGCTAGAAAATTTCACTTATCTGGGAATGCGCCTTAGGAAACCAGAGGAGGTGACAGAACAGGAAAATTACAGAAGGGCATTTTCTGCTGTAAAGCAAGACATTAAGAAATACACATATAGCAAAAGCTGCTATGGAAGAGCAAAATCAAGGAGAGGACATTACCTCCAGAACTTAATATTAGAAAAATGTGGATCAACTTTTGCAATGAAAGAAGATTAAGAAATCCACCAGTCTGCTATTGTGAAAATATAAATGCCTATTTTACAACTTCATCTTTCATTCTGTACACCACACACTGACACATGTTGAGCCTGCAAACTGGGACTGATGAAGATTAAGACAAAGGCAGATGTGGAAAATAAAAACAAACTAAGAACCGTGTACAGATTGCACCTTCAGAAAGGTTTTATTAGCTATTGAAAGAGGAAAATGCTAAAAAAAATCACTATTTGTTTTAATATGCAGCAGAATCAACCATTGCTTAAACTTTCTGTTAGTGAGGTATTCCATGCAAGGCTGTATAATTTATGCATATTCAATCTAAAACCCATAACAAAGACATTTCCTTATATACATGATTGGAAACTGAAGCTGCTAAAGGCTGCAACCAGGTTTTCTCAGCTTTGCACCACTTCTTGTTGGAACTGGATGAATGTCCAACGCTCCTTCCACCATTCGTTTATTTTCAGACTCTTGCTCTAGTGAGAACAAGAATAGACTGATGTTCATGCTTATTGCTTTCCTGGAAAAGAGTAAAATATTTTCCTGCATTCCACATATCTACCCAATACTTGGGCACAGTTATATGCCTCCTGATAGTTTTCGGCAGAATCGAAAAAGAGTTAAGAAAAAAAAAGAATATCTTGAGCCCTGATGAGTACCATCAGATATTACAAAATCACGGCTCTGTGAAAGTGTTGTTCAAAGAATGGAAAATTAAGGACTTCAAAGTGCAAAACAAATGCTGAAATCAAAACTTCCTTTTAAAATGAATACCCAGCGAAAACATATTCCAAGCAATCCAATGAAGACCATAAGGTATGTGTGGAAGTTCAAAATACATATTCCGCTTTGCCTGTGGAGGTGGATGTGATGAAACCGTACAGCAAGTCATGCTGTAAATTTCTGCTTTGTTCTCAAAATGTTCCCAAAGTTAATACAGGGAGCATAGAAAAGAAAAAGGATGTTCAAAATCTAGCAAAATTGTTTGAAATTCCAGAAATTGCAAAATAATTTTATAAAGATGTATTATAAGATACATATCAGCTTACATATTCATATTGTATGAAATTTCTTTTTATGTATTCAATATGTTATACAAATAAAACAAAATATTATATTATTTTGAATGTAGCAGTACTGAGTTTCTAAGTTTATACCTAATAATATAATCCCTATAAACATTAATATGTTGGTTATATAATGCATTATGTATTATGCAAAGTTGAAATAAATAAATACATAGATAAAGAGTAACAAAATCAATAAATGACAAAAATAACAAAACTTCATGTGTTAATTTCTCGTTCACGCAGAAAAGTTAATAAGCATCTATTGGTTTTTGAAAAAGCTCTCCACTTTCAAACCTCAAATTTACACTAGTTAAACTTTTCACATTCAATGTGACAGTTTCAGGAAGGAGAATTGAATGATTAATAGAGTTGCTGTGCTAAACAATTAGTATTGTCAATAAATAGAAAAAACAGTTTTTCTCAGAAACGCATTTTGTGCATCCGTCGAGTTTTGAAAACAAAAAGAATGCACACCTTTAAATACTGCCCTGAAGGAGCAGCCTATCACATGCTTCAGCTGATGTATTGGAAAACAAAATGGGGACCGATTGGATTTAAATCTTCAGCCAACATCTGTTCTCGTACAGCCATGTCAAAAATGCTAAGAATTAGGTAGATCGTTTTCGCTTCTGCCTCAAATTACGACAGTTTTTAGCTCATACAGTAAATGTAATGGCGGATGCAGATTTTTATTTGTGTTAAAACTACCAAAATGATCTCAAAACATTATAGCTATAAAATGCGTGTACAGATTCGAGATGGAAGTCTAAGGTTTGCCATTACTTATTCGTATAGGAACCTGCCCTTTGAACATAGTGTTGGCTAAATTGTATTTTATACAGGTTATTTCACCACTCAGCCACTGCAAGTCTGGTTCAAATCCTTCATGTTCACCTGAAAAATTGTATTACCTTTCCTTTTACCTCTTGGGGCCTATAATCTGATATTATGATAGAAATAACATTTTTCATAACATTATAGGTGTTTACAAAATACAACAATAGCCATGCTTTCCATTGGCATATAGTTATCAATTCATAGTCGGTAGTAGATATTTTACTATGGTCGGTATTGTCTTTGATCCATTCAACCAAGTTTCAAACATTCCACAAATGCAAAGGGAACATAAGATTTAAGCATGAAACAAAAACTATTATTAAATTAAATGTTGTAGACAGGCTTCTAAAAATGAAACCGACTGCGTAACATGGTTTACAACAGATAGTGTACAGATTATAAGGGTCACAAAGTTTGAAACGATCCTTAGTTAAAGATAGCCCATAGTTTCAATTTAAAGGGCAAGAGCTTCTCCTACCTGCCGAGAGGGGTGAGCACGGTGCGCTAATCCCTGAAGAACCCTAATTATCGGATTGTCATTCTTGTGTCTTTGGCTCACAAGAGCCAAATAGCAACAATAAAGACAATAAAGACTTGGAAAATGGGAAGAAAAAACCAAAACAAGGTGTCGTTTCGAACCTACCCTTTGCATCATCATACGTATTGCAGCAGCCAACTAACCCACTCGTCAGCTTTCTTGTATTCTATATCGCTATTTGGGAAAGCACACGTTATCTATCGCCTTGCTGGTATAAGCATGAAAAACCGTCGTTTATTTAAGCTTTTCGCAGCTTCTTGGTCCTCATTCAGGGCTCTCAGTATTAATGTTGGGCGCGATAGTACTGATTAGAATGTCAGGGCTGCAATAACGGCTGTTGTGCTAAAAGGATCAATGTTTTCAAATTAGACTACAAACTGCGGTTTGCATAGATATGAATAAAAAGGGGCAGCTGACTCACCTGGTATAATATCAATGAGTCTTTCCACCCTCACAGCTGTAACATACTGTTCGTCACCCTTACGCTGTGAACAAGGTTTTTTTTTTTTCACACGCACAGCTGTAACAGAGTAGGTCGCCCGTACACTGGCTGCAACTCTTTCAGTGTCAGAAGTATAACAAAACACACTACGTTAGTCAGACGCTGCTGACAGGATCACCTTTAACACGCCTTACATCCCGTAGAGTGGGAATCCGTCCCCTTCAGCTGCCGTGGTGCGGACGCTCGAACCCCTAGCACTCGTGGTACCTCTGACGTTACTAGAGGAACCTCGGGCCGAACATTCGAGCCCCTCCCTGAATGGGAGTTGTTCGGATTGGATTGGACTCGAGGGGCGGTGGTTCCCGATACCCGTGGGAGATCGGGTACGTCTTCGGACGGGGTTGAGGGAAGCCATATATTCCAGCGTACTAGCCTGCATAGCTAGTAATCACTAGGCGACCCTACCGAGGTTAATCGGTAGCCTTCCCCTTTGGGATTGGCGTGCCTAAGTGGCGTATCCACTTCCATCCCGTCTTGAGTCCACAGGACCAGATGTGGGGGCTTGTTAGTCTCTAGGTCTTGCCCTATGGAAGGCCCCACGGAGGTGCCGGGCGCCCTTTCGGGACAGCTCGGTAACTCCCTGGTCGTTAGAGGGGGGGTCAGTCTTCACTCTGTGTGGTTTGCCCTGGTAGATACCCTCGAGTTTATATATCACCCAGTCGCAGAAGTGAATGCGGGGAAAAGGGAAGGATGACCAGAGCGGTGAGACGGGTGACCCCGCTTGCAGTTGAAGACTCAGAGGAGGCGAAGCGTGCTGCCATGTGGCGGTCTCATAAGGGCGCGATGACAGAGCGTTCCTCGGTAGTGTGTTTTGGTAGTGTGTCTGCTTCACGTTCAAGATGTCCCGAGTTCGTATATCAGGGTGAGTTACATGGATAAGGTTTTTTTCGGAATTTCCCTTATCCTGATAAACGAATGTCAAGTAACTAAGCTCCATGGACCCCAGACTTACTTGAGCATTATTTCACACATTTCATTCAGTTAACGGGTATTACAGTGCTCCAGAATTACGGACATGCTCTTAAAGCTGTTAGCGATCTTATAGGGCTCAGAGAAACGAAGAGTTAATTTAGCAGCAAAGGCGTCCTTACGCGAACTTACAGAGAAAGACTCACATAACAAGCTGATCCACGGCGAAAGGAAAAGGTGTTCTATTTTCATCATATCGCCTTTTGGTGAGCTCTTGGGCATGCTTTAAATTATTAAAAGCTCTCTTCCAGTTCTGCCGAGTAATGTCGGGTGAAAAATCCTGCGGAAGGAGATGTTTAAAGACCACATGTTTGCCAAGGGGGAACTTGGTGCAAACGCAAACATTAAACTACACGGGGTAGTCCGGTGGGCTTCATGACGAGCAGAGTTAAAAGTAAATTGCAATTTACCCAAAGTAATATCCCATTTCTTGTGATATTCATGGTGGTAAGTAATCAAAGCAGATTTCAAATTTCTATATACCCTCTCGGCTTGTGAAGGATTGGTGTAATAAGAAGTGGTAGTAATGTTTTACACCCCCCTCCACTGAAAACAGAACTTCTTAAACCAAATTGAAGTGAACTGCGAGCCAGTATCAGACACACCGTAACGTGGAGCACCAAATGAAGCAAAGATGTTATCTATGACCTTTGTTACGGCACGAGCCGTGTCACGCGGCTGAAGCCACACAAACTTAAAAAAGGCGTCAACCACAATAAGGGCAGCCTTGAGCTGATCGAGGAAAGGGGCCTATAAAATCAGTGAAAATTTTTTCCAGCGGCTTAGACACTACCTCAGACTCGAGACCACCCCACGTGGTTCGCTGAGTGGCTTAGCCATAGAACAAATATTAAAAGCTCTAACACGGGTCGCAGTATCGAGATCCATGCTTTCCATGTGAAACGCTCGCCTATTTAATCGCGAGTCTTGGTGATTCCAAGGTGTCCACCAAAGGGTGAAGCAAACACCATGGGAATTACACTATCAGGCAAAATAATCTTATATTTGCCTTCAAAATTAGCACACCATCGCGCATGCGATACGGTGGAACAGAATGGTCATCATCTAACTGTCGTATAATCTGACTAATGGAAGCGTCTCTGCGCTGATGTTCGGCGATACTAGTAAACATTTCTGGAAATGACATGCAGGCGTTAGAACCAGAAACGGTCCCCGAAGATGGTGCCGGAGAAGTTCTTCAGAAAACATGCGTGTAAGGGCATTTGCAACAACATTATCGGAACCACAAATAGGCCAAGGTGTAGAGTTAAACGCACCAATCCGCACACCCCAGCGAGCGAGCCTACAGGTCTTACGTGGTGTCCCCAATGCCCACGTGAGAGCCCGGTTATCACACTCCAATATGAAAAGGGCATGCTGAAGATACCTTTATACTTCTTGAGACCAAACAAGACTGCCAAGGTTTCGAGCTCATAGATGGAAAACTTGCGCTTAGGTTCTGACAGGGTTCGTGAGCTATAGCAAATCGGACGGCGCCCCTCCGGAGAATCCTGGAGAAGAACCGCGGCAAGCGAATAAGTAGAAGCATCACTCTGAAGAATAAAGGTTCCATTGAAATCAAATCATGAAACACCAAAACAGGGGGTGAAAAATGGCGGACTTAAGCTCTTCAAACGCGCGCTGTTGTTCGTCACCCCAGACGTACTTAATACCCTTACGCCGAAAGCGATTCAGAGGTTCGACCCGGGCAGCAAAGGAAGGAATAAACTTGGAGAAGAATTTTGCCATACCAACGAAACGAGCCAAAGTACGTAAATTCTTAGGGACAGGAAAATTGCGCATGGCGTTTGTGCGATCTAAATCAATTGTAACGCGGGCGGGTGACACTCAATGACCCAAGAAAGAAATCTGTGCAGTAGCAAACTTCACTTTAGACCTTTTAACAGCGAGACCAGCCTTTCGTAAGCGATCAAAAACCTCATGTAAATGCTGGATATGAGAATTGATATCAGGTGAGTGAATTATCATGACGTCTAGAAGTGGTATAGAAATTTAAATGTTATGCCCGAAAACAAATTGCGCAGAAGACGTGAAAGTACCTGCGACCCGATAGTATTCCCAAAGGAAATCCTATTAAACGCATACAACCTCCACAAGCATGCATTAGCAGTCACGTGTTTACATTCTTCCGACAACGGAATCTTGTGATAGGCACTATTTAAATCCAGTATGGCAAATACATGTGCTCCATAAAAGTGAAGGGCGAAAGTATACAGATTCGACATGGGAGTAGATTCAGTAAGTATTTTAATTGAGTTAGCGATCATCCACCACTGGACGGAAATCAATGTCTCCCTTGGGCACTATGAAAACCAGACTACAATATGACGAAGTAGAAGGCCTAATGATACCCTTATCCAACATATCATAAGTTTAGCTTTCAAAGTGGCCATCTTGGGGGGTGTCAAACGGTACGGCGAAAGCTTAACAGGGGATGGGTCACTCAACTAAATATCGTAGGTAATAAGAGGAGTAACGCTTAATCGGTCCGAGAACGAGGAGCAAAGCTCCTGGACCAAACTTTCCACAACTGCGGCGTACTCATGGGACAAATGCGTCAAGGAAACTTCTTCCCTTCGCTCTTATAATAGTGTGACGTCACCTAGATGAGGTCGTGGAGGACCATCCCGTAGTCTACGCTGAAAAGGTACACTACATCCGGATGCGAACCCAAAAATTACTTGTTTCTTAACAAAATCTACACACAAAACGAGAGCGTGACAAAATCAGCTCCCAATATAACAGAATAGGTCAGGTCAATTGCCAAATAACGCTCATGCTTCAAGGTGAATTTAGGAAAACGGACTGTATACATAACTTTGCTAGCCACGTTAAATGGCTGACCATTTCCAGTCATTGCACCTAATAGCTCACGAGCTACCCGAATCAAGGAGAGCTAAAATAGCCACCTTACCGACAATGGCCTGAACAAGTGGTTTAGTCGGATCGGGAAGAGCTAAAATGCGCCGTGATGGAGCCAAACACACAATAATGGCAGTCAACTTCTGGCGTGAAATGGGACACTGCCGGGAATTACTATCACGTCCAAGTCTGGAAAGGTCAAGGGGAACTACAGTTTTTAACAGCATGCCCTACTTATGGCAGCGGTAGCATGCTAACCGAAGCCCCTCAGGTGATAACCCAGGATGGACGCAGGGTGCTGAACCATTTCTACGACTCACATGTGGCTGCGGGGATGAACTCAACACTTCCCCTAAGCGAGATCGATCCACAGCAGAACACTCATTAAGCAGGGGCACTAAAGATTCCAATGCAGTAAACGTATTAGGACGGGCCGCGAAAACGAGACTGAAGCGAGCATCCTGATTCAAACCCGAAAGGATGACATAGGGTCAGCAGATTGCCTAGCCGTAAGCAAAATATTTAAAACAACCCCTCTGACCTTGGTCGCAACTACCTAAATGACTAGATAGGCAGGAACCGAGTGCAAAGTAGCTATCTTGCTAAGCCTCACTAGAAATTTCAAAAATGTGAAAGCTGACTGCACATCCGACACCTCGAACGTATCAACCGCCTCTACCAACTGTTGTAAAAGGTGTACAATTTTAAGGCACGAAATGGCGTCGAGGAAGGGGCCACCGAGCTAACGACCGGGGCCGACAAGGTCTCGGGAATATGCAGCTTCATATCTTTCCCCCCTTGTTGAGCCATGGCGTTAAGTTTCTCGAGGAGATCCTCAAAGTTCGTGCCTTAACACGGGGTAAAACCTCAGAACGCCGGTAATAGGTAATGAGCAGGGAGCGCGCTTTTAGTACGAAATGCGTCAAGTTAACTGTGCACCGACCTGAGACCTTGGAAGCGCGGCCTTGATAGCACCGCGGAGTACAGTACACAGCACACCCTGATTCAAATGTAGGAGCAAGGGGATTCAGGTGTAGCAACAACTGTAATGTTTAGCCACTGGTAGCATGTAGGTAATAAAAGGCATTTCGATTCCGTTTTTAATGTAGAAAAATCTTAGTTACGTACATCGTGAGCACAGTTATTGCAGTGTACAATGATGTATTTCCTAAATGCATAGAAAGCAAATCGCATTTGTTTGCACGCAGGCATACTTTATATTTTGAAAAAACTACGCTCCATATCACATGAGGTAACAGGAGCGTACAAATAAAATGCAATATCAGGGTTCCTTGATATTTCCTGATGAGGTAATGCATCCCTCTTTTTACGCATATCTGCGTATCCAGTATTCTTCTCTAATAGTTTATCTGACACCTTTTCTCCTCTGGTACTTGATTCAGTGCGTCTGCAACTTGTTCAGGAAGTTGTAGTACAGATGACTCTAAATACCTAATTGCGGTTGCTATATTCCTAAAATTCTTCTGGATATACGAAAGATGTTCATACAAGGTTGGTGCAATAGTTTGTTTCAGTCCATGTATGGATACATTTTTCTTCCCGTCCAATATTTTTATGAATGGATGATGATTTTAATGTCTGAATATTCGTGGTTTTTGGCATATTGTCTTGGCTCTCTTGCTCTTGCCTATCAATATGCAGCGAACAGAATAAATACGACAGTCCTCCAAACTGACTGTTGTGTAGCGGTGGCGTGTCTGTCCCTCAGACCTTACGCTATCTGACTTCTATACTCCGTAATGTTAATACCATTCCTCTGTTAACTTACTAAAACCGCCCATCCGTCCTTAGTGCTGGCTGGCTGTCTGTATAAAGCCAGAAGGTTTTTGTTGCGTGCCCACCCGTTAAGGGTTTTACCGCAGGTAACGTTTTGCATTTGGGATTTTGTAGGATGTGTTGTGGGTTTGGAGTTCCTTTTTGAGGTCATAATTTTATGGACCTTCAGGTTGTGGGAAAGGATGCAATACCTTGCACCCTGGTGTTTTAATTTTAAAGTCTGTTATTTAGTTTAAACTGTTCGTGCTAAACAGCTTAGAAGATTATGTGGAGCTCAGCCATGCGGGCTACCCGGAACAGCCTGGAACGGCGTCTAGTGGAGTCATAATATCTCAACAAGGGCGCTTCAATTGCTGGATAAAGCAGCGTATAATTTTGATACCCGACGCCTAATTTCATCATCCACGTATGGAAGACCCAAAGCTTCCTGAACCAACCCGGTAGGAAAGTAACGACCCACAGAATATATAGACCGTAGTCCTCTATCCTGTGCACGTTGAAGCCATATCAGCCAGCTATCTGCGGCCATGCTCCAGATTTCGCAGGCATATAGCATCACCGGAATTACCAGCGCTCGAAAGAGGTATAACTTGACGCCAACCGGCATCGAGGTTGACCCCAGCATTGGATACAGGGAAGCAATTGCTCCCTGCACCCTCACCTCTAGTTCCATGATTTGCTGGCGAATAGTTAGGCTTCTATCCAATGTTACTCCAAGGTACTGGACGGAGTTAGTCCAATCTATCCTTCGACTTCGGAAGCTGAATTTGGGACACTCTTTGGGGTGTGGAGCTTTGTGAAAAGTATGCGTGGCTTTTGTCCGGATTAACGGACATCCGCCAACGCCGACACCACTGTTGTGTTAGACGGAGGTGTCTTTGTAAGGGGTTGAAGGCTCTGAGGGTGTGTTTGTCTTTGCAGAACAGAAGCACGGTGTCAGCGTATTGTGCCATTTCGACTCGTGGCACTGTGGAGAAATCTGCCATTAAGACGTTGAACAAGATGGGAGATAGGACAGGGCCTTCGGGGACTCCGCCTCTCAGTGGTCTTAGTGTTGATGGTTTTCCACGCGACTGTGACTTTGAAGGTGCGGTGTCGTAAGAAGCTATGTCGGATGTTAATCATCTGTGTTGAGTTCCCCAGGTGGATCAGTTTGTATAGGAGCCCGGCATGTCATGTCGTAGAGAAGGCCTTCTCGACGTCCAACGAAACTGCAGCCGTGAAGGCGCCTTCCTGGAATCCCAGGGCAGTGGTCTCCACCACACGCAGTAATTGCTGGACTGTCGAGTGCCCAGGACGGAATCCAAACTGGTGGTCGGGAGTGCCTTGAATGTCTCCAAGAATTGGGGTCAAGCTGGTGAGAATCAACCTCTCGAGAACTTTCAAGAGGGTGGAAAGGAGGCTAATGGATCGGTAGCCGGAAGGGTGTATCGGATTTTTCCCAGGTTTCAATATGCATATCACCCGGACCTCCCTCCACTCTCGTGGAAAGTACCCAAGGGTAAGATACATATTGAAAACCCTAGTTAGGAAGAGCACCGCATTAAAGGGAAGATGGCGGAGCATGACGGGTGTCAGCCCTTCAGGACCGCCCCGCCTTTTGAGGTTTCAGACACTGGAGTACGCCTTGGACTTCACTAGGTCGGAAGTTTGGGCGTATTTCCGCATTCTCAGCAGGGTAACGTAAGAAACGACGCACCTCCGCTGGACACGTTGGAAAAGATGTATTGGGGTCGACTCTTGGACGCAAGGTACGTTCAAGGTAGTCAGCGAAAGCAGTTGCTTGGCCTGGGTTTCATAGGCCAGGCCTTGGGTGCCATGGGTGGGGTACGTGTATTGACCTTTGTGGTTACTGAGGGCTTTAGCTAACCTCCACACGTCGCCATCTTCGACGCGCAACCTGGCCATTTTGTCCTCCCACGCTTGCACCTTGTGCTCACGCAATCGGACACTGACCACTCGACGTACGCTTCTTAGGAGCGCTCGATTATGTGGCATGCGGTGACGCTGATATAGACTTCGTGCTGCCCAGAATCGGTGGATTAGAAGGATTATGTCCAAACGGAGGACATCAGGACAAAGGGGAGCTGCGGCGAGGACTGTCAAGTTTTTGGCAGTTCGTGCCACGATTGAAGTGAAGGATGAGATTGCATTCTCCAGGGTGGGTATATTTGTGATTTTGGGATTTGACGGGATGGAAGTGTGGAGGCAATCCCTGACACCTTCCCAATCGACTTCTCGCGTTTGGAGCGAGATGTTATGACTGGCAACCCTGGTGTTGATTTCTATGTTTGGCTTCTATTGCAAGATTACTAAAGTCCCTCTCCGAGGTAATGAGATAATTTAACCTGTTGATGATGAATGCGCGCCAATAAACGGATGTGCAATCGTCTTGAAGGGGAGACCTCGCGCTGCGAGTCCTGGAGAACCTCGCCCAACTCTAAAAGTGCTTCAGGGCACGTTTGAAGGGATTGGGTAACTAAATTAAGCTTGTCAGGTAAAACAATGAACGGGTTGTCCTTGACAATAAGCAGTGCGTCTAATATGCCCTCCCAATTGGCGGCAGGAGGGACCTGACCACCGCGAATTAACAATTCGAAGTTAAACTTACCTTTAGCAAACGGTCAGTATTTGTTCGGGAAGACGCCATAACTAATACTAGAATACAACAGTAGGCACAAGGAAATCTAAATGGGCCACAAATGAATGTATGGAAACCAAGCAGAAAGGCAGACATCAAATGAACCACACTCTGCTACCAAAATGTGCCGGCCGCTCTTGGCCGTGCACTTTACACCTATCTGGCTGGACAGCGTGTTGACTTAATGCAAAAATTAACGCCAAATCCAGTTTCGGCCATTAACGATGTTAATTCACCAGACTTCATTAACACTTGTACTCAAGCCGTAAAAACCTTACAAAACAGATACCAAAATATCAATTTTCACACAACGGACATATTACATCACCTCGTGTATAAGGATCAATGACACCTGAACACGCTCGCGGTGCTAATCCCGGTAATCACTTTACACGTGGCTCTTACAGATCACCCTAAACTAATTTATCCCGGAGACCCCTAACGCTAACCAGAAAATCAGCTGCCAAACAAACAATCGAACAGCTGATGGGCGACCTGTTTGTTTTGTATGCCTACGACAATGTCGTACAGCTATAAGTTGCAGGCTTAGACAAAATCCCCCAACGGTCAAGAGACGTCACGGAACATATACCCGTGGCGTCAGTAATAGCTAACACTCCAAATGGATAGAGGCAACATGAAAAATTCAATGCCACGGCCGGGATTTGAACCACGGATCTCCTGGTTTCCGTCCAGTCGCTCTTAACCTTTGAGCTACCATGGCCAACGTGCCGTCCTGGCATTCAATCCTCCAGTTGACTCGTATATGTCCCCGGCCATGTCATTGAATTTTTCATGTTGACTCTATCCAGCAAATATCTTAGCCTATATAAGGCTAGTGTGGAGAAATGATTAATTTCCATCAATTAACTAAAATAATGAGTTAAATGGTGAAGCCTGGGACTTAAGTACTTACAATAGTAAGTCGCCACAAACGGCGTATCTCGGATGCGAGAGGCCGCGCCGTGGCTCAGTGGTTAGACCGCTTGGCTCTCACCAAGATGGCCCAGGTTCGATCCCAGGAGACCACAAAGTGAGATTTCTGGTGGACAACACGGCGCTGGGGCGTGTTTTCTCCGAGATCTCCGGTTTCCCCCACCATCTCATTCCACCGGTGCTCCATCTTCATCTCATGTATCATCAGTGTCATCGCCTGCGGTGCCGTATGTAGTAAAAGCGGGCGTTAAACACTGCACATTTCGGATGCGAGAGCCCCTAGTGGTCTACCGGCGACATATACGAGTCAACTGGAGAATTTAATGTCAGGACGGCACGTTGGCCATGGTAGCTCAAAGGTTAAGAGCGACTGGACGGAAACCAGGAGATCCGTGGTTCAAATCCCGGCCGTGGCATTGAATTTTTCATGTTGACTCTATCCATCAAATATCTTAGCCTATATAAGGCTAGTGTGGAGAAATGATTAATTTCCATGTAATAACTAAAATAATAAGAGTTAAATGATGAAGCCTGGGACTTAAGTACTTACAATAGTCGGTCGCCACAAACTGTGTATCTCGGATGCGAGAGCCCCTAGTGATCTACCGGGGACATATACGAATCAACTGGAGGATCAACTGGACGGCACGTTGGCCATGGTAGCTCAAAGGTTAAGAGCGACTGGACGGAAACCAGGAGATCCGTGGTTCAAATCCCGGCCGTGGCATTGAATTTTTCATGTTGACTCTATCCATCAAATATCTTAGCCTATATAAGGCTAGTGTGGAGAAATGATTAATTTCCATCAGTTAAGTAAAATAACACTCCAGACTTTACAATTTCACACATTCGCCCAATGAATGTTCTCACGACTCAAGGAAGTCTACCCAACAATCAAGCAGTTAGCGTCTCATTCGGCACAGGAAGTGTAGTCAGTAAGGTACGCGACTGTTATGTTACAACACCTATTGCTCCAATATCTAATAGTTTATTCCTCCGCACAGCAGACAAAAAATTTCTGGACGTCTGTCATTCGACCCAGTTTAAGTTTGAACTAGCGGAGTGCAATTCACAGAAGAATTATTAGTGGCACGAGAATTCCCTCACGACCTTCTGTTAGAAATTGACTTTTTAAACATATACCAAGTTATTGTTAATCTAGCTTCGTACGACATAACTCTTAAGACATCTGACGATATCGCAGTAAATATACAATGTGGCGAGAAACAAAATTGTCATTTGGCTCAGATTTTAATTGAACCAGAGCAGGAACATGACCCTGTACATACGGCATATTGTACAGAAGACATACGTATACCTCCGTTCACTTTCAGGAACGTATCAGTAAAAATTAATCTTGATGTACCAAGACAAATTTTGTTAGAACTCAGAGACTCGATTATGCAAATGAAAGGTTTACAAATTTAGCCTATCTTATTGGATAATGCAGGTCAATGTTCAATACCAGTGCATAACAGTAGTATAGAACCAAAAGTTATCTTTGCTAGAACAGCCCTGGCTAATGCTTACGAAGTAGCCCTTATACTGGCTTCTAATTGGTCTTCTACGGATTCCCAACCTGCCGAGATTGAAAACGCTAAATTCAACATCAATTCACAACAAACTTTAGAACAGAAATCTCAAATAACTATTTTATTACAGAAACACTGTCAAGTGTTTGCTAAAAAATTAAAAGAATTAGGTCAAACAGATATAGGAGAATTTAAATTAGAGGTCACAGATGAAACACCCTTAAAACAAAAACCATATCGTGTACCTCATGCACAAAGAGAAATCGTAGGTTCCCAAATTAAAGAAATGGTATATACTGGGATTATTCGCGGATCCCATATTCCAGGAGATTCAACCATGGTCTTAGTTAAAAGGAAAAGTGGTGAATTGAGATTTTGTATAGAGTATCGGAAGCTTAATGCAGTTACAAAAACAACTTCCTACCCCTACCGCTCATAGATAATTTGCTTAGTTACTTAGGAAACTCGCGATGGTATTACAGTTTGGATTTGTTAAGCGCATATTTTCAAGTTCTATTGCTGAGAAAAGCAAAAGGTATACAAGCTGCGTTACATGTTCTTCCCAATACGAACTTAACAGACTAAGCTTCGAACTTCTCAGAAGTTTCTGGTAAATTATTAGGTGATATTCGCTATAAAACGCACTAGTCTATTCGGATGATGTTGTTTTTGCTTCAACATTTCCTGAATTATTAACAAACTTAGAAGAAGTCTTTTGGTCAACCATGAAAGCGTAACTTAAAACTGAAACCAGAAAATGTTTTTTTGGTATATCAAAAATCAAACTACTAGGATTTGAAGTCTCCGTAGAACAAACAACAAGCTATTCAAAAGTTGCCAGTCCCTAAGAATATTCATAGCGTTAGAAAATTACTTGGTTTATTTAGTTTCTATAGACGTTTTGTCCCTGATTTCGCTGCTATTGCTTCACCCCTTCATGAACTAACTCGAAAAGACAAAGACTTTGAATGGACATCAACTCAACAGGATTTATTTGAGAAATTAAAACATTTATTAACATCCGCCCCAGTACTAGCTCATTATCAACCAGGAGCGTATACAGAACGACACACTGATGCGTGCAAACTCGGAATTGGTTGCGATCTATTGCAATGCATAGGTGACGATGATGATGATGATGATGATGATGGTGGTGGTGGTGGTGATGATGATGATGATGATGATGATGATGATGATGATGATGATGATATGTATAAGGACACTCAACTGCAGAGGTTATCAGCGCCCTTTAATGAATTAGTCATGGCAAAAGCCAGTGATAAATTTTTTAACTTATTAAAGTGTAAAAAAGCTTACTAAAATACATGCACATAATAAATGATAAGAAAAAAAAAGAAATATAAATCTAAACTACCAAAAATTCTCTTCACTAAATCCTAAAGTCTACCCTAGAAAAGAATCTAAAAACCTTCTCCACTACCCTGTTATCATCCGCTAGCACTTCTGCAAAACTGTCCGGCAGCTGCAGAGACGTCCTTAGGCCTGCTAGGTAAAAGCACTCCGGCAGCACGTATCGGGCAGATAACGCTTCATTGCAACACGGACACAGTGGAGCAGGCTCCTTTTTAAAAAGAAAACTATGAGTAAAAAAGCAGTGCTCAATACGCAACCGAGCCAAACTCACCTCCTCGCGACGAGATGACCGACAGGAGGTAACCCAGGGAATCGGAAGTTCTGTCACAGATCTAAGTTTATTATTGCGGAGAGCGGACCACTCTTCATGCCCGCAGGTTTGCAAAGCTCTCCGCAAAACGGCCCTGAAATCTTCCGATGTCACAGATGGCACTCCAACCCTGGGCTTCATGGTAGCCGTCTTGACTGCTGAATCCGCCATTTCATTCCCCCGCAAGTCTACGTGACCAGAGATCCATGCACACACCACGCTAACGCGGGAAGCTTGTACACGTGGAGGGCATCCTGGATGCGCTGCACAATAGGGTGGTAGTTGTACAGCTGCAGTAGACTTTGAAGTGCACTGAGGGAATCACTCAGGATTAAGCAGTCCCCCAACTTTCGTCGACGTAGTGTAAAATGGCCCTGTATATTGCATAAAGCTCTGCAGTAAGAATGGAAGTGCTAGTGTGGAATCCGAATGTATACGGTTCGGTTCCACACACGTAAGCACAACCAACACCATTTGAGCTCTTGGAGCCATCAGTATAAATTATAAAATGGTCCTCATATCGAGATACAAATTCTAATGAACATGTGCGGATATAGACATAGACATGGTAGATTTATCATATTTAGTCATGCCCAGATCTACATGGGACGCTCTGCACAACCAAGGAGGGTATGTCCTCTCCTCCTTAGGATATATCTTGGGCATTTCAGTATCAAGCTGTCTAAGGAGCTCCTGGAATCGAAAACCAGGTGGCTTTGGTTTAATATAAGTGTTCGTATAACGTGCATCCATTAAGGTGTTAAATAATGACATAAACAATGGATGTGTGGGCATGCAATTAAGTCCACAGCCATAATTTGCTAATAACATGTTGCACCTGTACTACAGAGGAGGTTCTGCAGATTCAGCATACAGGCTTATAACAGGGCTCGTTGGAAATGCTCCAACTGCTATACGCATGCCACAATTATGGACTCTGTCTAATTTCTTCAGCACAGATGGTCGTGCTGAGCCATAAACGATACTACGATAATCTAATTTGGAACGGATGAGTGCGCGATAAAGTCGCAATAACACTGTACGATCCACTCCCCATGATTTTCCACTTAGTACCCGCAAGATATTTAAAGATCGGTCACATCGTGCTTTCAGTTGTGCTCTAAGATGATTTCGAGAACACCCATCAGTTCTTCACACTGCCACAGAATATATATGTATAGATTTGGTGTTAATCAAAACTTACACATATTAAATTGATAAAAATATATGCGTTATCTTTCAGTACCTTACTGTGCTTATATTCAAATGGAAAACAACAATTTGATATTATCTCTGCTAATCTTTCAATACGTTGCTATATTTAAATTCAAATGGACAGCCCCCACTTCCATAGCAAGTATCGATTCTGTCCATTTTATTCTAAAGTATTCATAATACCTACAATTTATACTTTTTTTAAACCACAGACGGAATTTAAACATACACGTAAAAGACTTGTATGCATTTCTTTTAAAATGTTTAAAACACATTGAAAGTTTGTTAATAAAATGCACTGAGAGCTTAGCGCCATCTCTGTGTTGGAATGGGTAAACTATTACCCACTTTGCAAACAGCAACGCAACCTATGGAGTGAGGCGAACTAGGTACGAGTTTGGGGCTTTGAATTTGGAGGGACAAAATTTAAATCATTTATTTATTCATGAGAATAGCAGGCCTAAACTCAATTACAATGTTTATTAAATAGCAGTTACATACAGTAATATTTATACACATATTTAAATAAATAAAAGAGAGGGTGGCATAGTAAATGTACTATTTCAAATTGGGGTAATTTTATTAGTATTACTACCTTCAGTAATTAAACTGATCTACGAAAAGAGTAGTGAGCAATTTTGGCTTTTCTGAATAGTTTCAGATATGTTGCGAATATTTACATCTAAATAATGTAGCTCATTATATAAATAAATAATCCTGCTTAATGGTACATTTTTATGGATTTCTGTATTTGTTCTCGAAGTGAAAAATGTTTCTTGAATCTGCTTAGTTTATTTGGTATATAAAATATATATTTCATGTAATGTTTATATTATCAATAATAAAATGTCCGCCTCGGTAGCGTAGATGGTAGCGTGTGTGCTTCACGTTAAAGGGGTCATGAGTTCGAATCTCGGTCAGGGTGAGTTATCTGGATAAGGTTTTTTCCAGGGGTTTCCCTTATCCTTCAAGACGAATGTCGGGTAACTCTAAGCTCCATTGACCCTGTAGTCATTTGAGCATCATTTCACCCAATTCATTTACCGTCCGATATAACTTAACGTTGGGGCGGACGTAAATTTAAAAAAAAAAAAAAAAAAAAAAAAAAAAAAAAAAAAAAAAACACACACACACATAAATTATTATATCTTCAAACACCAGAAACCAATAAACATTTAAATATTTAACTTCAACACTCATTTCTTTCTCCAAAAATTAATATTTAGTACCTATAATTCTCACTTAATAAATGGTTTTACACGAAATTTAAATTCTGTGTTACGCTCACGCGAGACAGGAATCAATTCTTTTCGTAGTTACACATATGAATGTTTATCTCACCCATTCATGTTAAGCAATTCCAAGCCTTTGTAACGCATTATACCTTCTACAAACGTATAACGAACGAACCCCACACCCAAAACACAAAGAAAAATTTTCGTTCACCATCACATGTAGCTCCACTTACAAAAACTCGATATGCCCAATCTCACTCAAAAACACCTTTCTTGTCTCCCGATTATAAATTATCTTTCTAAATCTATAATTACGTGGGTGGTAGTTCACTGATCTGATTTGCACCAACTAGCACGTTATTTCCTTCTATACATACACAATAATACACATTAAGTTCAATAAAATAATTATCAATAGCACGCGACGTATTAAGAAGATATTCACCCATTATACGATGGAAAACGATTTAACACACTGTTACTTTACTGCAATTTTCTCTTCCAAAATTATAAACACGTAGAACTGGCCCACAAATCTAATAATTACACATCTTTACACGCTAGTAGGCGGTGCTTATGAGATGGCACGCTGCCGACTTTCATAGGCCAGTAATAAGCTAAAATACTGACGTTGCGATTACAGTGTGAAGTATGAAACTTTGCAAGCTAAACGTTGATCGACAGGAAAGACAAATGACGTGTTCACGCTAAAGAACAAACATCCTTTGTGGATAAGTCCTGATTTATATCTATTGCATTATTCATACCTTCAAGCAATACAACGTTATAAGTCATAGTTTCTGAATAGGTATTATTTCTAACGTGTATTAATATTTCTTTGCTACTATTTTCAGTAAAAACCCGTTCCTTCACCTGTTATTATAAACAACTAATTCCTTTCTAAATCATCACTCTTAAAAATTGATTATTTGGTTATACTCATTACTTCCCGTTACTATAAACTTTTAGCAATGTCTCAGCAAATGGATTCCCCAGCCCTTAGTAACCCTGCCAATCCTCTGCAGAATATTCGCCAGTATGACAAGGCACACATTCAGCCCTTTTCTTAATCCCTCCCTTCCGAGAAATACAAAAAACAACACACCAGAGGTAACACATTTTATTTATTATCAATCAGCTAAGAGTCCTATCACCTTATTTGTGGTTAAGGATTATTATTATTATTATTATTATTATTATTATTATTATTATTATTATTATTATTATTATTATTATTATTATTATTATTATTATTATTATTATTATTATCATTATCATTATCATTATCATTATCATTATCATTATCATTATCATTATCATTATCATTATCATTATCATTATCATTATCATTATCATTATCATTATCATTATCATTATCATTATCATTATCATTATTATTATTATTATTATCATCATTATTATTATCATCATTATTATTATCATCATTATCATTATTATCATCATTATCATTATTATTATCATTATCATTATGATCATCATCATCATTATGATCATCATCCCATCACCATCACCATCATTATCATTATCATTATCATTATTATTATCATTATTATTATCATTATTATTATCATTATTATGATAACCAGTTTGGATTTACCCCCCAAAGGGGAGCAGTTGACGCTGCAATGGAAGTTAAATCTTTCATCGATAAATGCTTGAAGTCAAAACAATGCATAGTAGTCACTAGTCTTGATGTCAAAGGTGCCTTTGATGCAGCTTGGTGGCCTAGCATACTCAAGAATCTAAGACAGCTTAGATGCCCTAAGAATTTATATAATTTAGCAGTGAATTACTTTAGCAACAGAAGAGCAGTATTTTCAGTGAACAACTATACAACAGAAAGAGAAGTACAGAAAGGCTGCCCACAAGGATCTTGCTGTGGTCCAGGCTTCTGGAACATAATGTACAATTCGATGCTGAATTTAGAATATGATCACCGGACAAGAGTGATCGCCTTCGCAGACGACCTGGTAGTAATGACAAGAGGAGCATACAAATCAGAAGCAGAGAGCGTTGCAAATCACGATCTTAGAAAAATCCAAAAATGGGCTGATGATAACAAAATTCAATTTAACCAAAAGAAATCCAAGGTTCTATTTATCACAAGAAGAAGAAATGTAGATAGGGATGTCAACATACTTTTGAATCATCATAAACTTAACCAAACCGAAGAAATAAAATACCTCGGAATATATTTAGATAGCAAATTTAACTTCAACGCGCACATTGAATATACTGCAGACAAAACAATCTCGTTGGTTCATATGCTAGCAAGAACAGCAAAGCTACAATGGGGGCTAGGTCACAAAGCACTTAAGACAATCTATGAAGGTGCTATAGTCCCTGTCTTGACATACGGAGCTCCTATATGGATAGATGCGATACGGAAGAATAAAAATATTGCAAAATATAGAAGAATTCAAAGATTAATCAACATAAAAATGACGAAAGCATATAGAACTCTCTCGTATGATGCATCGTGCGTACTAGCTGGAGTATGTCCTATAGAAATAACTATAGAGGAAAAACTCCAAATATATCTGGCAACAAAATGTCACATAGCAGACTTCGACAAACCATTAGAAGTAAAACACTGGCGACATCCTGCCGAAGTGGCAACGATTCAGGAGGTGAACATAGATAACATATATAGAATGGAAGCGTACACAGATGGAAGTAAAATGGGGGAGAAAGTTGGCGCAGCAGGAATTATATTTGAAAACGGAATTATGACACACCAGTTAAAATTCAAATTGCATGGCCACTGCACCAACAATCAAGCCGAACAACTTGCTATTTTAAAAGTACTAGAGAAATTAGAAGAACTATATTATGCCAGTTCAATAGATAGAAACGGAACCGTTGCAATATACACTGACAGCAGAATTACTATAGATCTACTGAGAAACAACTGGAAAAGGAATCGACTAATAGAATCTATCAAAGACAAACTTCTTGCACTAAACCATTTAAATTGGATCATCCACTTTGGCTGGGTTAAAGGCCACTGCGGAATAGAAGGGAATGAACTAGCAGATAAGCTTGCAAAACGCGCTGCTATCGAAGATAGTGAAATAGTGTACGACAAAATACCAAAAGACGTAATTGTAACCAGAGCGAAGGAATATGGACTCAACAGGTGGCAACAAGTCTGGACAAACACAACGAAAGGTGCAGTGACTAAAGCATTCTTCCCGTTAGTGAAAAACAGATTGCGTCAAAAGATTCCAATATCCCCAGAACTCACTACAATGTTAACTGGCCATGGAAAATTAAACGCATACCTATACCGATTTAGAATAATAAATAACCCACTCTGTCCCTGCGGAAAAGAAGAACAGACCGTTAACCATATAATATTTAATTGCAGAAGACTTGATGAAAAAAGACTAGAATTGGCAAAAAGTGTAACAAGCAATGGAGGGAAATGGCCTACCACCAACGAGAAGATTGCGAATAATCACCTGAAGTCGTTTGTAAAATTTGCAACTTCTATAAAAATCACGGACATGGACTGAAGGATTTGAAGTGTAACAACGACAAATTGTGAACTCTATACAATCAACTTACTCCGGTTTCATCATAATCTTACAATTAACTAAAACATAAAGCACTACTTCTAAAAATATGACAAGTATTTAAATTGAAATAATTACAAATTGTGAACTCACAAAAATCAGCTAGAAGAATAGACTCAATTTAATGTACATAGTGTCTAAAACACAGAATAACCCAATGTAAAATTGTTGTAATGTTTACAACTACTAATTCAAAATAGGACATGTAACTATAAAGCATGTAGTATTACTATGTAATGGAGCATGCTGTTGATATCAATAAAGCAAAAAAAAAAAAAAAAAAAAAAAATTATTATTATTATTATTATTATTATTATTATTATTATTATTATTATTATTATTATTATTATTATTATTATTATTATTATTATTATTATTATTATTATTATTATTATTATTATTATTATTATTATTATTATTATTATTATTATTATTATTATTATTATTATTATTATTATTATTATTATTATTATTATTATTATTATTATTATTATTATTATTATTATTATTATTATTATTATTATTATTATTATTATTATTATTATTATTATTATTATTATTATTATTATTATTATTATTATTATTATTATTATTATTATTATTATTATTATTATTATTATTATTATTATTATTATTATTATTATTATTATTATTATTATTATTATTATTATTATTATTATTATTATTATTATTATTATTATTATTATTATTAATTATTATTATTATTATTATTATTATTATTATTATTATTATTATTATTATTATTATTATTATTATTATTATTATTATTATTATTATTATTATTATTATTATTATTATTATTATTATTATTATTATTATTATTATTATTATTATTATTATTATTATTATTATTATTATTATTATTATTATTATTATTATTATTATTATTATTATTATTATTATTATTATTATTATTATTATTATTATTATTATTATTATTATTATTATTATTATTATTATTATTATTATTATTATTATTATTATTATTATTATTATTATTATTATTATTATTATTATTATTATTATTATTATTATTATTATTATTATTATTATTATTATTATTATTATTATTATTATTATTATTATTATTATTATTATTATTATTATTATTATTATTATTATTATTATTATTATTATTATTATTATTATTATTATTATTATTATTATTATTATTATTATTATTATTATTATTATTATTATTATTATTATTATTATTATTATTATTATTATTATTATTATTATTATTTCATTAATAAGACAACCCAATGCACTTTAATTTAACACTGTTGTTTTTAACATCCAGTGACAGTACAGTACATCATATCTACTAACAACAGGATCAATATTGTTTACCGATATCTTTGATCATACTTTTTAAGAGAAAAAATAAAAGAAACATTATACCTCTTGTTTAAACAATTGATGCTAAACCAGCAAATGTCAGAATTACTGCTGCTATATTTATGTAAAAAGATAAAGCCATAGGATATCCTTATAGATTGTAAGATACTTGATTGTATCAATGTGACATTAATTACCATGGATTATGAAAGTATGTTATGTAACTCTAGAAACAGTTACTCCAGTAGCATCAACAAGATTAAGTGTAACGAAATAGAAAGCCATGTTTAACTCTGATATTTGACTGATTTTATGACAACAGCAGACATTTGTTAGGCATATGTCTAATCCACAGTATATAGGTGCTATTATGGCAAGTCATTTGACATAATTTTTGTAAATAATGTCCTATAATTCATATCAAGTACTACTTATTATCAAATGTATTCAATTTTTCTTTAGCTAAATTGTAGTAAATATTGTTGATGATTCTGTTAATTCAATTGTATGATGGTTTTATGAATAATACTTGTAATTTGTTCCAAGTTTATCACTACTGTGTGAACAACCATATTTAAATGGAACATCTATGCAGTTTCCATAATTTATTTGCTTATGTCATTCAGCCATAAGTCATGCATAAAGTTTCATTTTTGTTTACTCTATAAATTTTAACCAAAAATTTTTTTTTTCTTCTTCCCCTAAAACTAATGAATGGTCCCACATAATTTCATACATGTTCCGTTTATGTTAATTATATGTAACCATCATTTGCAACTAGATATAAGAAATATTCATTTTGTATTGTGATACCTGGAAAGCCCTTCCATTTCCTTATATCCCCATGAACTTTAATCCATCCCCAACCCCATAGAAATATTCTTGTGCATCAATCCTAGCTCTGGATCATTTGTTTTTCTGTTTCGGTATGGATGAACGAACATGTCGAAACATCAGAGAAGACCACCACCATAAGGAGAAAGCAGAAGAGACACCACAGAGGCCAGGGACCCTAGCAGTTAATCTTTCCTGGGACAAGCAAGGCACCCCAGAAGACCAAGTATCACATTAGGAGTGGCGCTCAAGACTACCCCCATCTGAAAATGCACCCAATCTTTCCAGAGAACCTCTTCAACTTCATGGACTCATGGCTATTGCTGTGAAACCCTGGGTGAAAGACAAAGCAACTCTACCCAGAAAACTTGTACAGTGGCTTAAGTAAAAGAACTTATAAGTCACTCTTTCGTGTTCTCATTGACTCACCTGCAAGCACTCAGACCCAGCTGAGGTAGGCGAGTATAAGCTAAGTGGACTATTCTATAAACCATAATCTCCACTTTCAAACTTTTCATCGGCTCTTCAGTACAGACTTTTCTAAGCAATACCAAAGAGTACAGTACGCTTGAACACGATATAAAATAAACAGCAAGCCTCAACTGAGGTTCTTCATCGGCTTCTCTGCTTTAAAAGACTAGTACAAGACAATCTAAGCTGTAGCAGGAAGCACATAAAACTTTTTCTTTGGAAGCCACACCCTAAAAGCTTACAATACTTTTGACAGCTGTAGTTTTAACCCTTCAGTGACCATGTGTTGTGAAGTGTCTCCCAAAACAATATGACATAACTCATAGTGATAGAACAGTGCGTTTCTATGGAACTATGGACTTTATTCAACGTGAGATACTTCAAAGACAATCTGCATTACCCCATTCCCATTTTCTGTCCTCTAATTTTCTTATCAGGTGTTACACTTACGACTTTTCTGGAAAGAAATCATGTCTATGTAAATGTTTGTATTTTTGCACCTGGCAAGTATGCTCGGTTGCCTATGTGCCCAGTCACAACATTTTGTAAGTGTAAATTATTCTTTTCTGTATTCTCCACTTAAAAATGTGTATCTCATCCGTAAATTTTACCAGTCCTTTGGATCTGCTGAGGGCAGCAAACTCTAAGCGATGGGGATATGTTGCGCATAAGGTCTGAACAAGATTTGGAAAATATTTTAATTATTGGTGGTTCACATTTCATTTCGTAGTAAGCCCCAGGCTTTAGCAGGAAGTAACAAGTTGAGACAGTATAAAAATTATTTGTGGTTGGTTTATTGACACTCGTCACTTACTTTTTCATATATTTATGAGAGACTAGTTTCAAAGGCCCTGGCCTCCATTTTCAATCTCTTCCCAACTGGCATCTGTTGTCGTCTGCTCTCTCTGGTGGTGGAACTATGAACTTTTTTGTCAAATTATTTACTGGCGGGATTTCAAAGTTCATTACACGATCCTTATTTTTCCAGATGAATATGTTCTCCCATGTTGTCAATCTATTTTGGTTTATCACTCCTTTTAATAATTTTGGATTTGGATCAATGTCATGGTTTTCATTCCAAAAATGAAATGCTACTGCTGACTTGTCTTCTAGTAGCATTTCATTTTTGGAATGAAAACCATGACATTGATCCAAATCCAAAATTATTAAAAGGAGTGATAAACCAAAATAGATTGACAACATGGGAGAACATATTCATCTGGAAAAATAAGGATCGCGTAATGAACTTTGAAATCCCGCCAGTAGATAATTTGACAAAAAAGTTCATAGTTCCACCACCAGAGAGAGCAGACGACAACAGATGCCAGTTGGGAAGAGATTGAAAATGGAGGCCAGGGCCTTTGAAACTAGTCTCTCATAAATATATGAAAAAGTAAGTGACGAGTGTCAATAAACCAACCACAAATAATTTTTATATTAATTTTGACGTCACTGTTACTAAATTCCTCCAAACACACATCAAGTTGAGACAGGTTGGATGACTCAGTGATCAGAGTAAGCAGTGGTATTGACCTGCAAGCTCATGTTTTCTGTTAAATCGACAGAACAATTAAGAAGTGTCATTCTTCGGTTGCACAAGATTGCACCAAGGATGTAAACCCTCTGTGAGGAACCGCTGAGTAGTATGATAGCAGACATTTTGGAAGTCAGTTCTATGTAAACAATTACAGCCAGTATGGAAGTGTTAGTCAGTCATCAGTTAGTCATCAGTTGGTCAGTCAGTTAGTTAGTCCGTCAGATCACTGTTAGTTGGTTGGAAGGTTGGATACTGCTGCGTTAGTCTCATCATATAACTTGTTAATACTTCTACAAAACTTAACTCATCAAAGTGAACCAGCCACCTCTTGTTCAAAACTCTACTCTACTCTACATAAAAGGTAATATTTATTTATTATGTATTAATTGATTCAATGTCTGTCTTGATTGCACCCTTTATCTCTTCAAGATAAAGGAGAGCTTTGTTTGATTTGACTTCCCCAATCTTTAAAATATATTGGTCAACGTTATGGAGAACCCATCACTTTAATTTAACCCTAATCATGTCCCTACCCTTTGACCTGTTTAGCTCTACCATCTGCTTCCTCATCCTTTCAGCAGCTACACCCCCAGTTGTTAATTAGGTTTGTAAGTCCTTCACCCCCCTTACATTCCTGATTTGCAACAATATGTTTAAGTCTGATATTCCCTAGACCAATAATAATAGTATGTCAAACATCTGTTAAGCATATGTGTAACCCAACACATACTATTCTGTTAAATTACTAGACACAAGTTTTATAAATAATATCCTATATTGTTAACTGCCAATGGTACTCCATTCCTTTCTTAGCTACAATTTTAATACTAACCACTGTAAATAATTTCATTCAATTCAATGATATAATGTATATTATAGATATTATTTGTAATTCATTCCAATCTTATGACCAATTACAAGTAATAAAGTGCCAAATCTAAGTAGAACATCTATGTGTTTCCCACAATTACTTTGCTTATGACGTTCAACCATAAGGCAAGCATAAAGTGTCATTTTTGTTCACTCTACAAATTTTAACTAATTTTCTCTCTCCCAAATTTAACCAATTGATTAACATATTTTCATATATGTTCCACTTGCTTTAATGTACAAAATATATATTTTTTATATTGTAATACCTGGAAGATCTCCCATTCCCTTACATTTCCATGAGATTTAGCAATTCCTACCCTATGAAAATATTTTTGTGTGTCACCCTAATTCTGAGCTATTTTCTGTTGCGGTACACTTGAACGAGCTTCACCTGACACCAGAGAGGTGATCACCACAGAGATGTCATAAGGAGATTTCTTAGAGTCATGGACCCTAGGAGCTGCTATTTCCCTGAGAAAAGCATACACCCCAGATGATCATGCCACATCTGGAGTGACATCCTACCTGGAAAGACAGTAAACCTTTCCAGAGGAGTTGCTCGACTTCAAATGATGGCTACTACCGCTGTGAAACCCTGGGTAAAAGATAAAGTAGCATTAACCAGTGGGACCTAGACACTCTGAGAGTGGCTGAGGTAAAGTCACTCTTTCGTGTTCTTATTGACTCACCTGCAAGGACTTGGACCAAGTTGAGGTAAGAGAGCAAAAGTCAGGTGGATTATCTCACAAACTGTACACTCCACCTTCAAACTTTTCGTCGGCTCTTCAGTAAAGACTATTTATAAGCAATACCGAAGAGCACAGTACAGTTGAACACGATATCAAATAGACAGCAAGCCACAACTGAAGCTTATTGTCGGCTTCCCTGCTTTAAAAGAGTATTACAAACAATCCAGGCTGAAGCAGGAAGCACACACAGACTCTTGGCAGTCACATCCTAAAAAATGTACGATATGGTTAGCAGCTAGGGTCGTGTTATCAAAACTCACAGTAGCATTTCTGATTCGTCAGTGACAATGTGTTTTGAAGTGCCTCCCAAATTATATGACAAGACTCGTAGTCGTGGAACAGCATGTTTCTATAAAACTCTGGACTCCGTTCAATGTGGGATACTCCAAAGACAATCTGCGGTACCCCATTCCCGTCCCTTCTCCTCTGAAGTTTTTTTACCCCGTTCTTTCTTCTTTTCTAGGTGTTACACTTATTATTTACTATGTACACAAAACTAGAAAATTAATTCTTTGAAATTTGTTTGTAATATCACCTAGCAACTATGCTCGGTCGCCTATGTGCCCAGGCACAACAGTTGCAATCGTAAATATTATTTTGTAATGTTGTAATTATTGTCCAAAATGGTACTATTCGTTTGGTTATTGCTGAGGACAGCAAAAAACTAAACGACGGGGATATAAAGTATAAACTTGGATGGGGATATGTTGCGTATAAGCCCTGAACAAGATTTGGGAAATATTTTAATTATTGGAGGTTCACATTCTATTTCATGTAAGCTCCAGGCCTCAGCAGGAGTTAACAAGTTGAGACCAGTTGGATGACTCAGTGATCAGTTTAAGCAGTGGGTATTGAACTGCCAGCTCATGCTTCCTGATGATTCGACACTAAAATTTACAGAAGGGTCATTCTTGGGTTGCATAATATTGCACCATAGGACGTAAACCTTCTGTTATGAACTACTGACTCGTATGATAGCAGACATTTTAGAAGCCAGTTCTATTTAAACCATGACAGCCAGTAAGAAGGGGTTAGTGAGATTAACGCTAGTTAGTTAGAGGTTCGGATGCTGCTGCCTAGTGTTATCATAGAACTTGTTGGTACTTCTACAAGACTTAACACCTCAGAGTAAACCAGCCACCTCTTGTTCAGAATTCTACACTACTCTACATAAAAGGTAATATTTATTATGTATTAATTGCTTTAATGTCTTGATTGCACCCTTTATCTCTTCCAGATAAAGGTGAGCTTTGTTTGATTTGACTGCTCCAATCTTTGAAACATATTTGTTGTTGAGAACCAATCACTTTAATTTAACCCTAATTATGTCAACACCGTTTGACCTGTTAGCTCTACCATCTGCTCCCTTAGCCTTTAAGTAGTTACACCCCGAGTTGTTGATTAGGTTTGTAAGTCCTTCACCCCCCTTACAATCCTGATTGCAACATTGGGATTACTTTTTGTCCGCTGATACGAATCAAATAAAGTTACAGCAAAATATAAATAATGGTATTAATAAATAGCATTTGTAAATCATAGTGCTATATATTCATAATAATAGGTGCACTACCGGTCAAAAGCTTTTGATCACCTCTCACAACTATGGATTTGTGGATAAAACTGGGAATTCGTTTTGAATATTCTAGCATATATCCTTTTTGGTAATAAAATATGTATAAATATGTAAATACTACCTGTTTCTGTTGTATACTTGAGTGGTTTACGGCGTAGCGGAATGCTGACGAGTTCCAACTACACTGAATGTCTTTGCCTATGACGTTTTCGATCGAATAGAACATTGGAAACACAGTTTAAAAAGAGACAAATAAATGCTGAACTAAATACTGTTTTTAATCATATATTGCTACAAATCAATGACATATTTAATTCCATTTGGTACTTTAATAAGTATTGTGTTTCCTATTATGTTGTAATATAAATTATTTTATTTTCTTTCTTAAACTAAAGTTCTGCTTGAAAAATATTGGTGTGATTATTGGTTATTGAACTACAAACAAAATATTCTTTTTATTGGGGGTGATAGCGCATCGGCCTCACATTCCAGACACCACAATTTCGAATCTAGTTTACCTAGATATTCTTTCCTCAGGGTTTTCTTTATCCTAAGAAGGCGAGTGTCAGGTAACTGTAATGGTAAAAGGGTAAAGGCTGAACCAATGGAGGGGCCCTCCTCACTCATTGCGACCTCTACGCAGATCTATTGCGAGCTAGCACCCCCAGAAGGAAGAAATAAATTCAGGGAACTGCAGGACACCACAGGCTCGCAGATAGGCAGGCCACAGAGACACATGAAGTCTCTGGCCAGTGCTGAGAGTGGCCACCTCGCTCGGTCAGGTAATTGTTCTGTAATCCCAGCAAATATATCACCTCAAGTCCCACATGACCTAACTGGTAAAAGGAAAACTTCAAGCCGCACCCAGCAATTTAAAAATATAAATAAATAAATGAATAAATGAATGAATGAATGAATAAGTGAGTGATTGAGTGAGTGAGTGAGTGAGTGAGTAAGTGAGTGAGTGAGTGAGTGAGTGAGTTAGTGAGTGAGTGAGTGAGTTAGTGAGTCAGTAAGTCAGTAAGTCAGTAAGTCAGTAAGTCAGTCAGTAAGTCAATAAGTCAGTCAGTCAGTAAGTCAGTCGGTCAGTCAGTCAGTCAGTCAGTCAGTCAGTCAGTCAGTCAGTCAGTAGGTCAGCCAGTCAGTCAGTAAATCAGTAAGTCAGTAAGTTAGTAGGTAAAACCTTTTTTCTTTGACATTAAGAGAACTGACCGGAATCATAATGTGTAAAATAAGACCTGAAGCTTTCCTGGCGACGAATATGCTCACTTTCTTCTCCGGCAGCCAGTCAGGTGAAAAGATGATTAGATATCAACGTTTCGGGAGTGTACATCTCCCCCATCATCAGGATATTTATAAAATATTATAACCACAAAATGAAATACTGGATATAACACAACTATAAACAAAGACAAAACACTAACAAAATTTGCATTACTGAACAAAAGACTGTTTTCAGTAAATTAAATGCCAGGTCAGGAGATGGCGTGAGTATAGAAAATAGTGTCAAAGAAACCAACTATGTACTTACGTTAACTTAACTAACTTAATTAACTTATGTTAGATGGTGCCGAAGAAACAGGCACTGTGGTGGCCTCTGCTGTCACTCACACCACACTTCCTAGGCCCAATATCAACCGAGGTGAAAGCTTAACGCTTAAGAGACTTCGGAATGATGAAAACTTGGTTGTCTTGCTGGCGGACAAGGGTAATGCCACTGTGATCCTCTCCACAGCCCAATACTTAGAGAAAATGAAGCAGCTCTTAGATGATCCGGCCTACAGGATTATCGATAAGAATCCTACCTCTTCCATCGAACGTCAGACTGTACAACGTATTAAAAGATCCTGCCTTACTTCAGAAATTAAGAAGGCGGTATCACCGTCGGGTTCCAGGCCTCCTAGTATGTATGGACTTCCGAAGATCCACAAACCGAACGTTCCTTTACGCCCCATTGTGGACGCCAGGAGCAGCCCTACATATCGGCTGGCACGTCACCTGGCTGATTTATTACAACCTCTGGTAGGGAATTGCCCACATCATGTGAATAATTCCACACAATTTGTACATACACTTAGGAACATTACCATTGGCCCTTCTGATCTTGTCAGCTTTGACTTGGTTTCTCTATTTACACGAGTACCACTTCAAAAAGCACTTGAAGGAGCATTTTTCGGCTGATATAGTGCCCCTCCGACATACCCTGACGTCCACTTTCTTCTTGTTTGGTGGTACTTTCTTTGAACAAATAGACAGAATAGCAATGGGCTCCCCTTTGTCACCAGCTATAGCTAATTTCTATATGGAACACCTAGAACATGAAATACTTGCCACAGCTCCACTTAAACCATCTCATTTCTATAGATCCATGGACAACACTTTTGTAATTTGGCCACATGGATCAGACACTTTGCCTAGCTTTCTTGCACATCTCAACAGCCTTCAACCTCAAATACAGTTTATCATGGAAGTGGAGAAGGTTGGAACTCTTCCATTCCTGGACATTCTTGTTTCAAAAAACAGCAATGGTACACTGGGGCATGCTGTATATCACAAGTCTACACACACCGATCTCTATCTTAACGCTCATAGTTTCCATCATAAATCTCAACGACTGGGAGTTCTCAATACACTGGCCCACAGAGCTTTGTATATCTCTGATCCCAGCCACTTAAAGCAAGAATTACAACACCTGAGACTCACTTTCCGTCAAAATGGCTACTCTGAATATGACGTTGAAACCTCGATCACCAAAGCTAGGAAAGGGAAACCTGTAATACAGCAAGCGTCAGATAAGCCTACTGCTACAGCCTGCATCTCGTTTACTGGCAATCTATCTGGCAGAATCAGCAGAATTCTCGCCAAATACATCAGGACCATCCACAAGCCACCTCCAAAGATTAAACATCTGTTTGGACCAGTGAAAGATAAACTGGACTTCCAAGTTCCGGGAGTGTACCGCATTCCCTGTGAATGTGGGACACCGTATATAGGACAAACCGGAAGGACCATCGCTACTAGAATAATCGAACAATGCAGCCTGAGAAGTCTGGGCTGGCAGAGCATTCATTGTACTGATAACGACCATAGAGCCAATTTTCGGGAGACGACCATCTTGGCAAAATGCAACAATTACTGGTAGCGGAGAATTATGGAGGCTTTGGCGATTTCCACTGAAAGGAGCACGCTTAATCGTGATGCTGGATTTCAGGTCAGCTCCTCTTGGAAACCGGCCTTAAAAATGGAAATCATTCGAATTAAGAAGCAAAGATCAATACAGCTTGATAATCAAGTTAAGTAGTTACGTTTCTTTGACACAATTTGCTATATTCACGCCATCTCCTGACTTGGCATTTAATTTACTGAAAACAGTCTTTTGTTCAGTAATGCGAATTTTGATAGTGTTTTGTCTTTGTTTATAGTTGTGTTATATCCAGTGGCGGTTTCTCAATAGGGTAGCATGTTTGCGCTAAAACCAAAATGCTGGGTCTGCCTTTAATGCAATGACATGTTCCATTTGGAGTTTATTTTGACCTTGTCTAGTGCAGTGGACCTCAGCGCGCTGTATTGTTTGCAGGTGCCGAGTAGTTCACTGCCAGATGCAAACCACTGGTATACAGTGGGTAGGTATAGGGCAGGATGGATCTTGGACTGCTGTGGCAAGTAAGGTGCTATGGGGGGGAGTGCGGGGCTTAACGCTGAATAAGGTTGGTTAACCTAGCAGCCGGAGAATAGTGGATGCCAGGCCTGTTCCTTCTGCTTTCAGCGCCATCTATTATTCTCATATTAAATGTGTTGTTGTTGTTTTCAAATGCTAGGCTTTGGCAATGAAGCCATTAGCTCTCTTGCTCTCCAATATTTCTGTGTAGTGGGTCCGGCAGGTAGGGCTTCACAGGTTAACAGATGTTCTTCAGTCAATTCTTCTTCATTGTTGCACAGAGGGCAATTTGGACTTGTATAAATCCCTATTCTGTGTAAGTAAGTGTTTGGCCAAATAATCATGTTCCGTAAGTAATCTAAAATTTGCTACTGCAGCTTTACGTGGGATTTCTGGAATAATTTTTGGATTTTTAATTAAAATGTTCCAATTTTTATCTTTGGCTTCGTTAGATATTGATTGGATTTGTTTGTTTTTATATTTGTTTTTGATTAATCTTTTTATGGATGCAAAGGGTAAGTTTTTACTTTTTTTCTGAATTAAATTTGCACCTTTTTTAGCAAGAAAACCAACTGATTCATTTCCAGCAATTCCACAATGTGCAGGTATCCACTGTAATATACTTCTTTTCTGTAGTTTTTGAAGTTATTGGATCATTTTGTGACATTCTTTAATTTGAATTGACCTCATTTTATATGAACTTATTGCACATAATGCTGCTTTAGAATCAGAAAGTATGACAGCATTTTTTGAATTTATCTTTTCTGTATAGAAGGTGCTGGAGTGAAATATGAATAGCCGTTACTTCTGCATCAAAATTTGTTGTGTGGTATCCTGCTGGTTGATAGAATGAGAACAGTGCACACTTAATTCCTGCTCCTGAGTTGTTGTCCAAGTTAGATCCATCTGTGTAAATATGTAACCATTCTTCAGGTGGGTATCTATTGTTCACAGTTTCTAATGCTGGTGCTTTTAGTACAGGTTTGGAAGTTGTAGATTTTGTAACTATTTGTTCTAAATCTAACTGAATATTAATTGGTTCAAAAGTCAGTAGGTTTTCTTTGATTAAAATGTCTTTAGAATTAAGAAGATTGAGATCTGTTTTTAATTCCATAACTTTGTGTAGGAAACTTGTTTGTGTTTTCATCTTGATTGGTTGTAGTAATCTTTTCTCCCATTTTGTTGTTTTTAACTGCAACATTTTTTCATGTTGTATTAGTGCCTGCTCCTCTAAAGCTAGATGTATTGGATAGTTCCGAGTTAAGGCTTGCATTGCCGTGATTGGAGTTGATTTTGCTGCACCAGTTATTAGTCGCAGGGCCTGATTTTGACATACTCTAGGTGATTTATGTTAGAACTGTTTGCTGTAATTATTACCTCTGCATTATAAAGAAGTATTGGCTTGATGAATGTTTTGTATGTGGTGTTCAGTGTCTCCCGATTACTGTCCCACTTGACCCCAGCTAATCTTTTCAAAATTGAATTTTCTTTTTTTTTGTTGTTGTTGATTTGTTTACTACTGCTTCAATATGATGTCTCCAAGATAATTTTGAACCAAAAATTGTTCCTAAATATTTTGTTTCATATGTTTGTTTCAGGTTTGTTTTCTTGAACTGCAGATTTAGTTTAGGGATTTTCTTTTTTAAGCTAAATATTTGGAATGTTGTTTTATCAGTATTTATTTTCATCAAATTGTTTTCAGTGCACTTTTCCAATAGTATCAGAGCCTTTTCCATTGGAGTTTTGGATTTTTCTATTTGTGGGGAAGATGTCCACATGATCATGTCATCTGAAAAAAGAGCTGTCTTTATTTCTGTGTTTGATACAGTCACGGGAAGATCATTGATGTAGATGTTGAACAATGAAAAGTGTAGTGTTTAACGCCCGCTTTTACTACATACGGCACCGCAGGCGATGACACTGATGATACATGAAATGAAGATGGAGCACCGGTGGAATGAGATTTCGAGGGAAACCGGAGATCCCGTAGAAAACCCGCCGCAGCGCCGTGTTGTCCACCACAAATCTCACTTTGCGGTCGCCTGGGATCGAACCCGGGCCGCCTTGGTGAGAGTCAAGCGGTCTAGCCATTGAGCCACGACGTGGCCAGAGATGTTGAACAAGGTTGAACTCAGTACTGCACCTTGTGGTAGGCCCATTTGTATTTGTCGGAATTTGGATGTACTGTCATTGTATTTTGTAGCGTATTAATAGCAGCATTAATATTAGTTTTTCATATTAAATGTTCGCATCAGTCAACTATTACCTATCAGTACATAGCCACATGGTTTGTGCCGTGTTTTGTTATCTGTGTCGTGTTTTGAGTAGTGTATCATAGTGATTTATTTAAATATAGGTAAATTGTGTTATATAAGGAGAAACAATGAATTCCATACAGTGTCTATTAGCACATCCTTTTTTTTTTTTTTTAATGAGCTTAGAAGAAAAAACTGAAATTAAGCGACTTGGAAGTCTCACGCCAAATATAAAAGTCTCACAGCTACTTAAAACAAAAACAAGATGTTTTAACAGGAACTTGAACAACGATGCATATGAGAAATATAATTTGATTTATGGTTGTGATATTAAAAATGCCCTGTTTTGCTTTCCTTGCATTCTGTTTGGCGGTGAAAATCCGTAGACAAAACATGGCATGTATGATTTGCAGCACCTACATGATCGCGCTAAAAGACACGTAACTTGAAAACTGCACATGAAAAACACAGTCAGTTTTGCTGTGCTTGGCAATGTAAATATAGGAAAGCAGATGGACAGTGCATATCGGAGAACAATTGAACACAACCAGAAGGTGTCTCAAAATAGGTATGTTTTAAACATTATTGTTAACTGCATTAGGTTTTGTGGAGTCTTTGAGTTATCTCCTCCAGCGCACGATGAGTCGGATACGTCAAGCAATTCTGGATTTTTCGAGGACTGATAAATTTCAGTGCAGAGCCAGACAGTGTTCTGAAAAGCCCATCTGGAGAATGCTACAGTGTTTAAGGGGACCTCCAAACCAATCCAGAACGAACTCTTGCAATGTACCCTTGAAGTCTGTAATGAAGAGATATCAAAATAAATCAAAGACTTCCCATTTTAGCTGTATAAATAGGTGAGTTTTATGCTCTAGAGTGTTTTTTGAAATACGCACGTTGTGCTATACGCTGTGAATTACCGTTAACTTGTGTGTAGTGACAGGCTTGAAGAAGCGTTTGTTACTTTAAAAAATTAAATTGTATGGATAACTTTGTGAACCACCGATTTTAAGAGCCACCAGCCGCCCCTGGTTAAATATCAGAAGTAACTTCACACTATAAACAATAACATCTTAATCAGCATTCAACTCGATACAGAACTCGTTGCGAGATGGCTGCCTGGTATAGGAATCCAAAATATTATATAATAGCAGTGTCCTTTAGTAATTGTTAAATAAAATGCAGCTTAATTTAACATAATAATTTAAAGGTGTGTATAATTTCACCTGTCCTCTGTCTACTCTGTATATAGTATATATATATATATATATATCTGTTGTAATTATTCCTTTCAGGACTTACGAGCCCAGAACACATCTTTGTGTTATGTGAAGCAGAAAGATAAAATGTGGGGCTATTACGTTTATATGAATCGAAACATTTGCATACATTTCTATCTCCGAAATCAGCTCGCGCAGAGCAGTGATCAGAAAACTACTTACAGAACTGTACCTTAAGGAGGAGTTTATCGTGTGCATGCAAATAAAATAAAACGCCCATTAACTTCGGTAAACCAATCAACAACTTAACCGTTTTCTGTCCCAATATCTGTCTATCTCTCTTTCCATCCAGATGTTCCACCCAGAGTGCAGCTTACATAGAAAACAGCGTTAGCAGAGTTCATCTTTTAAGATAAAGGGAAACATCCAACGTTAAGTTATATCGGACGATGAATGAAAATAAGATCAAATGAGTCCAGGGTCCATAGGTATAAGAGTTAGCAGACATTCGTCTTTCAGGATAAGGGAAACCTCCAACTTTAAGTCCAAACGGACAATGAATGAAAAGATGTTCAAATGAGTCTAGTGTCCATGGATCTTAGAGTTAGAAGACATTCCTCCTTCAGGATAAGGGAGAGCCTCCAATTTTATGTCACAGCTAAAATGGTGCACACCGTTGTTTCCCCCATGCATTCGGAGACTCAAGTATCTGGACTTTGGTTTTAAAGTCACTCCAAAAATGTGGAATTAGTTTGGTAACGGGAACGTTACGCTGGATATTTAAGAAGAATGCTAGAAAAGTGGCACCAAAGGGGGAATGGTTTGTTTTCCTGAGAAAGAAATCTTGGAAGTTAATTACTTATGGCGTTAGTGGTTACGTGCAGCCCTATATCGCTAGATTTATGGTTCCTTACCCTGGTAATTGAGGTTGAAAATAAATTGATTATTGTTGACATAGTCAACACCACTTACGAATTACCACTACCTAATTAATGAATCTATTGTCAAATATACATTTTAAAATAAAATAAATAAAAATAGCAAAAACTTCACAAATAAAATATGTGTGCGTATATTGTCACGGTAGAAGTCGAACGAAAATAGCCGACAGAAAACTGCAGTTTAAATGTTCCGCGTATCTCCTGACCTCCTGCGACTTCAGCGCTGCACAGTGGAAGTCCCATAAATCACGAAGTACACGTAGGACGGTTTAGATGTCGCTGATGATGTAATTGCTATGTATACAGCAATATGTTCCAGTTATTGCAATGCTTTCCAAAATATGAGAACAGTGATGCCTTGTTCTTGTGTAAAACATATCCTGAATGTTAACAATATTAAGCTGAAGGTTTATCGCATACAGGAATCAATATAGAGAAATAAGAACTATTGTGTTTTGTAACAAAAGTCTGCATAAGCTTTTATATGTTCAAAAAATCATTGTATTTTATTCATATACTCATTTAAATCGCTCTCTAATTGAGAAGTATATACTGTGTCTTTGTGTCTTCGTAAAATTAAAAGTCAAGTTTGCATAAATTCAAACTGCTCTTTATTTCCGTAGAAACACATTGTATACACCTTAGCAGAAACAGAATAACGTAAAATACACAAATACAACCTTCAAGGTCCTCTGTCACACGGCCACAAACAAACGAGTTCACTTTGAGATCACAGTTGCACACAAGGCAACTAGAGTACTCAGGTAGGCCATTCCGGAGAGTCGCGCTGCCATTGGCTAACGCGCATGACGTCACTGAGAATACAGTTCAACCGCGAGAGTTAAACACTAGCCCCTCAGTATGTGTTATTTAAGCTCTGTTACGTGTAAAATCGGAAGGAATAAACATCCACTTGTGTATTATAATGAAGGTTCTTTCTAGCAGTTGTGTTAAGAGTTTAAAACATGTTACTATTCATATGTACTTAATCAGTGTAGCTCAAGAAAATGACGAAGCAACCCATTGAAGATTTTTCTTTGCTGCAAGTTTACTGATCATTTCTGCCTTCGCTCTTTTGTTTAAGTGCCTAATTCTAATGAAGGTTCTTGTCCTCACATTAAGAGAGATCACTTTGTGATGAATTTCGGGAAACTTGGAACTTATTATAGAAATTAAGTTTTGCTTCATTCCATTACACTTCGCAGCACTTTGTCCATGGAAGCTACAAAATATTACTTCTGTACCTTGTTCTGCCGTTTCAAAGCACTGTTTTCTTTCTTCAGGGCTTCAGTCTAATTATTTCCTCCGTGCTGGTCGACGGGTCAAATTTTGTGTTTTTGGGAGATAAAGATACTATAGTAGACAGCGCCCTCTTTCGCACGGTCCTAACTTCGCACCGGCGATCTCTTGCTGATATTGCCTATTAATAAAAACAGTTTTATTATTATTATTCTTATTATTCCACGCATCAAACGTTTCTTATAAAAAAGGAGCGAATAAACTCAGTGTACACATAGAAACAAATACATAAATGGAATGTATCTGATAATTACCTGCAAATTGGTTTAGCTGTACTTGCTACTACCGCCTCAAATACATCCCCATGCCAATTAGGAATTTTCTATATCGGTACAGCGTCGCCCTTTAATTTTCTTTTCAGCGGCAAACCTAACAGCTCGTTTTTTAAATCCCGTTCATAGTTTTCGGGCAGGAAGTGATCGGAACAAATCCTTGCATTGTTCACATTAACCGGATCAGCCCTTTTACAGCGTAAAACCCACTTGCGCTGTAGTTCTCGATCTTTAGGCAAACAATGGAAAATCACATTCGTAGTTTTATACGAAGCATGTTTGCTTTCAGCAACAGCGCAATGGTTTTCATAATGTTACGACAAAAAACACAGCCAATAACTACAATAGCTCTTAAGCAACTGCATCTCGTTTATTTCATCACAAGGATTGTGGAATTTGCATGCATCAGCGCCTTATCTTATAATGTGCAATCATAATATGACGCACATTCACGTGCAAGCGCTCTTGCGTTGTATTCTCAGTGACGTCACGCCCCTCAGTCAGCAGTGACAATGTTTTGCGCGGGAAGGCGGGAATGGCCTGCCCTGAGTTGCACACACATGATTGTCAAGTTCAGGGGCGGCTGGTGGCTTTGAAAATCGGTGGTTCACAAATTTATCCATGCAATTTAATTTTTTAAAGTAACAAACGGTTGTTTAAGCCTACCACTATAGACTGCTGTATACACAAGTTAATGGTAATTCACAGCGTATAACACAACATGCATATTTCAGAAACACTCTAGAGCATAACACTCTTCTATTTATGCAGCTAAAATTGGACTTGATATCTCTTCATGGCAGACTTCAAGTGTACATTGCAAGATTTCGTTCTGGATTGTCTTGGAGGTGCCCTTAAACACTATAGCATTCTCCAGATAGGTTTTTCAGAACACAGTCTAGCTCTGCACTGAAGTTTATCAGTCCTCGAAAAATACCAGGATTGCTTGACTCAGCTGAATCATTGTGTCCTCGTAGAGCTAACTCAAAGGTTCCACAAAATCTAATGCAGTTAACAATAATGTTTAAAACATACCTATTTTGAGCCATTTTCTGTCTGTGTTCTTCAATTGTTCTCCGATATGCACTGTCCATCTGCTTTGCAAAGTGAGATTTGTAGTGGACAACACGGCGCTGGGGCGGGTTTTCTCCGGGATCTCCGGTTTCCCCCACCATCTCATTCCACCGGTGCTCCATCTTCATCTCATGTATCATCAGTGCCATCGCCTGCGGTGCCGTATGTAGTAAAAGTGGGCGTTAAAAACTACACATTTCATCTGCTTTGCTATATTTACATTGCCAAGCATAGCAAAACTGTGTTTTTCATGTGCAGTTTTTAAGTTACGTGTTTTTAGCGCGATCATGAAGATGCTGCAAATCATTCACGCCATGTTTTGTCCACGTATCTTCACAGCCAAAGAGAACGCAAGGAAAGCAAAACAGGCTATTTTTAATATTACAACCACACATCAAATTATATTTGTCATATACATTGTTGTTAAAGTTCCTGTTCAAATATGTTGTTTTTGTTTTGACTACCTATGTGATTTTTATATTTGGCGTGGGACTTCCAAGTCGCTTATTTTTGGTTTTTTCTTCTAAGCTCATTTTTAAAAAGGATGTGCTAATAGACCTTTTATGGAATTCATTGTTTCTCTTTATATAACACAATATACTTGTATTTAAATAAATCACTCTTATTCACTACTCAAAGCACGACACGGCTAACAAAACACGGCACAAAACATGTGGCTATGCTCTGGTAGGTAATAGTAATCTGTGGTAATATTTGACCGATGCGAACATTTAATATGAGAATAGGTGGCGCTGAAAACAGAAGGAGAAGGCTTGGCATTCACTATTCTCTGGCTGCTTGGTTAACCAACCTTATGCAGCCATAAGCCCCGCCTTTCCCCCCTACTTGCCTCGGCAAGCCCTAGGTTCATCCTGCCCTATACCTCCCCATTGTATACCAGTGGTTTGCAACTGAGTGAACTACTTGGCACCTGCAAGCAATATAGCGCGCTGAGGGCCACTGCACTAGACAAGGTCGAACTGAACGCCAAATGGAACATGCCCTTGCATTAAAGGGAGACCCAGCATTTTGGTTGTAGCGCAAACATGCTACCCCATTGAGAAGCCGCCCCTGGTCAAGTTTAATTATGACTGTCCAACTAGCGAGGCACGGCTTCTTTTATAGCTTCACTCATTGTTCTAGAAATTAGTGGAACGTTCTGTAACAATCAAGATGGTACCGGAACACGTACTTTCCAGACATCTATCTGTCTCTTTGTTTCTCTGGTTCGAAAAGCTTTTATCTCCGCGCTGCACTATCTGTCTCTTAGCGCGCGCTCCTCGCGACACTGCTCCCTCCTCAAGGCTGGTCGTCCGAACAACACCATCTTAGCGGGCCAGACGATCCAGGTGTACCACCGACATCATTCTTCTGGACACCTTCTGGATGAGGTAGAGCACGCCCTTAATTCTCTTTACCACCCGGTAAAGACACCTTGCCACGGTTGCTGAAGACGCTGGCGGTGGCCCTTGGTTGGGGTAGGGCGGTACAAGTAGAATATGTCACCTTGCTGAAAACCTTGTCTATTGGCTTGCCTATCATACCGGGTCTTCATGCGGTCGCTCGCCATCTGGATGATTTGACGTGCCATCTCATGCATGTGAAGATGGTCCACGAGGTTCTCCACATACTCGGTTGCGGGCTCTTTAGCTTCCAGGAGGCTCCCAAAAGCCAGGTCACATGTAAGGCGTAGCTCTAGGCCGAATATTAAGCTTGCTGGCGTCATCCCAGTGGTGTCGTGTGTTAAGCGGTAGGCCAGCAAGAACAGTGGCACCTTGACGTCCCAGTCTCACTAATGGCTGGCCACGACCTTCCTCAGGTGTTCTTCTAGGGTCTTAATGTACCTCTCCACCATGCCGTCCGGTGTTGTGCGGGTCTTGTTCTCCCCAAGTCTTTCCAGTGCCTCCTTCATCAAGTGAGACTCAAAACCGGTGCCCTGGTCGCTGTGGAGCACTGACAGGACCCCAATAGGGCAGAACAGTTGCTCCACGAGGAAGTCGGTGATTGTGTTCGTCTCCTGGTTTGGCCCTCCGGCCACTTGGTGAAGTATTCCACGGCCTCCATCAGGTACTTGTTGCCTCGGTCGGGCACTGGGAATGGTCCAGCAATGTCGATAGTGCTGCGTTCCACTCTACCGATAGACGGCAGTGCATTACCAGTGCGTCCACATTAATGTATTAGATGGCAGTACATTCGCTTGTTTCATTCACTTTTATATGTACAATATTTATAGAAAAGGGAATGAAAATTCTGGTTTTGGTATTCATCTTCATCGTGAGAAAGATCATGCTCGACAAAAGCAGTTAAATTCTTAGTCTCATGGAAATGGATCGTTAGATATTTCAATTGTGAGGAAGACAAAATAGTGAATGAACAGCATTGAAAGAAACAATCTTACTAACGACATTCCAAGTAACCATTTTCAATTTTTATTTTATCGTCCTTCTACCGTGCCCATATACGCACTCATCTTTTATTTGTGAAGTTTTAGCTATTTTAATTATTTTCATATATATATATACATATTTGTCAATATATTCATTATTTGGGTAATGGTAATTGCAATATATAGACTGATAGACAGTGTCAATAATAAGCAATTTACTTTCGACCTCAATTACCAGGGTAAGGAACCATAAATCGAGCGATGTAGGGCTGCACGTAACTACTAACGCCATAAGTAATTAACTTCCAAGATTCCTTTCTCAGGAAAACAAACCATTCCCCCTTTGGTGCTACTTTTCTAGCATTCTTCTTAAATATCCAGCGTTACCAAACTAATTCCACATTTTTGGAGTGACTGTAAAACCAAAGTTCAGATACTTGAGTCTCCGAATGCATGGGGTAAACAACGGCGTGCACCATTTTAGCTGTGACATAAAATTGGAGGCTCTCCCTTATCCTGAAGGAGGAATGTCTTGTAACTCTAAGATCCATGGACACTAGACTCATTGGAACATCTTTTCATTCATTGTCCGTTTGGACTTAAAGTTGGAGGTTTTCCTTATCATGAAAGATGAATGTCAGCTATTTCTTATACTATGGATCATGGACTCATCTGAGCTTGTTTTCATTCATCGTCCGATATAACTTACCGTTGCACGTTTTCCTTTATCTTGAAAGATGAACTCTGCTAACTCTATTTTCTATGTAAGCTGGGCTCATTTGAACATGATTTTATTCATCGTTCGGTATGACTTAACCTTGTAGGTTTCATAGTCGCGCTGTTCGAACGGTTACCATGATTTATCTTTGGTATAATATGCCTCTCAGATAATGCGCTGATTACTCCACGCGGAGTGAACATGTATCTGTCATTTACGATTCCTGCGAATTCCATTGGTTTAAGTGCTGCGTTCATTGGTGCTTAGCACACTACCGAGTGGCGCGTCAGTACCCCTCTCACTCTTACAAGAATAATCAGTGCGTTATCTGAGAAGGTTCTATTAACAAAGATAAATCATGGTAACCGTTCCAGCAGTGCGACCATACCTAATCCTTAGAGGTGAATGCCTGGTAGCTCCCAGCTCTATTTACCCTGGACTCATTTGAACATGATTCCATTCATCGTTCGGTATCATTTAACATTAGAGAGTTTGTTACTTTAAAAAATTAAATTGTATGGATAACTATGTGAACCACCGATTTGCAGAGCCACCAGCCGCCCCTGGTTATATCCAGTATTTCATTTTGTGGTTATAACATTTTATAAATATCCTGACGATGGGAGAGATGTACCTTCCCGAAACGTTGATATCTAATCATCTTTTCACCTGGCTGGCTGCCTGAGAAGAAAGTGAGCGTCATAGTGTGTAATTCACCGTATATAATCAAATTGCACTGTGGAGCTAACATTCAAGTATTCTTTCTAGTTTCCGTTTTTAGCTTGAGTAGTCCACAAAAACTGTATTTCTGGTGACATCTCGATGTTGATTTTTGCGAGAGAGTAGTATACTGCATCGGTAAATAATACGGGGAAAAGTAATAATGTTTTACTGAAATACCGAACATAAATGAGAAAGCTGATGTATTACAATTATAAAACTACCTACTCTGTTCATTTTTTATAATTTATTGCTGTATAAATTACTTGCATGAAAGTTTGACTTTATATTTCATTTAAATTCTGAGAAATGTTAGCAGAAATACAGTTGTATGTATAACATTTTGTAGCAGACATTGAAGCGATACAAGAGACTCATATGACAGTCAAATGTTTAATGTACAAATACCTGCCTTGACATATTATGTACTTTGTGTAAGTTGATGAGAAACAAAAGAACATCATTTCAAAGTCTTTTGTTTGAAACATTGAAAAATGAAAATGAACAACAAGGAATATACGCAAAGTGGATAAACTAATATATTTTGCACACTTTGTATATTTCAACACGGTAGATATTTTTTCCTGGAGCTTGGTTTATTTGTTGTAATTTTCCAGTTATGTAAACTTATATCCGGCCGCGCCATGACTGAGCTGTTAGCTTGGCTCTCACCAAGGCGGCCCGGGTTTGATCTCAGGCGACCGTAAAGTGAGATTTGGGTGGACAACATGGCGCTGGGGCGGGTTTTCTTTGGCTCCTCCGGTTTCCACCGCCAGCGTTCCACCGACTGATCCATCATCATCTTTCCTATCACCTCATCTCTCGTACTTTTATTTCCGGCGTTGGCTGATCACTCATCCCGGAATCTCTCTGATCAGGAAACTTTTGATTCCACCGTTGCCTACGGGCCTCGAGGTTGCGCAGTTCAGAATGTTCCACTTGAGGAAATACAGGAACTCATTCGTCCAAGCTTATATCGAAAGATGTGGTCAAAGATCTAGTTACGATGTCAATCTGAACATAAATTGAACAATTCTTTATTGTAGTACGAGTACTACAGCAAGTAACAGTACGAGCACTTTCAATCTGAACATAAATTGAACAATTCTTTGTTGTAGTACGAGTACTACAGCAAGTAACAGTACGAGCATTAGTAACTGTACAAATAACAGTACAAGTATTTGGTACTCTTGCCTTGTAACAAAGTCATTAACGTTATATTATTTCAGATCATTGGGTGTTATTAAGGCATAAGAATAAGCTGTTTATATTTCTCATCTCACTAGATAGTTGACTCAGCGGCCTACAGATGGCGCTGCTATATTCTTACCAACCTCTCCCCCTCTAAGAATAATTTTAGCGAGCCCTGGAGATCGGCAAAACGTGAAATTTAATTTTCTAAACTATGTGCGCCAACGGTATGGCAAAGATGATTTCTACACAATGTATAGAACGGAAAGCCTGAAAGAAAAGTTGGTATTTTGTAAATTTCTTTAACTTCGTGTTTCCTAATATGTAGTATGTTCCACGATTAAAATTCCCACACATTCCACGTTTATTATTTTCGCCGAAACTTATCGTTTTGAGGTGTACTGAAAATAAAAACGAATTTGTAAAAAAAATCGCTTAGGTATATGTTAGTATGAACATTTTATAATTAATTTCGATGTCTTTTCAGCAGGGTAAAAATTTTCATGGAACCATTCTCACAATAAAGATTATCTTACTAAGCAAAGGTTTCATTATCCTTGATTTCTTATATTTTTGAGATTAAATTATTTTGTTTACTAAGGACGCTGTCAGTTGTCAGGATCATATTAGCACAGCCGGTGAGCTGGACTTGGATTCCGCAATAGCTCTTCTAAATCTACTGACATGTGACTTCCATTTAAGTACACTTAAAAGCAACACCCGCGACCTCGGGATCACTAGACAGGGCTCAACCAACTGAGTCACCTATCCCAACATATTGTTGGGATAATGGCGTGATATACTGGATTTTCTTGCAAACAGGGACGTATGATCTTCTTTAATCTTATTCGATTTTAGAAATGTCAAAGCCAAAGACAGACAAATTGAGAATGAAACTGAAACTGAGTTTTACTTATGGACAATGGCTCCCAGCATCCCATTCTATATTGGGTGTGAAAGAATGCTTAATTGTGCTTAGAGGCCTCTTTATCAGACCTGATATTCTTTTTGTGTCGTGTTACAACATGAGACCACCAGCTTTACTTCTCTTCTGAAGTAAGCCATGCTAACGATGTTTACGTCCGATAAATTCCATCGCCCTCCGCCGGGTTGAAACCCGCAGAGGCTAGACCACGGAGGATGACACGAAAGACAGACAAAAACGTACTGCAGAAAAATATACAATTCGTTAAAATGTACATTTCGTATCGAATAACTTTTATTCAAAAAATCGATGACGCGTGTGTAAACGTTGTCGCCTATTTTGGTAAGACTTACCTATAAATAAGCCAACGGCACTTTCAAAATTCTGTATACTGACCTGCATAGCAGGTTCTGAAATAAGCGTCCAAGACTAGAGACATTTTAATGTTTTTATTATTAATTTATTTTTATAGCCCTTTATAATTATCAAGGTCATATCGGCACTTTCAGCTGAAACATTTGGTGATGTTTTGGCCCTTTTAAATTTTAATAAAGGTTTTCATCCTTTTTAAGTCATGTTCACACGCATAACATAACTCATGTTCTCTCACATCCATAGGTCCAGACTAAGGAGGGGAGGGAATAATCCTCATTAATGAAAAATTCCTACCCCCAGCCCGGAATCGAAGACAGGACACCCCCAGTTAAGAAGTTGACTCGCTGAATACTCGACCACGAAGCACTCCGGATTTGTTTTATGTTTAAACTGAAATCACTACTCTCTAAGCTTTCGGCATACAGGAAGATAGGCGTCAAGGGGAATGTCAGTTAGGTCTCCACAAGATATGACGTAGGACTTACGGCACCTCACACCAGATGTGACGGTGGTATGGACGCTGGGCGTTTTCTCCAGGAGCTAACAGTTCTTGAAGGGAAGTGGAAGGGTTATTTCCAGGAGGTTATTTCCCAATGGCCGCTGGGAATATGGCGAAGGATTTTCTTTAAGGAGAAGGAACGTTTAATCTACATACCTAAAGTTACTAATTTACATACCAAGTAGAGAAGAATTAAGGATTGGTCAGTTGTGTTTTGCCTTTGTGGAGACTCCTGATGTCTCAAGTTCCATCTTGTGCGATATTAAAAGTGGTCTTTAAATAGCAATGTCACAGGTTCCTCTTAGTACATGTGTAAGTGCTTTTCGCTAAGTCAAAATTGAGGACTTTAAACATAAAACATAAGTGACAAAGTAGTTGAGTGAAGCTTTCATCAGCATATGTCAGCTATGCTGACTCCACGTGTGTGATGGGAGAGCATGATTCCCGAGGAATCACACAGTCTGTTCACGTAACTTGAGGTTCCAGGTAATGACTTCACGTATACTAACAGGAAGTTTGATTTCTGGACTTAAGTACATTGTCTTCCGAATATCTAAATATTATAAATGTATACTTATCAAAATATAGAAACATATTACCGTCAAAACCTCCACCTCGCTAAGAACCACAGCTGACGAAATAAAAGAAAACAAAGGACAAAAACACTGGAAAGTAATCGTTCTTCGACACTAGCCGTGTGTAAGCGATAATTTTAATATGTAGTAGATTGAAAAATGTAATGCCATATCCAGAATTTGAACCCCTCTTCGTCTGGTCGCTCTTAACCATTGAGCTACTATAGCCAACATGCCAGCATGACATCAAATTCTCCAACTCACCCGTATGTTTCCCGGTAGACCACTAGAGGCTCTGATATACAATGAGATACATACTTTTGTGGTGACTTACTATGCTGTAAGTACTTAAGTCCCAGACTTCATAGTTAAACTACTATTAGGTAAATTGATGCAAATTAATGTTTCTTCCACACTAGCCGTGTGTAGCCGATAATAATTTGGATAGGTAGAATCAGATTGAAAAATGCAATGCCATAGCTGGGTTTTAACCACGGATATCCGGGTCTCCATCCAATTTATCATCAATTTACCTAACAGTGGTAACTATGAAGACTGATACTTAAGTACTTAAAGCATAGTAAGGCACCACAAAAAGTTGTGAATCTCGTTGTATATGAGAGCCACTAGTGGTTTACCGGGAAAATACGAGTCAGTTGGAGAATTTGATGTCATGCCGGCATGTTGGCCATAGTAGCTGAATGGTTAAGAGCAACCGGACGGATACCGGGAGATCCGTAGTTCAAATCCCGGCTATGGCACTGAGTTTTTAAATTTGACTCTACATATCCAGGCAAAAATACTTTCTGCCACAAGAAGGCAAGCGGAGTATGAGAGGGAAGAGGAGTTTGAACTGTTTATCTGCTCTGGTATCAGTTTACTACAAAAAGATTTTATGAGAGTGCATATGAGTCATCCATACTGCCATATCTAACGCTCGTTTCAGTAACTGCAGTGATAGATATTATGCATGGGTGACGGGCCGCGCCGTGGCTGTGTGCTTAGACCACTCGATTCTTACCAAGATAGCCCGGGTTCGATCCCAGGCGACCGCAAAAGTGAGATTTATGGTGAACACGGCGCTGGAGTGGAATTTCTCCGTGATTTCCGGTTTCCCCCGCCATCTCATTCCTCATGTATCATCAGTGTCACCGCCAGTGGTGCGGCACGTGGTAAAAGTGGGCCTTAAACAGTACATGTTGCACGGGTGATTTATGTGACAACACTGTGTATTTTACATGAACCTTGCATTCTTCTCTTATCCGAAAGGTAAGCATAAACACAGCAAAGTGGTTACGTTACACATTACTCTGCCTTGCCTTCTTGTAGTGGGCAGATAGTCGTACGTAGAAAGCAACCTGCAGTAACAATATGAAATACGGAATGGGCGGTAAAAGAAGGAAAACAGGACAGGGGTGAAAATATCAAGTTGACATGGCTTGGAAGAAAAGGGGACAAGGCGATGGAAATAAGTAATGAAAACACAGAAGTACTCGTCAGAATACAAATGAAGGGGGGCGAAGGAATGAAGATTAAGAAAGTAAGAATAATAGCGGGTCCAACACACATAGGAGTACTACGTAAATAACTAACTTCTGAAAAACAGATGTAATGACAGTTGTGTCTAGCTAAACTCAAAAATAATTTGCCTAGATGTGTATATTTGCGAAAAATGTTTCGTTTTTTATTTTGAGAGCAAAAGTAAAGCGGAAAAAGATAAGGATGGGAAATATAAAAATATGACACAGTGGGAAGAAGTTAAGTCAATACGAAAAGAAATCTTTAAAAAAGAGTATTTAAGGAGGAGATAGTAGTAAGATAAATAGGGTTAACCTCTGCATAAGCAATGCACACACTATGCATGTTCTCGCGAAGGAATTGAGCTTTATAATACGCTACTGCATAATCAGAACACAAGCTAAGAAATGAAGAAACGAAAAACTGTTCTTTGGAATGACAAAATTACTTAGTGACTTTAACATAACCTTACTTTACAAAACATACTTGAATGCATATAAATATAATATAGCTGTAACTATCATTATTTACTAAAACTTATTATGAATTACGAGTAAGACGCACCCATCCCTTCCCGAAACGTAAAGGAAGATGTCAAAAACACCAAAAATATATTCTTCTGTAGCAGCTATAAATATCAAGTTGGGAAAATCAATGAAACCATAGCAGCTTCGATATACTCTCACATTTTCTTCACTCCGGGATCTTGGGGTTTTAAACCCGTGTGAATTTAAAAGCGACATAACTCTGGTGATCATTACAAATATTAACAATAATATACAGCAACAAACACGCTTCCAGAGCCGAAGTTGACACTCTAGGAGGAATAACAAATAAATAATTTCACATATAGCGCTAAACGCACGTCGTACACATACATAAAAGGTTAGCTGGTTTTTCTGACACTTCACAGCTTAAACCTATAACAGTGTAATCAACTAGTAAGGAAGGTAAAGATAATCGCCACATAGGGACTTAATATCCGAAATGTGAAAAGGGTGATGATGATGATGATGATGATGATGATGATGATGATGATGATGATGATGATGATGATGATGATGATGATGATGATGATGATGTGTATAAGGTGTATAAGAGCGCTCAACTACGGTGGTCATCAGCGCCCTTTAAAAAACTTGTCATGACAAAAGCCAGATATAAAATTTCTGAAAACTATACAAGTGTAAATAAACCTATTAAAACTACACGTACATTAAAAAAGTAAAAATAAATATCAATCAAAACCTACTAAATATTTCCTTCACTAAATCCTAAAGCCTAACCTAGAAAAGAATCTAAAAACCTTCTCCACTACTGTGTTATCGTCCGCTAGCATTTCTGCAAAGCTGGCCGGCAGCTGCAGAGACGTCCTAAGGTCTGCTAGGTGAAAACACTCTGGCAGCACGTGTCGTACAGATAACGCTTCATTGCAAAACGGACACAGTGTAGCAGGCTCCTTTTTAAAAAGAAAACTATGAGTAAAAAAGCAGTGCCCAATACGCAACCAAGCCAAACTCACCTCCTCGCGACGAGATGACCGACAGGAGGTAACCCAGGGAATCGGAAGTTCTTTCACAGATCTAAGTTTAGCGGAGAGAGAGAAGGGTAATGACCAAAATCTATATGAGAAAATACTACTACTTTGACTTGTAAGGACTGCCATAGGTTTACTTTGTTGCATTTAGTTTCTTCTGTTGTAGTGAGTTATTAAACAAAACAAAAAGGTGAAACTTATTATAAATACCGAGGCGAGCCGTGGTCGAATCTAATATAGCTAGGGTCTGACGTATTTAAGATAATTACATACTGACCATAACATATATAAAATATTAAAACATAACGTAAAAGCAACTCTGGAGGAAACTATAGGATTTTAGGCAGTGTGAACACACCAATCAAACAAAATCTGACATGCGCACATATAAACAAGAAATAAAGAAATAAAGCATATGTAACGGAATATAGTCCAAGCGCTCAGTAATATCGACAAACAGTGCAGATAGAAAATACCACATGGCAGTTTGAACTCTGAACCATGTGAGAAACGATGCCTGAGGGACGAATGTGAATGATGAGTGGGCACCACAAAATCATGCCTTCAGAAGAGAATATAAACCAGAAATTGAATAGCGTGCGTAATACAAAAGGGAATGAAGTGTTCTAAGAAAGTCGTGTTGCACAAAGCTTTGTCAGAAAATAAGGCGTTATAATGTAGGATTGAAGAGAAGCTTGAATGGAAATGTCGGATCGGTTACAAACTACAGAAAGGCGAGGAATTAAAGAATTACTTGCCACAGCAATAAGGGCAAGTTTGGCCAAGGCGTACATGTAACTTGAAACGTAAAGGTTTTAAGAAACAGGCAACTCACATTCACAAGTTTACAATAAAAACTGTCTACTCAAGTCATAAAAACAGGAAGTTAAAATTCCAGCTTTGTGTAATAGCGTAGGAAACAATATTGTGATATTGTGGGTTCGTAGAATTAAAAGTCCAATTTACCGAAATTCTAAATGTTCTTTATTTCCGAAGCAATACACTGTTCAATTCTCACGTAACAACATTACATCACAAGTACACAGTCTACCAAGGTCGATGACGATAACAAACATAAGCTCTTGTTACAACACTTCACAGCTGACTCTCGTTTTACAACTGACTGCTGGCGTGTCACAATCTCTTATATATCTCATTCATAATTCGAGAGACTTCTCGAGCAAATAAGAAAAACAACTATTCTCTGTCGATCGAGATATCACTAGAACCTACCGAACGTGAAATCCTATCTGTGCCGGCAAGTGATAAACTATCCGTCTCTTGTTTATCGGCGCTATCGGCCCTTTGTGAACGCTAGCCACCTATCAGTTCCTTTGTGTACACTAGCCGCGCGATCGTAAATAACGGCTCGCGACAATATTTCAGCTTTTTCCCGCGGAACATGTGAGTACGGCTACCACTAAAAGAACAGTGACACTATTCAAAAGTAATATTGTGTGACATAATACAGCACTGTTTATAAAGTTCTCGCGAAATTATTAACGAAGAATCTTAAAATCGTCATTCCAACTTCATAATAGTCCTGGCTTTAAATGTTTATTAGATTATAATCTCATGACAATAAACAATAGCCAAAAAGTTACGGAAACAAAATAAGCTACTTTCGTATGACAGTAAAAATGGCAGTAGTAGTAGTAGTAGTAGTAGTAGTAGTAGTAGTAGTAGTAGTAGAAGTAGTAGTAGTAGTAGTAGTAGTAGTAGTAGTAGTAGTAGTAGTAGTAGTAGTAGTAGTAGTAGTAGTAGTAGTAGTAGTAGTAGTAGTAGTAGTAGTAGTAGTAGTAGTAGTAGTAGTAGTAGTAGTAGTCTGGTTTCATTACATAGCATATGTCTGGGATTGTTCTTTTCAGAAGAGAGCATCAGCAGTTTCTCTGTCAAGGTTACAGCAAACTCCTTACACAGAGGAGGCGAAGACAAACTTATGACTTTCGAGGTTTTTGTTTGCCTTTAAAAGAATTTGGCTTAGTCAGACACAAGACGTTGCTAGTGAAGACCGGTTTTTGTCTGTATTGTGAAAGAAATTCATAAAATTGTTGTAGTGCTCTGCATAGCCGTATATGCACCTGTTTTGTGAGAATACTCCTTTTTAATTCTGCATATTGATAAATCTCTATTGCGATAGAACTTAATATGCCGCGTAATGTATAAGTAGTGCTGATAATTTTTGTTATATTTGTGGAAAAATGACTTTTGCAACTCAAAAGCGAAATATAACTTCATTAATAAAGTAATAAAATATCTCTATTTTGGATGCAAAATAGAGGGCCAAGAGAAAAGCTGGGCCTCTCATATTTGTTGCAATACCAATTTGTGGTCAGAACTATCCTCGATTACCTACATAAACCTGTTCTCTCTACCACTTCTCCTAGTATTCCTTAGATAACGAATGGCGACCATCTTGCCTTTTTCGGTGGTACCACATCTGTCCTGATGCACACACTGATGTTACTACATAGGAAAAACAAATCTAGAACGAAATGAACGTATATGCCCTGAGCATTTGTTTGTTATAGAGGGTTTGGATGCAGTAAATACAAAAGGAATAACTACAATTACAAATAAATATTTAGGAATCTATTATCTGTGAAAGAGCTGCAATGCTTAAATATTTAGTTTGTTAGGTGGGGATGAATCCATACTCATTCCAACGCAATCTGTTCCGTTTGAGCAGTACATTGATTACATATGCTACATTTGCATACCAACAATGTAGGGGGGTGGGCGAACTTACACAACCGATGTTAGCTATGTGCTTGGAAGTTAAACTCGAATATAACCACTTTTTATGACAACCATAATTACATGTCGCTTTCAATTAAACGAGGGGATGCATTTTTATGTTTCAACAAATCATGTTATTTTGGAGGCCATAACAAATCCTAAAGCAGCAAGAATTATAAGAGGATTTACAATTCTACACTACCCAGGAAAGCAAATGTGGGAGAAGGAAATGAAGAATAAGCAAAATATGCAGAAAAAAGAATAACCAACCATATCCCTTAGAAAATTAAAAAAACAAAAACATTAAATGCAGGAACCGGCACCTATCACTGGATGTACCGTCTTAGGGAAATGCACTATATGTAGCATCTCATGTGACGTAGGGCTTACAGCGCCTTACACTGCATGTGACGTTGGTATGGGCGTTGGACGTCCTCTCCAGAGTATAACTTATGAGGACTAGAGGGGAAGTGTAAGGAGTGGTAAGGAGTAAGCTTGGGTGGTTACTTTCCAAGAGCGGCTGGAAATGTGATGTGGTGAACCCTAAAAAGAAGGAATTTCAATCCACATAAATTAAGTTACAAATCTGCATGCTAATCAGAGAAAATTAAAGATTGGCCAGTGATGATAACTGTTGACTGTAAAGACACCTGGATATTCCAGGTGTCTTTAAGTCCCAGCCTGGATTATGCTCCATGTGACCTTTAAAGGTCACAGCAGTGTCGCAGGTTCCTCTTAGCGCACGTGTATATGCTTTTTTTTGACAACTTCTGCCTTTTGCGTTTAATCGGAGTGCCAAAGCCACAGAAACTGCTCGAGAGCATTCGCTCCTTGTTGTTGATTTGACACTCCAATTTATCGAACTATAAACAACAAACAATATATAGGCATGAAACTTGAAGCTTTGGCGGTGAGCGTTACTTATTAAGTGTGTGTGTGTGTGTGTGTGTGTGTGTGTGTGTGTGTGTGTGTGTGTGTGTGTGTAATTTACGTCCTCCAACGTTAAGCGGGCCCAAATGATCTTGTTGTCGACGGGCCCTAAAACACCACTCACTCACTCACTCACTCACTCACTCACTCACTCACTCACTCACTCACTCACTCACTCACTCACTCACTCACTCACTCCAACGTTAAGTCATATCGGACGGTGAATGAATTGGGTGAAATGATGCTCAAATGTGTCCAGAGTCCATGGAGCTTAGAGTTACCCGACATTCGTCTTTTAGGATAAGGGAAAACCCCGGAAAAACTATATCCAGGTACCTCGCCCTGACCGAGATTCGAACTCGGGACCTCTTGAACGTGAGGCAGACATGCTACCATCCACGCTACCGAGGCGGGTTTATTTATTAAGGCTGGTCAGTTCCTGGTGAATGCCATGGAGTGCACAATGGCCGAAAAGTTCGAACTTCATAAATTTGACGCGGCTGATCACCTGTGAAGTCTTAATCAGTAAATAGGCATTCGAAAACTAAGCTATTTTCTAAAGCACAAAATTCTCTATCGAATAACATAAACATAATAACATAACATTTCTGTTTTCCAAGCAAACATTTGAGTTAAAACCGCCAGAACGTAAGGGTAAGCCCATTAATGAATGAATTCCAATAAATAGGACCATAAAATAATTAAACGTCTAATTTTGGGACAACTTCAGTCATTTACTTTCCTCTTAAATGAAACCATTTCCATATGTAATAAAAATATTTACCCTGGCTGTATAGAAACATGATTTACATTCATACAAATTTTATTCGTATAAACAATCCACAGATCTGATGTGAGACTGATAAAATAAAGCCAATCCACAATTTAACTGACGGAAATTAATCGTTCTTCCACACTGGTCTTGTGCAGGCTAAGGTTTTGGATAGATAGAGTCAGGCTGAAAATTTCAATGCCATAGCTGAGATTTGAACCACAGATCTCCTGGTCTTCGTCCGGTTGCTCTTAACCATTGAGCCACTATGGCAAACATGCCGGCATGACATTAAATTCTCCAACTAACTCGTCAGTTTCCCGGCAAATCACTAGGAGTTCAATGACACTATACAATGAAATACGCACCGTATTTCAGTGGCAGGGTCGTGTATAATACCATTTAGCCAACGCTACCTTTAAAGAGCAGAGCAGGTTCCTATATGAATAAGTAACCGCGTTGGGCCAACTCATACTGGAATCTCTCTAATGAGGGAACTTCTGATCCTCAGTCCGTTGCCTACGGGCCTCGATGTTGCACGGTTCAGCAGGCCCTATGTTTCACTTGAAGGAAATACAGGAATTTAGACACACACACACACACACACACACACACACACACACACACACACACACACACACACACACACACACACACACACACACACACACACACACACACACATATATATATATATATATTGTTGATGGCGCTGTCAGTATCATATCTAGTGCCATCGGTGGGCCGGAATTTCTACCAGCAGAAGTTCTTTACATACCAGTAAATGTACTGGCTTGGCGCTGTCGCTTTCAAGCACACATAAAAATTATTGCTAACATGCTATTCACAGACACACACATAGATACACACTGGGCCTATTTCTAAAGATAATTTTTATTCATATGACCTCAAAACGTGTATTTCTAGTGAAATATTGGTAGATACCTATGTAATGTTTGGGTAGAATGCAATACATTATCTACCTTATATGTGATTGTAATTGAAGGATGAGGGAAACAACTCGACCCACTGCGAGAAGGACCCGACAGGGATCTGTTGAGGACTACCACTTCCCTAAGGGGAAGGGATGTGGTGAAAGAGACCACAAGCTGTGAATAACATGTTGTAGTATAAGCGATTTCCGAGACATTCGCTGTTTGAATTGTCAGTATCTTGCTAGGTCAACAGTATCCCTATCTCTCTTTTTGCCTCCTTCTTGGTCATGCGACCAGCAGAAGGTGGGGCCGACAGAGCCATGGAAACCGCAGATTCGCACTGAAGTTCTTATCACTTGGATCGATTGTCCCTCTGCGCACCGCCGAAGCTTCTCAGCCACCCAGGGAGAGGGCAACGAAGCAACCGTAGTGGCCTGAGCAGCAATTTCTAGGGGTGCGGCAGGACCATCTAGAGTGAAGTGGAATTCAAGATTGAGAAATCACACACTATCTGCTTAATTGTTTTGTATGCTTGTGACTAGTTTGTCTAAACATTAGCTAGCGAAGTAACAGTATTTGTAAAGCTTTATGTGCACAATTTAGGAAACTTAAATAATTATGTATAAATAATAAATCTGTGTTTTCTGAGCCATGTGCTTTCCATGTATTTCTGTTTACATTCTGTGTAGATTATAGCTGTATCAAACATAAATCATTATCAATCTGTTTGAAAATATAATTTGTGACGCGATTTCTCTGCTGAGAGAATCTAAAAGGAAATTTTACATTAGGAGATGTTACCGTCGTAGATAAACTACATAACCTATTTAACCAGAAACTTTACAAAGTCCCGTAACAATTTTCCCGGTGTAAATATAATTAAAATAATCAAGGAGAAAATTACAGGATAAAGCTTTCAACCTAGGCAGTTAGTAGGGTAGATTGAGATGTTTTGGCGCAGGCCCAAAAGGGCAAGATGGCGGCCGCGCACTATCTATGAAATTAAAGGGTTTATTGTACTATTTAGTGTATATTCAGCTGTAAGTAGAGGCTTTTGAGGCTTATTTAGAGTTTCTTTGGTGTATGTAGGTGGTATTGGAGGCGTATTTAGAGTATTTTTTATGTATTTAGAGGCATTTGGGGACGTATTTAGAGTCTGTTTAATGTATATAGAGGCTTTTGGGGCCAATTTTACAGGCTTTTGCGAAGTATTTACTGCCCCTTCGGTCTAATTTAGAGATTTTGGAAACGTATTTAGAGGCTTTTGCGACGTATGTACTTTGGTGTAATTTAGGGGTTTTGGAGATGCATTTAGTGCCTTCCGGGATGTATTTGCGGACCTTTTGCTGTAGTTAGAGCCTTTTTGGTGCATTTAGGATACTTTTTGTGTATTTAGAAGCTTTTGGGGCCCATTTAGTGACTTTTTAAAGCATATAAGGCTTCTTGGGGTGTATTTAGGGCCTTTCTGGTGTATTTAGTCTTTTGGAACGTATATACTAACTTTTGTGTAATTTACAGGCATTAGAGGCATATTTAACGGCTTTTTCATGTATTTAGACAATTTTGGATTGTATTTGGCAGCCTTTTGGTGTATTTAGTGACTTTTAGGGACGTATTTAGTGCCTTTGGGATGCATTTAAGGGCTTCTTGGGTGTATTAAGGACCCTTTGGAGTTTATTTGGGCCAGTTTTGGTGTATATAGGTACTTTTAGGGCGTATATACTGTCCTTTTGCTGAATGTAGATGCTTCTTGGGGCGCATTTAGTGGCTTTCGGGATGAATTTACTAGCTTTTTGCTGTATTGAGAGGGCTTCTGGAGCACATTTAGAGGCTTTTAGAGGTATTTAGAGTTTGTGGGGGTGTATGTAGAGCATCTTGCGACGTATTTAGTGTCATGAGGCGTACCATTACTGACTTTTTTATGTATCTATTGTAAGCTAACCTAACCTAACTGTCCTGTATTATGAAGCTTTAAACCTAACACTGTCTGATACTCTAACCACTGATATTGAAGTACTTATAGATTCGTTTTTTGCGGAACATTTTGTGAATTCTCATATGATGTCTCCACTCCCAAGCTTTTATTTATGTTTGTATAAAGTAAATCGAGGGTATACTTAGCTTGCAGTTCAATGGTATACGCCTATCCTGTTTTGTCTGGGCTGGAGACCAGCACCAGAATATAATCCTAGTGGCAGAGTTAACGTCTCTCTCTATTTGTCTTATTTCTTCTTTCTTCTTCAGGCGTCGTGGGAGAAATGGGTTAGGTGTCACCTGCATAAATATTCATTCTGTGGCTTGCCTTACAGAGGTAAGAATTATCTTCTGATCTAAGTTTCCCCCTCTTGCACACATTTTGCAACACTATAGTGCCCGTACGCGTACGTTGATACTCTATCCCCAGCAACTACTCTGTTGTCCTCACGAGGTGATAGGGCTATTTTGTTAGCTTCAACTGTAGAAATGTTATGTCTTTGATATGATTAAGTTCACAGGAGCTCTTAGGATCTTTTGGGTTTTAAGACAATCCACATCGCAATCGAGGTTGATGTATTGCTTGATTCCGCCACGCTTAATGCCTTTAATTTTCTTGATTACACTTCCATCTATGTCGAGAGCATACATCTTGGGTCTCAGCCCCATAAAACGATGAATAATTTTTCCACAGGAATAATTTTTCTTTAAATTTTCCCAAACCTTTCCTGTTGTTTTAGAATGGCATGTGTGGTGGAGAGGATAATCAGCAGAATCCAGATTTTCAAGAAAACGTAGTTTATCTTGGTATATATCTCTTGTAGTCACTCTAAGGGTGAAAGAGTCTATATCCATGTACATGAGTTTCAGATTTTCAAGCCCGTAATACGGCAATAACACATCATAATGATATCGATACATCAAGGTCTTTGAGATATCCAGCACACACATCCCAATGTATATAGGTTTGTTGAACCCATCTGTCGCGAAGCCATGTGTACTGCACCCAGATTAGGTCCATATATAGTTCGATCAATAAACGTAGGCTTAACAACCAACTTTTCCAATGTCTTCCAATCGGTGACAAGTATATTCAGTCGATTTCTTATATTCTCCATAGTTCTTCCAAACATAGTATTGTTAAAAAGTTTGTACAGATCCTTCTCGAAATCATTGCTAGATCCTTGTCGTAGCCGGTTATTTAATTGGACGTAAGCCTTTAACCAGTACGACTGTCGAAATTGTAACACACGATGGATTTTTATCAGTTGCAACTCATTACCAAGGACCTGCTTCAAGGTCATGTAATGCACCACATACTTAGTTCGTGATCCAAGGTGTGGAATTAGCTTCTTTTTAGAATAATCCTTAGGCTTGATACACTCAGGCAGGAACGGTAAATCGTTATGCAGCTCATGAATTTCTGTAGGATTTTCAAGGTCCACTTATAAAACGTAGCCTTGAGGGCCATCTTCTCGTAGTATTTCTATGTTAATATCTGCAGGGGAAACCTACTCAAAACTCCCATAAGGTAGGGCGTGGCATATTACCCAGCCATATTGGTTATTTACGTCCTCGTACTTAATATATTGAGAGGGCTTACTTAAGTCATACTCGTCCATGTAGATGTTGTTCGCCTTTGCATACCGATGAGAAATTTTACATAATCCTCCTCTTATACCTGATTCAACCATAAGCAGCTGATCGTAATGCTGTAGCAATACTAGTTCAAATCCTGTATTCAGCAGCATTGCATCCCACGGAAGCACTGGAGATGTAAAATAATGTGCATGATCAATTTTATACGTTTTAAGGTCTGGTCTCTGAATGTCTCAAACACATCAATTTGCAGGGACGCCTTGAAGGAAGACGTGGTTGTACCCGCGAGAAGCAAGTTGGTGGTGACGGCGTGACTGGAAGGTCAGCGAAAAAGGAACATGATGCTGGACCTGAAGACGCCTGTAGAGGGGCTATGTGTAGCCAGAATATTATTGCCGTGCCGAGATGACGTACCAGGTAGGCTGCTCAACCTGGCGGACACCGATAACGACATCCAGACTGGGACGGAGTTGGGGTCTTGCAAGCCCGTGCTCAGCGTAACAGCAATCGACAAGACCAAGGAGCCGGTGCCGACGTAACACCTGGGGCCCCAGCTAGAAGGTTTACTGGAGAGTGTGGCCGACTACTTGACCACAGAACAGCTCGAAAAAGTTCAACAAGTGGCGGTACGGGAGATGCTGGAGGACATGAGATCCAGGGGAGTGATTGAAGAGACTGACAGCCCTTGGTGTTCCCCTGTAGCTCTGGTAAAAAAGACGAACTTGAGCAGCGCTTCTGTGTGGACCACAGGAAGTTGAACGCTGTCGCCCAGAAGGATTGTTTCCCGTTACCCCGGATTGATGACACCCTGGATACGCTAGCTGGTGCACAGTGGTTCTCGACCCTAGACCTGAATTCGGGCTACTGGCAGGTAGCTCAGGACCCGAAAGACAAGGAGGAGAAAGAATGTTCGACAGGCCAAGGATTTTGGCAGTTCACAGTTATGCCCTTTGGCCTATTCAACGCACCAGCTACCTTCCAAATGCCTCATAGAGTCAGTGATGAGAGGACTGATTAATGAGGCCTGTCTGCTATACCTGGACGACATCATAATCGTCGAAAGACTTTCGAAGACCATCTCGAGAATCTGAGTAATGTGCTACAGGGACTGTATGCGACCAACTTGAAGCTGAACGCGAGGAAGTGCCAGTTTTTCCGCAAGGAAGTCAAGTACTTGAGCCACATTGCCTCACCAACCGGAGGTGCCACAGACCTGGTGAAGACACAGGCAGTGAGTGATTGGCCTCGCCCAAAGGATAAGAGAAGATTGCGCAGCTTCCTAGGGTTTTGCAGTTAGTATCGCCGCTTCATAAAGGGGTTCTCCAACATCGCCAGGCCCCTCACCCAACTGACAGAGGAACACTGACCTTATGTGTGGACGGATGGCACCAAAAGCGTTTTCCAGCACCTGAAGAAGACACTGTGAACTGCTCCTATTTGGGGATTCGCACAACTAAGTGATGCATTCATTGTAAACTCCGACGCCAGCGACCACTGTAGTGGAGGCGTCCTATCCCAAGTCCAGGACGGCCACGAGCGGGTGATAGCCTGCTACAGCAAAACGCTATCCAAGGCAGAGAAGAACGTTTACGTCACCCGGCGAGAATTATTGGCGGTTGTAAAGACCTTGGAGTACTTCCACAAATACCTGTATGGTCAGCCATTCCACCAGCCATTCCGCCCTCACTTCGCAATTGAGCTTTAGGAACCTGGAAGGCCAGACAGCACGTTGGGTCCAGAGGCTCTAGGAGTACGACTTTACCTCTGAACATCGTAGAGGGAAGAACCACGGCAAGCAGACGTCATGTCCCGAAGACCCTGCCCAGAAGTGTGCGGGCAATGCACAAGAGTGAAGGAGAAAGAGCGTGCTGCAGCTGTCAGAGTGGTCACGGCAGTGCCTGCGAATGGTTGGGATAGCGCAGGCCTGAAGAGGGAGCAGCTGGCGGAAGTAGACTTAAGGCCACTATTAAGAGAAGTGGAGGCAAGGACAAAACCAACCTGGGTGGACATCGTATCAAGGAGCGCTACATACAATTCCTACTGGGCCCAAAGGGACTCATTAAAGGCAAGAGATGGCGTGCTGTTCCGGGTATGGGAATCACCTGATGGGAAGACACAGAGGGAGCAGTTAGTACTTCCCCGAAGTAAGGTCCCGGAAGTCTTGGAGGAAGTGCACGTCGGTACTTCAGGAGGACACCTGGGAGCAAACTGGACGATCGACAAACTCCGGTAGTGCTACTACTGGCTGAGGCTCCGAGCAGACACTGAGAGATGCTGCCGTCAATGTCACGTTTGCGCGGTGAGTCGCGGCCCCCAGACTAGGAGCCGGAGTCGCATGCAGTGGTACAACATCGGAGCGCTATACGAAAGGATCTCCATCGACATAGCTGGACCATTTCCAGTGTCCGACCGAGGCAAGAAGTACCTGATGTTGGTCGTGGACTCCTTCACCAAGTGGCTGGAGGTGTATGCCATCCCGAACTATGAGGCGAAGACAATCACAGACAGCCTCGTGGAACAAGTGTTCTGCCGATTTGGGGTGCCATTAGAGTACCACAGTGACCAAGGCACCATTTTTGAGTCCAACCTGTTGAAGGAGGCACTACAAAGGCTTGAGGATAACAAGACCGGCACAATACCTCTACATCCCCAGTCGGACGACATGGTCGAAAGATACTTTAAGAGCTTAGAGGGACACCTGAGCAAGGTCGTGGCCAGCCATCAGCGAGACTGGGACTTCAAGGTGCCACTTTTCTTGCTGACCTGCCACTGGTCAACTAACGACACCACTGGGATGACGCCATCCAGTTTAATGTTCGGCCTAGGGCTACACTTCCCCTGTGACCTGGCTTTTGGAAGCCCTCCGGAAGCGAAACAGGCAGCGACCGAGTATGTGGAGAACCTGGTGGACCACCTGCACGACATGTACGAGAGGGCTCGTAGGAACATCCAGAAGGCGAGCGACCGCACGAAGACCCGATACGACAGGCAAGCCAACTACCAAGGTTTCCAGCAAGGTGACCTAGTCTCGTTCTATCGCACTACCCAGACCAAGGGACGCTGCCCGAGACTTCAACAGCCGTAGCAAGGACCGTAACGGGCGGTGAAGAGGATTAACGACGTGGTCTACCGCATCTTGAAGGTGACCTAAAGCAAGATGTCGGTGATGCACGATGCACGAGTGGCTGTGCACATCACTAAGTGATTATTACCTTTTTTCATTCAGAGAAACCCGTGCACTTCCTGCGTGTTGAAGGAACAAGGAGACTATGTCGAAAAAGTTATGTATGTTGTTCCACTTTTCTCCAATAACATATATAAGACTTTCATTTGACTCCTTGTATATGTTAGCTACAGAATACTCCAGATACACATTTTTAATGCTTAAGTTTCAAACAAATGACTTTTACTCAAAATCGTTTAGACTTATATCAGAACATAAAAACGTAGCAAAGAAAAAGGGAAAACTACCACTTAAAGAGCAGCTTTGGTTTTAAATGTTACCTGAAAAGCTTCGTATGGCGCACACACACACACATACACACACACACGCACACACACACACACACACACTTTCTCTCACTCTCACAAATACAAATAAACCGATACGTAAAATATATTTTCGTTTATTCAAATGCCTCAGAATTGCATATGGACATTTTATACCGAATGCATTGATACACCTTCTCTTCTTACGAATAGATAAGAGGCGAAGAAAATAAAAATGCGTTGCATCTCTCGACAATCATTTACGAGAGTACGTTATACCGTTTGGTTGTGCCTATAAACGCTCATTATATTGCATTTATAGGACCGCAATCCAGTTCGCATAGTGACATTCCATAGATTGAATAGATATGAAAAGCCCTCATGGGCAACCTGTCACCGTGAAAACCGGAAATAAACTGACCTTCCTGTCCTATTTCACAACTTGCATCTCTAACGGTCTATTGATATCCAATCAAGATATATCTACAGTAAAGGACAGAAATACAATGGTCCGAAAATCAATGGACAACCCTTCAAAGAGCATCAGGCAGCCTGTTGGGCGCTTGTGACAAACTACAATACATACTGTGACTTTGTGAGTTCGTGAAATTAAAAGTTCAATTGCACAAACACAAAGTGTTCTTTATTTCCACCGAATTACATTTGGAACACTTGCCGATCACATAGAATTACGTAGCGCACACAACTACAATTCACCAGTTCGTCTGTCACAGGTCCACTCACAATTACGTACAACTTCTCTGATACACGTACACAGTCTTCCAGTCCGTTCTCTAGCACGGCGCTCTTCACAGCTGCTTGCCAAGAACTCAACTCTCTTCCAGCCCGGCGCGTCGCTTATATAAGACCAACTGACCTACCTAGAAGGTTCCGGGTTAAATGAAATATCCCGACTGTTCCAGACGTCAGGGGGAGTGGAAAGGGCGGCTAGTGACCAGTGATACTTCCTAACCATCCCCACAGTTAGTGACACGAGATAAATGGGTTGGCGTGTCCTGTATGCCTAGTGTCCCATACTCAGCTGTCAGTTGGCCGTGCCTTCCGAAAATTGGGTGACATTGCTCCCTCCGCAAAGCTGGTCGCCCGAACAGCACCGTCGTAGCGGGCTAGGCGATCCAGGTGTACCACCCACATCTTTCCTCGGGGCACCTTCTGGATGCGGTAGACCACGTCGTTAATCCCCTTCACCACCGGTACTGACCTTGCTATGGCTGCTGAAGCTTCGGACAGCGTCCCTTGGTACGGACAGGGCGGTATAACCAGACTAGGTCACCTTGCTGGAAACCTTGGTTGTTAGCTTGCCTGTCGCATCGGGTGTTCATGCGGTCGCACGCCTTCTGGATGTACTGGCGAGCCAACTCGTGCATGTCGTGCAGGTGGTCCACTAGGTTCTCCACATACTCGGTCGCTGCCTGTTTCGCTTCCGGAGGGCTTCCAAAAGCCAGGTCACAGGGGAGGCGTAACTCTCGGCCGAACATTAAGCTGGCTGGCGTCATCCCCGTGGTATCGTGTGTTGACGAGCGGTAGACCAGCAAGAACAGTGGCACCTTGACGTCCCAGTCTCGCTGATGGCTGGCCACGAACTTGCTCAGGTGTTCCTCTAAGGTCTTAAAGTATCTTTCGACCATGTCGTCCGACTGGGGATGTAGAGGCGTCGTGCGGGTCTTGTTCACCCTAAGCCTTTGTAGTGCCTCCTTCATTAGGTGGGACTCAAAATTGGTTCCCTGGTCACTGTGCAGCTCTAACGGTACCCCAAATCGGCAGAACACTTGCTCCACGAAGCAGTCTGTGATTATCCTTGCCTCTTGGTTCGGGATGGCATACACCTCCGGCCACTTGGTGAAGTAGTCCACGACCAACAGCAGGTACTTGTTGCCTCGATCGGACATCGGAAATGGTGCAGCTATGTCGACGGCGACCCGTTCGAATGGCGCTTCGACGTTGCACTGCTGCATGCGACCCCGGCTGCTAGTCTAAGGGGCCACGACTCGCCGCGCACACATGACATTGACGGCACCATCTCTCAACGTCTGCTTGGAGCCTCAGCCAGTAGTAGCGCGGCCTGCTGGAAGAGCACGCCCTCTCTGATATTCAACGAGTCCCATTGGGTCCAGTACGACTTGCAGGTGGCGCTCCTCGGTGCGATGTCCTCCAAGGTTGGTCTTTTCCCTGCCTTCACTTCCCTCATGAGTGGCTCCAAGTCTGCGTCTGCCAGCTGCTCCCTCCTCAGGCTTGCGCTATCCCAGCCGTCCGCAAGCACTGCCGTGACTACTCGGACTGCTGCCGCACGCTCCTTGTCTTCCACTCTTGTGCACCTGCCGCACTCCTCTGGACAGGGTCTTCGGGACATAGCTTCTGCGTTACCCTATCTCTTTCCTCTGCGATGTTCCGAGCTGAAGTTGTACTCCCGCAGCCTCTGGACCCAACGTGCTGTCTGGCCTTCCAGGTTCTTAAAGTTCAATAGCCAGGTTAGGGCGGAACAGTCAGTCCTCAGGTGGAATGGCTGACCGTACAGGTACTTGTGGAAGTGCTCCAAGGTCTTTAATACCACCAATAATTCTTGCCGGGTGACGCAGTAGTTCTTCTCTGCCTTGGATAGCGGCTCGCTGTAGTAGGCTAGCACCCGCTCATGGCCGTCCTGGATCTGCGATAGGACGCCTCCAATACAATAGTCGCTGGCGTCGGTGTCCACAATGAAGAGGTCGCCTGGTTGTGGAAATCCCAGAAAAGGAGCACTGCACAGTGTCTTCTTCAGTTGCTGGAAAGCGTCTTCGGCGTCCTTCGTCCACACCTAGGGTTGGTGTTCTTCTGTCAGGCGGGTGAGTGGCTTGGCGATGTTGGAGAATCCCTTTATGAAACGTCGGTAATAACTGCACAGCCCCAGGAAACTGCGAAACTGTTTCTTATCCTTTGGGCGAGGGCAATCTCTCACAGCCTGTGTCTTCTCCGGGTCTGTGGCCACTCCGGTTGCTGAGACTATGTGGCCCAAGTAGTTAACCTCCTTGCGGAAGAGCTGGCACTTCTTCGCGTTCAGCTTCAAGTTGGTCGCCTACAGTCTCTGAAGCATCTTACTCAGATTCTCTAGATGGTCTTCGAAAGTCTTACCGACGATGATGATGTCGTCCAGGTATAGCAGGCAGGCGTCGTAAGACAATCCTCTCATCACTGACTCCATGAGGCGTTGGAAAGTAACTGGTGCATTGCAGAGGCCAGAGGGCATAACTGTGAACTGCCAAAGCACTTGGCCTGTCGAGAATGCGGTCTTCTCCTTGTCTCTCGGGTCTAGAGCTACCTGCCAGTAGCCCAACTTCAGGTCCAGGTTCAAGAACCACTATGCACCAGCTAGCGTGTCCAGGGTGTCGTCAATACGGGATAAGGGGAAACATTCCGTCTGGGTGACAGCGTTCAGCTTCCTGTAGTCCCGCGCAGAAGCGTAGCTCGCTGCTCTTGTTCGTCACCAAGACTACAGGGGAACACCAAGGGCTGTCAGACTCTTCAATCAATCCCATGGATCTCATGTCCTCCAGCATGTCTCGTACCGCCCCTTGTTTCGCCAGCGGAATGCGTCTAGGTTGTTACCGAATAGGCCCTGCGTCCCCGGTGTCGATGTGGTGAAGCACTTTGTCCGTGCGGCCGTAGTCACTATCACCTTGGCTGACAACGTGCTGGTATCGTCTGAGCAGTTGTCGAACTTTCTCCAGCTGTTCTGCGGTCAGATGGTCGGCCACCCTCTCCAGTAAGCCTTCTAGCCGGGGCCCCAGGTGTTGCATCAGCACCAGCTCCTGTGTCCTGTCGATTGCTATTACGCTTTCAACGGGCTCGCAAGTTCCCAAATCCGTCCCGGTCTGGACGTCGTGATCGGTGTCCGTTGGATTTAGCAGTCTCACTGGCACCTCCTCTCGGCACGGCAGCAATGCCCTGGCTACACATAGTCCGTGTACAGTCGTCTTCTGGTCCAGCATCATGTTCCTGGTTCTCTGGCCTTCCATTCACGCAGTCACCACCACCTCAATCCTCGCGGGGACAACCACGTCTTCCTTCAAGACGACCCAGCAGATTCCAAGGCGCTCTTCTTGTTGACGGAGTATAACTTCTCCGCTGAACCGCAGGACCTTGCTGCCGACGTCGACCGTCGTCTCGTGGCTCCTGAGGGCATTCAGTCCCAGAATAACCTCCTCAGCCACCTTCGCGACGAACACCCACAGACGCACGGCACTCCGTTCTAAGGTCAGCTCCAGCAGAGCCTCCTTCTCCACAGGAAAGTTGTCGCCCGATGCCTGCATTAGTTTGTATGGTCGGCTCGGCTTCCTGAATGGCAAACCCTTGGCTATGTCAGGCCTGATGACGATCACGGCTGCCCCGGTGTCCACCAGCACGCGGCACGGCTGCCCTCTCACCCAACCGTCCGCGATGAGGCTGTCATCCATCCACCGGCTGACGGCGCGCAGTGTCACTCGAGGAGATGGTGTGGACGACGCCGTCGTGCTCCTCGCCACGCCAAGCCTTACTCTTTCTTCCGGTTGCTCCTCCTGGTGTCGGCAGTCTCTCTCTAGGTGTCTCGGCTGTCCACACCCTCAACACACGGCAACACACCGGCGTCCCTTGGCTGGCCTTCTGTTTCCGGTATAGCGGACACTCCTCGTTCTCGACGTCGGTGTAGCTGTCACATTGGCCACCTCCATCCTCAATGCTGGCGTTAACGCCTCGTTAATGGTTTTGTAGTTGCCGAGCATTTGGCGCTGCCGTATCTCGGCGTCTCGTACCCCGTCAACGAAGTTGTAGGCGGCTTCCCGGTATACGAACTCCAGCGGGAGGTCAACCAAGGCCTTGCTAGCCAGCTGCTCAATCGCCAGGGTGAACTCCTGCAGCGTCTTCTCTGGCTGTTGCGACCTTGTCTTCAGCTGACTGCGGTAGGCTGCGGCTAGGTGGTGGTTCCCGAACCGGTTCTCCAGGGCTTCCCAGATATCCTTGGGAGCCGCCACTGTCTGGACCGCGTTTAGGACTTCTGGGGCCCGTCCCTGGAGGCTGGCTATTAGCTGTGCGGCCTCTTCCGCGGTCACCACTTGTTATGCCTGGCCACCGTGTCGAACTTTCGGCGGAAGACCTCGAACGTTGACGCGCCGTCATATTTCGGAGTTTTGACGCGTGCCGATGTTGTGTCGCGTCCCGGCGCGTCGGCCTTAAAATCCATTAACCTCCTGCCGACGACGTCCTCCACTATGGCGTTCAGGGACTTGACGCTGCTGTCGACCTTTCCTTCCAGGTTGTTTACGCGGTTAGCGAGGTCTTCGACGTCTTCCACCATGGCGTTCAGGGACTTGGCGTTACTCTGGGCCTTTTCCTCTTAATCATTAAGGCGCTCGTCTACTTGATCCATCCGCATGCCCAGCTTCGCGACGTCATAACTCACGTCGGCCAACTGTTCCTCAAATTTGGCGGCGAGAACCTCGTTCGCCACCTTCATTTCCGTGGCCAGAGTGTCGTTCGCTGCTCTCATTTCTGTGGTTAATTCAGCCTTCATTGTAGTCATTGTCGTCGCATCGAGGTTGTCATTCGCTGTCTTTATTTCTTTCAGTTCCGCTGCCAGGTTGTTGTTTGCCGTCTCAGTCTTCATTGTTAATTCGTTCATCTTCGCGGCCAAGTTGTTATTTGCCGTCTCCAACTTTTCTAAAATCTGTGCCAATGCAGCCTCCATCGCAGTAATATCCCACTTACTGACACCAATTGTGACTTTGTGGGTTCGTGAAATTAAAAGTCCAATTGTACAAGCTCAAAATGTTCTTCATTTCCACCGAATTACAGTTGGGGTACTTGCCGATTACATAGAATTACGTAGCGCACACAATTACAATTCACCAGTTCGTCTGTCACAGGTCCATTCACAATTACGTTTAACTCCTGTGATACACGTACACAGTCTTCCATTCCGTTCGCTAGCACGGCGCTCTTCACAGCTGCTCCCCAAGAACTGAACTCTCTTCCAGCCCGGCGCGTCGCTTATATAAGACCCAATGACCTATCTAGAAGGTTCCGGGTTAGATGAAATATCCCGACTGTTCCAGACGCCAGGGGGAGGGAAAAGAGGACGCCAGCGACCAGTGACACTTCATAACCATCCCCTCAGTTAGTGACACGAGATAAACGGGTAGGCGTGGACTAAACGCCACCTGTCCCCTACTCATTGTCAGTTGGTCGTGCCTTCCTATAACTGGGTGACAATACATAGGCCAATTATAACTTTAAAGGTATTACAAATACAGGCACCGTTGAAATTTTCTTTTTACATTTTTAATCAGAATTATTACTCACCAATAGAATAAAATTCAGCAAAATTGTTGTTAAAGTGCTTATACATTGCCCTCGAATGACTATGTCTATCGATCACAACGTCACATTATCCCTTGTATAGGTATTCCAGTATTCATAAACTATCCCATGTTTTGAACATTTCAGTTCATGTCGAGATAACCATATTCAAAAATTACTGCTTTTGCTGTAACTAGAAAGGGAAATTTGGGAATGCAGCAGGATTTAAGTGATAGTCAAAGCTTAGAAGCGCTGTGGATACCGTTCAATTTGCATTATCAGCTGCAAAACAAACAAACGAGGAACACTTCCCATTTGAAAATAATAGGTATATAGCGATACTAATGTGGTAGG
>CM060948.1:214044055-214064055 GCA_030765055.1 Mantis religiosa
GATCATAATGATCATGCTGATAATGATCATAATGATCATGCTGATAATGATCATAATGATCATGATCATAATGATAATGATGATAATGATCATAATGATCATGATGATAATGATCATACTGATCATGATGATAATGATCATAATGATAATGATGATAATGATAATGATGACAATAATAATGATAATGATGATAATAATGATAATGATAATTAATGATAATAATGATAATGATAATGATAATAATAATGATAATGATAATTAATGATAATGATAATGATAATTAATGATAATAATGATAATAATAATAATAATAATAATAATAATAATAATAATAATAATAATAATAATAATAATAATAATAATAATAATAATAATAATAATAATAATAATAATAATAATAATAATAATAATAATAATAATAATAATAATAATAATAATAATAATAATAATAATAATAATAATAATAATAATAATAATAATAATAATAATAATAATAATAATAATAATAATAATAATAATAATAATAATAATAATAATAATAATAATGATGATGATGATGATGATGATGATGATGATGATGATGATGATGATGATGATGATGATGATGATGATGATGATGATGATGATGATGATGATGAAGATGATGATGATGATGATGATGATGATGATGATGATGATGATAATGATAATGATGATAATAATAATGATAATAATATAATAATAATAATAATAATAATAATAATAATAATAATAATAATAATAATAATAATAATAATAATAATAATAATAATAATAATAATAATAATAATAATAATAATAATAATAATAATAATAATAATAATAATAATAATAATAATAATAATAATAATAATAATAATAATAATAATAATAATAATAATAATAATAATAATAATAATAATAATAATAATAATAATAATAATAATAATAATAATAATAATAATAATAATAATAATAATAATAATAATAATAATAATAATAATAATAATAATAATAATAATAATAATAATAATAATAATAATAATAATAATAATAATAATAATAATAATAATAATAATAATAATAATAATAATAATAATAATAATAATAATAATAATAATAATAATAATAATAATAATAATAATAATAATAATAATAATAATAATAATAATAATAATAATAATAATAATAATAATAATAATAATAATAATAATAATAATAATAATAATAATAATAATAATAATAATAATAATAATAATAATAATAATAATAATAATAATAATAATAATAATAATAATAATAATAATAATAATAATAATAATAATAATAATAATAATAATAATAATAATAATAATAATAATAATAATAATAATAATAATAATAATAATAATAATAATAATAATAATAATAATAATAATAATAATAATAATAATAATAATAATAATAATAATAATAATAATAATAATAATAATAATAATAATAATTCAGTAAAACGTGTCTAAAAGGGACCCCTTATAAAATGTGTAGTGTTTAACGCCCGCTTTTACTACATACGGCACCGCAGGCGATGACACTGATGATACATGAGATGAAGATGGAGCACCGGTGGAATGAGATGGTAGGAGAAACCGGAGATTCCGGAGAAAACCAGTCCCAGCGCCATATTGTCCACCACCAATCGTACTTTGCGGTCGCCTGGGATCGAACCCGGGCCGCCTTGGTGAGAGCCAAGCGGTCTAACCACTGAGCCATGGCGTGGCCCGGATCCCTTATATGCCGGAAGAACGAAAAATAAATTTCGGCACGGAGTATTTACCATGTAAAATTACACTCTACACCAGAAAACAGCCTAATACGTAAAGGAAAATATTTTTCTAGAACCGTTTGCGTAGATTACCTGATTAAAACGGATTACTTTGTGTGTAATTGGTTACAACGTACGTATTTTAAACGTGTCATAATTTAAGGACACTTGCACCGAAGTTCTATAGAGCACTAAGTCATAAACTGTAATCCTTCTATGAAAAGGCAAAGGGAACCGTTTGCCCTCTCAACTCTCTTCCAAGTCAGACGCTGAGGGTGCTGCTTTGCAGCTTTGCGAAGTGGGGAAAACTCAGATTAATGAGATTTGGAGAAAAAAAAAATATGACGAGTGGCTAAATGGAACATCAGGGCAGTGAAACTCATTACAAAATATACATACCTTTTCTTTTAATTTACGTCTTCCAACGTTGTCATATCCGATGATGAATGAATTGGTTGAAATGATGTTGAAGTGAGTCCAGGGTCCATAGAGTTATCCATATAACCCATATAATTCACTGTGACCGAGATTCGAACTCCGGACCTCTTGAACGTGAGGCAGCTAGAGTATGACGAGCTAAATCATGCTGTGTTTGAGCGGTTTGTTAGTGCTCGCGCTAAACGATTTCCCATTTCAGGACCATTGCTTCAGACTCAAGCTTTAAGAGACTGCAAGAAAGTTATCAAAGACTATTTCAGAGCTTGCTTTGGATGCCTCAAGGGTTTCAAACATTGCCATAACATTGCTTTGAATGCTATATGTGGTGAAGCAAATGATGTTGATATGCAGACAGATTGGAAAGGAGAAATTGAAAAAAAAAAAGAAGAAGAAAAAGACCAGAAACTAGGCGATAAACTAGAATTATTGTACGTAAGTTTACAATATAGTACGTATAACATCTCAGCCTATTATTATTTACACTTCATTCTCTATTATTCCTTCACTGTAAACCTGTAGTTTCCTTGTATTGAATTAAAACGGAAACCTGTTATGTGTACGGAAAATAAATGCCAAAAAGTTCGCGCTCCGTTTTAGAGATGTTTTACCGTAATAAGATACTTATGGTTGAATCTTTTATAAAGGGGATGCTTATTCCAAATGTCACAAAGGCAAACAACATTTATATGAGATGTTTGACTCTCGTAAACCCTCTCCAATTATCACCTAGGATTAGGATTACTATGGAGGGGATTCGGCACTGCAACCGCTCTTGATCTATTTCCCTATGCCCCCAAGTGGGGCATCCCCAGAAGAAAGGATAAGGCGAGAGAAGACAGAGGGCGGCCGTCCCAGCAGATGGCCGGGTCCCTACATTTTATTTGGATGAACCACCCCCCCCCCCCCCGCGGTAGACCGGAACAACTCCCATTCCCCCCTACTGTGGTTCACAAAAGATCCCAGCAGCCGGTTCGGAGACCGGCAAACGATCTACCGGAGGAGAAAGTGTTTCACTCAGAGCTTTTCATTCTGCCATGCACCGTAGATATCCGCAAGACACTTCTACCCTAAAAGAGACCACCAGATAAGAGCTTCCCGCTTCGGTAGCGTAGATGGTAGCGTGCCTGCCTCACGTTCAGTAGGTCCCGAGTTCGTATCTCGGTTAGGGTGAGTTACCTAGATAAGGTTTTATCCGGGGTTTCCCTTTTCCTGATACACGAATGTCGGGTAACTCTAAGCACTATGGACCGTGTACTCATTTGAGCATCATTTCATCCATTTCATTCATTATCCGATGTGACATAATGTTGAAGGAGGTAAATAACAAAGACAAAAAAAGCAAGAGTTGATAGAGCATGATAATAGAGATGAAATGGATGGACAGGAAATTCGGGGGATGTAAATAACCTACCCAGTATTCACCTGGGGACCCGAGAAAACAGCCGAAAACCCTAGGGTCAGGTAGGTCGGCCACGGGAATCGAACTCGGTTCTCCCAAATGCGGGCCACAGACCTAACTGCCTGAGCCATCCCGCTCGATGGCTTATCACTTATCAGGATGCGAAAAACTAACATGCGAATTTCTTCATTTATGGCGGCACTATAGCCACCGTGGTTCTCAGCATCGCATTCTATATTAGGCGTGAAAGACCGCTTAACTTTGTCAGGCTTGAGGTTCTTTAAGGCGCTGTAAATATATGATACGGGTCGGCAGCTTCACTTCTCTTACAAACTTAGCTCTTACGTCCGAAGAAATCTATTGCCCTCCGTCGGGTTTGAAACAAACTCTGAGAGTCAGAGGCTAGAATGCGTCATTTAGACCTCAAAGAACGACATGGATGAGCGATCTGCCATGCCCTTGGTTGTGGTACAGGTAAAACATTTTGGTTTCATTGATTTTAGCAACAATTTGCTCACAAAATGAAATTACAATCACAATTGCTTCATCAGGCATGCAGCTATACTTTTCGAAGGGGGTCGAACAGCCCAGCACTAAAATTGCCGTTGAATATGCAAAGCACCAAAATTCCGACCTGCAACATTTCGAAGATCTCTGCAGTGGCAAAGGTTTTGCACAAACGTAAATTGATAGTGTGGAATGATTGTACGATGGAACACAGTCTTTGAATGTAATTAGATCGAACCATGCAGGATCTTCGGAACAATCGAAAACGATTTGATGTTGCGATGATTTTGTTAACAGGAGATTTTCGTCAAACATTGCCAGTGATTCCACGGTCAACGCCAGCTGACGAACTTAATGCATGTTTAATGTCTTCCGTTTTGTGGAAACAGGTCAAGATACTAAATTTAAGCAAGAATGTGCGTGACAAATTGCAAAATGATCCACTAGGAGAAATATGTACAAGACAGCTCATTGACTTCCGTAAGGGCAAATTTCTTTTTGGACATTTTAGCTGGCTGCGTTACATTTCTGACACTTTTTGTTAGTTTACTGAATCAAAAACCGAAGTCATTCAAAAGGTGGTCTCAAGCATTGCTCATAATTACATAGATCATATCTGGTTGAGCGAACGAGCTATATTGGCAGCCTAGAACATAGATGTAAACAAATTAAATTTCAAAATTGAAAATGAAATTGCCGGTAAATTGAGGACATACAAACCAGTTGATTCCGCTACAAACCAAGACGTTGCCATCAAATTTCCACCCGAATTTTTGAGCTCGCTGGATTTGCCAGCATTGCCGCTTCACAATCTTCAATTAAAGATCTTCTCCGTGATCATAATATTGCAAAGTACCAATCAACCACGTCTTTGCAAAGGCATACGGCTAGCGGTGAAAAAATTACTAAACAACTTGAAGGGGAAAGTGTCAAGGAGAAGACGTTCTGATACCACGCAGTACAATGATTCCGACTGACACATCATTTGAATTAAAACAACTAAAACATAATTAATACATAAATAAAATCTGAAAATCTACGTCCAGGTTCCTAATTTCTTATACCGGGACATAATTTCAAAATTCTTATTTATTAAAAACCAAATAACTACAAAAAACACTACAAATAAAATACACAATATTTCAGATAATAACACAACATTTAAAGACATTTAAAATAAAATAATACAAAATACAAAATGATTACCAATTTCCAAATAATACAAATACTGTATTCAGTAAACATTTAACTGGTAGCCAGCTAAATTATAAAACTACTAACTACAATATCGGTAACCGATATTTCACGTATTGGTAACCAATACGTTCTTAATATCAAATCCCTCAAAAACATAAAAATAAAAACTTTTAAAAACTCTTTATAACTTGACAAAAAACTTATAAAGATACCAAATTTCAACCAACAACAAATTAGAAAATTTCAAAATAATTATATACAATCAATTCCATTATTTAAACACCAATTCAAATTAACTGATCAAAACAAAAATTAAATATATCAAATTTATACAAATAAGCATTTTCATAATACCATATTAACATAATTTTAAAAAATCGATTAATTTACAATTTAATCTACAATACTTTAATAAACCATAAGATTCAGATTTCACTCATAATTCTACTCAAATTCGATTCACATTAACAATACAAATTAATATTTCAAAAATTTATCAAAATTTCAATATACAAAATCTAAATAATTTAAATATCATAATTAACAAAACCTTAATTACTATAAAAATATTAAAATAAAAACTTTAAAAAATTCAACAATTTAAACATTTTAACAAAAACACCAATCTTAAAGTCAAAAACAATCTTATTATTTAAACTTCCTTAAACTTTACATACTTTTCAATTTCAAATTACCTTTATAACCTGAAACATCAAAAATGATTGAATACCATTACGAAATACCAACACTAACAAGAACAAAAAAAAACCACTTCTTTTAATTAACAATTTTCGTTAATAGCATATAGATATCAAAGTTATTAAACATTTCTATTAAACTCATTTCAAAATAGCAATTATAAAATTCATACTATATAACACAACATTTAAATTTAAACTATCATAACTTTTCAAATTAAAACCCTTCCTTCCAATTTACACTTACATATACAAAAACAATCCAGAAACAATCCATATTCTATACATTTTCACAACTTAAAACAAATTAATATTTATACATATTAAATCAAATCCAATCATCGACCAAAACTCCATAAATCCATTATTCAAACCAATACTTCTTAAAACACCACCTTAATCCACTTCTCAGATATAAAATTTACTTCTTCCTTCACTTCATCACTAATAATCTACAAATTAAATTTCAATCCAACTTAAAAATTTCTTATACATCATATCACTCACTTCAAAAACTTTCATCTAAAACCTTTTATTTATCCATCACTACACCATTTCCTCACTTAATCCCTTCATCACTCCTCACTTCTATAACACACACCGGGGAGGGAAAAATCCCTCCCCAAAACACCAAATCACAAATAAAACTTATATTTCACTTTAAACACCTGGGGGAGGGGCAGAAGCCCCCCCCCCCAAAACAACAAACTACAAACTATTTCCAAACACTATACTTTTTTCCCTTTAAACTAAATCCCTGCAGTTACCTCCACGTTCTACTGCTAGCTGGATGTCATCACACGAAATTCCAACGAACAGCCATGACACGGGTACCTGGTTAATCTGCAGGAGCTTTCTTCTTCCTCCTCAGAACTAATTGATATGGAAGGGAAATTACACCTGTCCTCTCTGGATCCTCTGAACCGTTTGATCCCCCTCCTATTACTCCAATCTTGTCGACCGAGAGATACATAATATCCTCTTCTTCTATTTCCATCTTTTATCCATCAATTTCAATATCTTCTTGAATAGCAAAAGTTCTTCCATTACCAGGATTAATGTGTCTTTCTGATCGTCTTAGAGCAATGGGAGATTGAATATCTTGTTCTGGAATATATTCGGGTAAAGAAGGTTTCCATGCCAATTCACTTATAATATTTCCTAGTTTGGCTAGTATATTATATAGCTCTGGTGTTATTATATTCCATAAATGATGACCCCTTAATGCATTTCTTTCTTCAATAATTTCATCTTTATACTTGGTGAATTCAAGCAAAACATGTTCCGGATTAGCGATTGTTACATAAATTACAAATGGGATTATTTAACTTCTTTATTTTGTGCCAATATGTGCCATAGTGTCCTTGGCCTCTTAAAAATGAATTAAACCTTTTGTGGGTTTCACATGGTTCAATTTTAGACGTTCGATTATGAATGGAAAAAAATCATGCGTTCTTCTGCGTACATTTATGCTGTTCCACTCCTCTTGCCAATCTCTCAAAGGATATTTCTTTATTTCTTCTTTGGTACTACATACTTTTCCTACAATACTATTTAATTTATTAAAGTTGTCTTTCTTTAACCAAAACAGTGCCGCTCTGAGTCTAATTAGAAGATCTATGGGCCATATTTCTGTAGTAACAAAAAGTCATAGAGTAGACGTAATGCAAACAGCACCCGTGTGTCTCAATAAGATCTTCCATTGTGTACTTCTTAATTTATTTCTTATACTCAGATTAAACAATTTATGAGCCCAAGTTACTGCTGCATACGTGATAATAGATCCAAAAATTGCATAATGATATGCTATGATATTATTTAAAGATATTTTAAATTTTATATTTACAACTGTGGCTAATTTTTCAGATTTGATTCTTACAGAATCTACATGATTTACAAAATTTAATTTTTCATCTAAAATTACTCCTAAATATTTTAATTTCCCGCTGCGTTTAATATTTTCATTATTATTTTTGATAATCGGATTTCTTTTTAATTTCACTTTCAATAACGTGTATAATGACTTTTGCGGAGCAATTTGTAATTTTGACTCATTACATCAATTAGCTACTAATTTAGATGTCACATGACTTGTCTCTGTTTCCAATTGTAGTCTTGAATCACCTATTATTAGAAAAATCACATCATCTGCATATGCTATTACATTCACTACATTTTCATCGTTTTCAAAAGCTTCCAACAGAGTTTCCATCACGATGTCCCAAAATGTAGGTCCCAGAACAGTTCCTTGTGGACCGCCGTTGGTGATATTTTTGTAGATCTTCTGATTGATGCCTTGAATATATATTCTCCTATTGTACAGTAACTTAGAAGTAATTTATAGAGGGGATGTGGATAATTTAATTTCCTTAGCCTACCAAAGAAGAAGGGCCACCATAAATTTTCGAAGGCACCTGATATATCAGCTGATAATCCGATTAAATACTTATTAGTGCAACGATTCACGCAATCCATGATGTCGATAATAACATCCTCAACATATCTTCCTTTTCTAAAGCCATACTGCCGTTGTTCATTCCAATTATGATCCTATGTTCTATGATCCTCTTGTTAATTAAATGTTCAAAAATGTTACCCAATGAATTTAAAAGACATATCGGTCTATAAGACTTCGGTTTAGTCGGATCTTTATCTAAACTCTTCTTGAGGATAATCACTCTTGCCTTTTTCCAGCAATCCGGAAAATAACCTCTCCACAATCATTGAAGATGCTGGTTAATTGTGGTATTAACGTATCTTGGAGGATCATTAGAACTTCATTGGGTATATCATCCGGACCGCAGGACTTCTTCTTTTTCAACTTTATAAAAATCGGTTTTACTTCGGATATACCAATAGGATATACTACATTGAAATTATTATAAACAAACTTCATATTTAATCTATGTATTATATTTTGGAGATTGTCCGAAGACATGTTATCATCAGGTAATAGGGTATCCAATAATAATATCGAAGTATCCTCCCAATTTGAAGTGATAGTTCCATCACTTTTTGATAGGGTATTTAACGTTTCAGGTTTTTTTAGTTTATCCATGATAATTTTATACGGAATTCCCCATATATTATTTTCTAAATGAGTTTCCAAAAAGGTGATCCAGGATTTCTGTCTCGTGTCTAATAGTAATTGTTTAAAAACGACTGCAGTTTCCAGTGTGGCTTGCTTTCGCTATGACCATAAATAAATCCCAGGAACAGTCATTAGGCTTTCACGGTCGGCGTCAATCCAGTAAGATATAGAGGTTTCCGGTCTTACTGGCCGTGGTCTAGAAAGAAAACATGAAGTTCCTGACGTTTCGCTCGTACGTGCGTCGAGCATTCTCAGAGGACTCATGGCAAACTAGAGTGGCTCCGGTATAGCACACCAATTATATATAGGCGGGAGAGAGACCGCCTACTTCCCTCCTAATTCCTGTTTCTTATTTCCCTCCTATTTTAGCTAAAGTCTGTCTACTCAACGCAAGTGCACGGCGGCCGCTTTCTTTGAGGAACCCTCATAATCGTTTTACAACATGAACCCTCCTCCTGACGGTCCTCTCTACAATGTTGCAACATTTTAACATCACCGTCTTGCACCTAATGAAACAGTATAACAGGAAGTTGGAACTTTGGCAACTGAGACTCCACGCGGAGTAGACATGCAACTGTCATTTTCAGAAAATCTGGGTTGCTATTGGTCCCCAACGTCAGTGTTCCATTTCTGAAGTGTGGAGATAGATTTATGACGGTCATTAGTGGGCGGGGAGGTCAGCTCCTTTGAGGTCCCTTTGACTGTGAACTGCACACACGTTGGCTAAACAGACTTTAAAAGCAATAACCCCTCTGCAGGTACCCAAGGAAGACGTCATAGCCAACTTTGAAGCTGCAATCCAAGTTCTCCCTCCTACGCAAGCGGAAGAAGTGGGTTCTAATTCCGCACTGTATTACACCACGCTAAACCTCCGAAACAGAGGTTGGCACGGGAAGAAAGACTCGCCATTAAGTCCTTACGCAGGGACACTTACATCGTCATTCTATACTCCGACAAGGTTAATTCCACAGTTGTGATGAATACGAAATATTACAAACAGAACATAGAGCAGTTAGTAGAACCACACATCTATCAGAAGCTACAGACGGATCCAACCAAAAGAATTCTGCGTAGGACTAACCAGCTAAAACAAAATTCACCTTTACACAGGAAGTAAAGAAGATTTTAGTTAAAGTCACGCTGCTCGAGCGGTTGCCAAGGCTTTATCTTTGCTAACAGAAACCTCTCAGATAACGCACTGATTATTCTTGCAAGACTGAGATAGGAACTGCAGCACTTCCCGGCCCTCTGCTAAGCACCAATGAGTGCATCACTTCAGCCAATACAACTGGCAGGTATCACAAATGACATATAGATGTTCACTCCACGTGGAGTAATCATTGCGTTATCTGAGAGGTTTCTATTATCAAAGATAAATACATGGTAACCGTTCGAGCAGCGTGATTGTACCAGTGAAGCTGTGGTTCCTCGTCTATATGGCCTGCCCAAGATCCACAAAGAATCCATGCCACTGCACACCATGGTGAGCGCCAGAGCACCTCCGACATACTCCCTTTCTAAATATTTGGCGAAACTTCTACATCCATACATTGGCAACACGGCAACACACATTAAGAACGGTGCACATTGTCGAAAAACTAGGAGAAATCAAGTTCAACACACAGGATCAACTTTTAAGTTTTGACGTAGTTTCCCTCTTCATGAAGGTTCCTCTAGAGGACACCTTGAGGCTTGCTTCCAAGATGTTTCCAGAAGATGTCACCGCTATGTTTCGCCACTGCTTTACCACTAGCTACTTCCAGTGGAATGGCAACTTTTATGGACAAAAAAGGCGTTGCGATGGGTAGTCCCCTCAGCCCCATGATTGCCAACTTATTCATGGGGAAATTTGGAGAGATAGCTCTCCAGTTAGCCATGTATAAATCCAAAGAATGTTGGAGGTACGTCGACGACACTTTCATGATTTAGCAGCATGGGTGATAAGGAATTGGAAAGCTTCTTGGTCTATCTCAACAGCATCAATGACAGTATTAAATTTACTATGGAAAAGGAAAGGGATTAGTGATTTGCCCTCCTGGAAGTTTTAGTGTCCAAAAAACCCCGATTTGACGTTACGATACATAGTTCATAGGAAATATACCTACAGAGACCGCTATCTACAGAAAACTTCAAACCACCAACACGGCAGAAGAGAGGCATAATAAGGACATTGACTGCACGGGCTAGGCGTATCTGTGAACCGGCCACCTTGGAACAAGAACTTAAACACTTAGGGCCGTATTCATAGTTATCACTTTGGTCTAGACTATCTCCCGATTAACTTGGTCGGGACCAAAGGCAGTCCAACGTTTTGGTATTCACAGAGTATAAAAAGCCTCGGACCAAGGAAAGTGGTGGACCAGCACGGAGCAAATATTACACGACGTAGAAATGTTCTTCTGCGCATGCGCGAGTCCCATAGAGCGCTAAAGAAACCACTGTGTACCCACAATTTTATAAATCTCTGTGGTAGTTTCACAGCTATCGCTGGACTCATTCGGCTTCAAGAAGTCGACCAGAGCAGACGTCTCTTCTAGAGCTTCAAGAGCTTCTGAGCGCCAGCGCCAGCGAATTGCCACCACCGGGAGTGACCTTAGGGCAGCTCCCAGTAATTTCGCTACCTACAGCAGCAACAGCAGCAGCAGCGTGACTACCGGTCATCGAGGGAACTACGAGGCCAACCTGAGAGAAAACACCGGTCCGTCCACCGACATCAACCAGATGAAACACAAGACGTTAGCCAACGCCTAAAGAGCGGCTTACAAGGTGCTTTAGAGTTCGGTCCTCTGTGTTTCACGCTTATTAGCAACCTCTGCGCTTTGGTAAGTACATAGCCAAGGTTAGCTGCGCACTGCACTTCGGTGCAGGGGAAAATGCCCCACTCAACAATCTAACCAAACCATCCACTACAACCAGCCTTCCACAAATGGAAGCTATTCCAGGTCCAGCACTGGAATTACCCACCCTGCAGTCAGGACTCACGCTCAGACTGCAGGAAACAAATTGCCGCGCCGAAAGCTTGAAAAGAACGCAAATGGCAAGGCTAAACGATTAGCTGTAGCCAAACAGCAAACTAACAAAGCTCTTCCCGCGAGGCAAAATTTCCGAGAGCGAGCTCTCAGATAACTCCTCTGACTCAGAGGCAGAATACTCTAGCGATGGAACTGTGGTTCCAGCAAATTCATCCTCCATGAGGAACTCAGCTCGTCGCAAATCTCTATAAATATCGATGAGGCTGAGTTTCAAACCGTAACCAACCGCCGCAGCGAAAGAAAAGCCGCTCACTTGCAGACAATTGGTGCGCCAGTCGTGCTGGGCCAACCAGGAGGCACATACCCCCAGTAATTGTGGACGACTATCGGGACTTGGTAGGTTTCCTAAAGGAGGTCATGCCGACCCTAACGGTGTCGTGCAAGGTCACCAGGAGGAAGAGCCGCTTTGTCTTCCAACAAAGAAACGCCGAAGACTATCCTCAGGGCACTGGACAAGAAGTATATCCCTTACTTCACCTTCGCCCTAGATAAGAGCTGCGAAATTAAGAGGGTCATCAGAAGCCTACCATTGGACACACCGGTGGGTGACATTGTCGAAGACCTTAACCACCAGGGCATCCGGACCCGTCTGGTCAGGCAACTGACCAAGCCCGCTCCGCAAGGCAAACCTGGCCCTGTCCCCATCCCCCTATTTCTAGTAATAGTGGAGCGGGCCAATGATCTGGAGGGGAAGTTAGATGGTGTCACAACCATCTGCTTCCTCCGAGTAAGGTTAGAGCCAGTCAGAAGCTCTGGCGGTCCGCCCCTAATGTTACAGGTGTCTGGGGTTCAACCATTCCAGTCAGTTCTGCAAGAGGAATCCCCGCTGGTTGAGGTGCAGTGGACCACACGAGAAAGAGGCCTGTCCCATGTCACCCACAGATGTGCCCACATGTGCAAACTGTAAGGGTGAGCACGTGGCCTGCTATGGCGGCTGTCCTGCCCGAAAGGCAGTTATAGCTGAAAACAGACCAAGCCCTCCGCCAGACAACAGCAGCAGATTTCATCAGCCAGGGTAGAGCAAAGACCGCTTCCTCAACTAACATCAGCGAGCCCAAGCTACGGCGGGAGGCCAACAAACAAGATTAACAGGAAAGTGAGAAACCGTCCAACACACATGTAGCACAAGGGGCCTCTGATGGACCGCGAATGTCGCCGGAGACACACAAAGCTCCCAAACAGCCACGCAAACAAAACCGGGCCCCAGCCCCTAATAACAGAAACCAACCATAGCAGGATGGGGGAGGGCTTCCCCGTGAGCTCCGAAATCCTGCTGAACAGGAGAAGGTTGGGAATCCCATGCCTCCTAGACACCTGAGGGATGAGAGGCCAGGAGGAAGGTCTGCACCCATTCGATCATCTTCACCATCCAACAAAACCACCCAGACAGAAAACCCTTCATTCCTCTCCCCTGAGAGATACATTCGATCTCTCAGATGTGTTCAAGTGGCTGCAGCAGCTGTTGCTGTCACATGGACAAAAGAGCTCATTGCGAGCTCGTAGTGAAGTTCTCCACTTCCACAGATCCGGCCTGCAAGATGCTTTTGGCAATGGAGACACTGGCCCTCCTGACAGCAGGTTCCCAAGTACTCCATAATGGCGTATCGAACTGGGTCTCCTACCTCTTTTCGAATCGCATTTTGGAATGCTTGCGGCCTGGCTGGTCAGGGAAGCAAGCTGCTTTACTTTGCTTGAGCCCATTCGCTAGACGTCATCCTAGTCAGCGAAACTCATCTCCGACCAGACTCCTGATTCCGTCTTCTGGGCTACATCTGCCATCGCACGGATTGCCAGGGCCCTTCTGGAGACGGAACTACGATTTTGGTTAAGCAGAATGTGGTCCACCAACACATCCAGCTCCCACATCTACAAACCCTTGAGGTCACGGCAATTAGTATGGACCTTGGCGGATTAGAGGTCTTAGTAGTCTCTGTGTACCATCCACCAAAACGGCAGTTCGTACCTAGTGACTATCTTTCCATCCTAGCCCTATTTCTCAATGCTATCATGGCTGGGGACTTGCTAAACATCAACGTTGGCATTGTGGTCGTCGGGCGGATGCAAAAGGCAATGAAATCATTCGCCTTATAGATGCAGACCCCCAACTTCAAGTGCAGGGTCCCTGGCAACCCACTCATTACCCGCGAGGAGGAGGACTGTCTTCAGTCATTGACTTCGCTATCACAAAACATTTACCATTTCATTTCACTCTTACATTTTTAAATGCATTACATTCCGACCACAATCCTGTGTTGACAGAAATCAACACCAGGGTTGCCAGTCATGACATCTCGCTTCAAACACGAGAGGTTGATTGGGAAGGAGTCAGATATTGCCCCCGCACTCCCAACCCGCCAAACCCCAAAATCACGTATATACCTATCCTGGAGAATGCAGCATCGTTCTTTACTTCCATCGTGAAGCGGACTGCCAATAACTTGACAGTCCACGGCCCGGCTCCCCTCTACCCAGATTTCTTCCCTTTGGACATCATCCTCCTAATCCAAAGATCCTGGCTAGCACGTAGGCTATATCAACGTCACCACACGCCACATGATCGAGCGCGCCTAAGACGTTTACGTCAAGAGGTCAGTGCCCGGCTGTGCGAGCACAAGGTGCAAGCGTGGGAGGACAAAATGGCCAGGTTACTCGTCGACGATGGTGACGTCTGGAGGATAGCCAAAGCCCTCAGAAATCATAAAGGTCAATACACCTCACCAATCCATGGTACCCAAGGCCTGGCATATGAACCCCAACCCAAAGTCAACGCTTTCGCTATCTTGAACGTACCTTGCGTCCAAGAGACGACCCCCAGGACGACAACTCTTCTGAACGTGTTCGTTGGGAGGTGCGTCGTTTCTTTCGCCGCCCTGCTGAGGACGCGGAACACTCCCAACCATCCGACCTAGCGAAGTCCAAGGGGCACTCCAGCGTCTCAAACCAAAAAAGGCGGCAGGGCCGAACGGGCTGACTCCCCTAATGCTGCGCCATCTTCCCTTCAAGGCGGTTCTCTTCCTAACTAGGATTTTCGATATGTCTCAACCTAGGGTACTTTCCACGAGAGTGCAGGGAGGCTCGGGTGATATGCATGTTGAAACCTGGGAAGAATCCGATATATCCTTCCAGCTACCGATCCATTAGCCTCCTTTCCACCCTCTCGAAAGTTCCCGAGGGATTGATTCTTATCCGCTTGTCCCCTATATTGGAAGACATTCAAGGCATTTCTGACCATCAGTTTGGTTTTCGTCCTGGGCACTCATAGTCTAGCAGTTGCTGCGTCAGGTGCTGCTGCCCTGAGCTTCCAGGAGGGCGCCTTAACGGCTGCGCTTTCGTTGGATGTCCCTAAGGCCTTCTCTGCGACATGGCATGCCGGACTCTTATACAAACTAATCCACCTGGGCCTCCCAACACAAGTGATCAACATTCTACACAGCTTCTTGCGACATGCACCTTCAACGTCACAGTCGCGGGGAAACATCAACACTAAGACCAGTGGGAGGCGGAGTCCCCGAATGCTCTGTACTATCTCCCACCTTATTAATCAAGTAATGAATATCTTCTAACGTCTTTTGGCAGATTTCCCTACAGAGCCACGAGTCCAAATGGCACAATACGCTGACGACGTGCTTCTGTTCTGCAAAGACAAACACATTCTGAGAGCCTTCAACCCCTTACAAACACGTCTCCGTCTAACACAACAGTGGTGTCGGCGTTGGCGTATATCCGTTAATCCGGACAGAAGCCACACCATACTTTTCACAAAGCGCCACACCCGCGCCGACTGCCCCAAATTCAGCTTCCGAGGTTGAAGGATAGAGTGGACTAACTCTGTCCAGTACCAGGGAGTCAATTTGGATAGAGGTCTAACTTTTCACCAGCACATAAGGGACGTATCGGCAAAGGTGCAAGGAGCAATTGCTTTCCTGTATCCAATCCTGGGGTCGACCTCGATGCCGGTTGGTCTGAAGTTGTAACTCTTCCGAGCGCTGGTAATCCCGTTGATGCTATATGCCTGCGAGATCTGGGCATGGCCGCAGACAGCTGGTTAGCATGGCTTCGACGTGCACAGAATAGAGAACTACGGTCAGTATATTCTGTGGGTTGGTTATTTTCCTATCAGGCTGCTTCACGAAGCCTCCGGGCTCCCATAAGTGGAGGATGAAATTAAGCGTCCGGTACCAAGATTATACGCTACTTTAGCAACACGTTAATGTCAGAGGTTCTACTCCCATTGGTCCTGGACCCGTAGGGCCAAGGACCCGGGACTCCTTCGACTAGGGAATTACCGAGCTGTCCCAAAAGGGCGCCCGGCGCCTCCGTGGAGCTTTCCATAGTGCAAGACCTAGAGACTAACAAGCCCCCCCATCTGGTCCTATAAACTCAAGACGGGATGGAAGTGGATGCGCCACTTAGGCACGCCAACTCCAAAATGGGAAGGCTACCGATATGACCTCGTTGGGGCCGCCTGGTGATCTAGCACATCTTGTACTTGCTATGCTGGCTAGTATGCCGGAATATTAATGGCTTCCCTCAACCCCGTCCGGAGACGTACCCGATCACCCACGGGTATCGCGAACCACTGTCACCTCGAGTCCAACCCAATCCGAACAACTCCAAATCAGGAAGGAGCTCGAATTTTCGGCCCGAGGTTCCTCTAGTAACGTCACATGTATCACGAGTGCTAGGGGTCCGTAGCGTCCCCACCATGGCAGCTGAAGGGGACAAATCCCCTCCGCTACTTTACCAACACATAGAAGCGCCCTTGACGCCGTTCTAGACTCTTGCGGGTACCCCGCAAGGCTTGCGGGCACCCGAGATAACCCAGGAGCTAATCCTAACAGCAGCTAAAGCTGAGCTCCTTATAAGTCTTGAGCTGTTTGGCATCAAAATTGTCCAACTAAATTACTAACTTCAAAATAAAAACACCAGGGTGCAAAGTATTGCATCCTGTCCTTCAAGGTTTTGTAACCTCAAAAGAAACTCTAAACTCAAAACCCACAAGACATCCTGCAAAATCACAATTGATAAACCTTACCTGCAGTAAAACCCTTAACGGGTGGGCACGCAGCAAAAGCCTTCTGGCTTTATACAGCCAGCCAGCACTTCGGTCGGTCAGTCGGTCAGCTGTTTCTTAATCATTCTTACGGTAGCTGCTGCCGTTTGAGGTTAGGTAACAAAATTTGGCGTGCTGGCTGTACTGTGGATATGGATAATAGGAGGAAGCGTGGTAATGAGTTGTAGTATATTTGTGCAACGGTAGTTGGCGAATTATCTACATAAGGATGTTCTGAAACTAGCTTATTATGCACTCATCTCCTCTTGAATATGGTATAGAAATTTAGGGGATACGAGTTTCAAAACCATGAATAGGATATTTATTAAGCAAAAGGGAGTTTAAGATTCATATATCACTTGAACAAGATACAATGCTGTAATGAAACTGTTATTAGCCCGCAAATCCTTAGGTCCGCCTCGATGGCAGCGAGTCTGCCTCACGTTCAAAATTTCGCGAGTTCGAATCTCGGTCAGGTTGAGCTACCTGGATAAGGTTTTTCCGGGGTTTCCCTTATCCTTCAAGACGAATGTCACGTAACTCAAAGCTCCATGGACCCCGGACTCATTTGAGCATCACTTTACCCATTTCATCCATCGTCGGATATGACTTTACGTTGGAGGACGTGAATTAAAAAAAGCAAATCCTTACTATTTACTTATATATTTATAAAATAATTATATTTATTAAGGAAAAAGTTCATTAATATCATGAATAGAGGGAAGGGTATGTTTAAGGCCAATTTCAAGGTTATCTAGGCGCCTCTATATCTAGAAACCTGTCAAGCTCAATTTCAAGGTCATCTAAGAAGTAAACAGACGTTTTAAGACCAATTTGAAGGTCATCTAGGTAGAAACAGACGCTTAGGGCCGATTTCAAAATCATCTAGGAAGTAAACAGGCGCTTAAGGCCAACTTCAAGGTCACCTAGGAAGTAAACAGACGTTTAAGGTCAATTTCAAGGACATCCAAGCGTCTCTAACAGGCGTCGGGACGCCCAGGTGTACTGATTTTAAGCAAAGGGGAGGTGAAGTGGAGGGGAACCTCTGTGGTGTTTACATGGCTGTAATTGTTAAACAAAATGACATATAATGTTGGGTGGGGGACTTATGAAAGAAACTGTTTCACATAACAAGTGTTATTCTTTCTCAAGAGGGCAAATTTCGTTCTATTTAACACTTGCAGTATTTTAAAATTAGTGCCCGACATTGACCGTGGCTCTGAACCCATGTTTTTGTATGCGGCAATACTTAGGTTTTAATATTAGCATTCAGCATTGATCCTGCCTCTGAAAACATACTTTTGTAGACAACCATGTGAAAACTTCTCAAAGACCCTGAAATCGATTGCTTGTCTTGTGACATTAAACCTAGGGAACACTCCCTATGTTTTAAAATTAGCAGGACGTATTGTGTGCTGGCTCTGAAAACATATTATGGAAATGTGTGTTTTTATATTTAGTTGTGAGGTCGCATCGCGTTTCCAACATTCAACGTGTTTCTTGGAAATACCAATTCAGGTTGTTAGGAGAAAATGTAGTTATATAGATGAAGAAAGCTTCCTGGACCGAAAAAATAATTCTTTGTTTTTTCTAGCGTTTGTGACCTGAGATTGTCTGATTTTTTCATATACTTAACAGAAAATGTAATTGCATTACTGGTATTCCACACTATCCATGAAAAGAGGCGATGTGACTCATATGGAAACAAACCACGATATCTTAAATCAAACCTCAGCAAGCAGCTACTTAAGTACTAAGTCAATGCCGCTGTTTGAATTGCACGTCTTACACGATGTAATCACATGCTTTTACGCGCCACCCTTTCTTTGTCGGTACTAATGCTGCCTCTTAAGCAGAAAGTTAATACCACTAATTGGTTTACAAAGAAATTAATTCACACACCCCCAAAACTTCTTTGTCCGTACTGATGCCGCCGCTTAAGTACAAAGTGGCAGGGTAACTATATATTGTGACTTCATGGGTTCGTGAAATTAAAATTCCAATTTCACAAACTCAAAATGTTCTTTATTTCCACCAAATTACAGTTGGAACACTTGCCGATTACACAGAATTACGTAGCGCACGCAATTACAATTCACCAGTTCGTCTGTCACAGGTCCACTCTGCACTCGAAATTACGCACAACTCCTCCGATGCACGTTCACAGTCTTCCGGTCCGTTCACTTAATCGGCGCTCCTCACGTCTGCTCGCCAAGAACTGAGCTGACTCGCCAACTGCAGGCCTGATATAGGGAAGCTCGCCGTTTCTGGAAGGTTCGCGGCGCGCACAATTATCCCGAGGTTTCCAGACGTCTGGTGGGAGGGGAAAGAGATGGTTCAGGGCTCGTGCCGCTCTCCTAATCATCCCTTCAGTTAGTCACACGAGACAAATGGGTAGGCGTGGCTTCAAAGCTTCCCGTCTGGCCCTGCTGTCGGCCGGTGCCATCGGGAGTTCCGACGTTCGGGTGACAATGTGTTACTTAGATCTCCTCTGCAAGAGCGGGTTCCTTCAGTAGGGACAACGTGAGAGGAGTCAAAGTGCCGATACTTCAGGGAGCCCTGACAATGCATAAGAATCCAGATATTGGAGCTACAACGGAAATCGACATTCTTTTGCAAGAATGCATTGTGCTTAGCGAAATTGTTGGCATCTACTTAACAGCTGCGCTACCGCTGATATATCACTATAATGTTTGGTAAGTACTGAAAAAGTTTACTTATATCTAACATATAATCATGCTATTTGGATGTGTGATGTTTTATAAATACTTCGAAAAAGAATGT
>CM060948.1:214066555-214146555 GCA_030765055.1 Mantis religiosa
ATGAGAATCCAAATCTTCCTGAGATATCATCACTGCTAAATATTTCAAATAATGTAATTAGGTATCAACCCAACCGGTACATCAGTACATTATGACCCAATTCAGATTAATTTTCATGTTAACTTCTTTATAATACACTATTTTGTGTTACAATACTATCCGATACAATTTCTTAATTCAAATATTTGTAATGCAATTTAGTTTCGCTCTCATTCTCAAGTTGTTTCAAGAAACCATATAGAAGGACTTGTTAAGCTGAAGTGAAAGAGATTATGAGAATGATATGGAAACTGAGAAAACAATGTTGAAAATCACTCTTCAAAAGTATAACCATTTCCCCACAATTCCTTGCACCTATAACATATAAGGAATCAATTGACCGCCCTCCCCATCCTCAAAGCTGAAACAATCGAAAGCCACGATACCGCTTATGAGAAGAAAGTACTTGAGATTAAGGAATATATTAAACATATTTTAACATTAATTTATTTCACTTGAAATGGACATATATTAGCATTTCAGATCAGTATTATTCGTGCAATCACCCTAGCCGCTTTCCATTCTTGAATATTTGATCGAATTTCGACTTCATAAAGATGAGGTCTCCCACATGCCTGTGAGGCCATTGACAGTCTTAGCCGATTTACAAGTCTATTTGAATCAAATCGTTATTTTTTTTTCAAATGACACGCATCTTGAGCACACTCGGAGTCTTGACTGTTTTCTGCTTGCTTGACTAAATACTAATCTCTTGAAGGAGCATCTTCAGCGGGAACATTTCTTCATCATCGACACTTTTATATTTATCTGTTGCATCTGCGATGACTGTCTGTTTTTCATCTTTATGGAACATTAATCTTCCGTCTCCAAAATTAGGTGTTTCAGCACATCTGTCAAGATGGCAGTGTAGCGATGTTTCAGGATTTTTATGCTTAGATGGTACAAAATGCTTCGAAATCTCACCATCCAACAATGAAAGCTGACTGACAGAATTTCTTATATCATTACTGCACCTTGCTCGATGAGTTTTAAGACGTCCGAGGGATCTGTTCCGTAGAATTCGTTGGCATATACAACACTGAAGCCATCGATACTTGCCATTATTAATATAAGATAAATTAAGATTATCATAATGTGATTGACAAGTTCTTCTGGAAGCGTGAGTCATAGCGAAACCAACCAAATGGATGATAGCACAATACTAATAGTATAACTTTCTTTATATATCTATTTATGATACAATTATACAATTAGTCAATTTTATCTGACTAACCTATCCGCTAAACCACAAATGTAACCATTTAATCGCAAAATGTAACCACTAAACCACAATTTGAACCACTAAACCACAAATGTAACCACTGAATCGCAAAATATAACCGCTAAAGCATAAAATATATCCACTAAACCACAAATGCAACCACTAGACCACAAATTGAACCAGTAAACCACAGTTTTATCAATTAAACCATAAAAATGTAACCACTAAACAACAAATAGAACCACTAAACCATAAACATATATGCACTAAACCACAAATGGAACCACTAAACCACAAATTCAACCACTAAACCAGAAATTAAACCACTAAACCAGAAATTAAACCACTAAACCACAACAGGTAACCACAGTTATCTATATACCTCAGAAATGTTTATTTCTAGTGAAATTGAATTTTTAGGTCAGAGTTATCCATTCTTTAGCTACTACATACGTACCTGATTTAATAATAAGCGGCAACATTTTGAATTAGCAACAAATAAACATTTTTGGAGCAGCCACAGTATTGCAATGCTTTGAAGTAATCTCCTCCAACATTTCACTTGCACATCATCACTTACTGATAGTGGTCTGCCAGCTCCACCCTTTTTATGAACGTCTTCCCTTCCTCTACGAAAAGCATTCGCCCACCTAGCTACAGTACGATATAGTAACGTCTGTCTACCACAAGCTTCCAATAATTCTGTATAGTGTTGTCAAGCATCAATAGCTCATGCAACCTTAATTTTTATGAAGCATGTTAGCGTTCATATTTACTAATCATATTTAGGGCACTAAATATAACAGCTAGACATTAAATAGCTACAGTTTAAACTTGCTAAAACTACGTTATTAAATAAACTTATTGTCTTCACACTCACAGCTAACAGTAATAAGATGCTCTTATTTTTCATTCTTATCAGCTTAAACGATTTACCGGTGATAGTGCCACATGCATGCAGTATTGCCAATAATTTGTAATGACCCATGTACATGTAGAGAATGTGCACAATGCTTCTTAAGATTTAATATTAAAATTTTAAGATATATGCTCCTATGGGCATATAAGACGAGCTTCCTAAAATTACACTTTTAACAAAAATGATTTGAAGCTCTTGCGAAAAACCTGCCTAATATTATGCTTAAGCATTTTCTATTGTGTATATCTTTAGCTAACATATGTAATTTATTAAATGCTTAATTTGTATGCATCAGATTTCACTTCAAGTTCTTTTGAAAAAACCACAAATGTGCAGCCATATCTTCTATTGAGGATTATTTAAATCGTCACCTAGGCACTTCTCATTTTGAAACTACAATACCAAAGCTAATTAAAGTAAGCGCTCCTAGACAACAAAATATAATAAAGCTTTTCAAATTCTAAATTGTAAATTATGTACATTTTAGCCCTATTTTCATCAGGTGCACTTTCCGGTCGTAATTTGCTTCAAACATTAAGAATCTGATTCGCAAGTTGCTTTATCTGTTGTGCCCCTTCTGAAATATAATAATAATAATAATAATAATAATAATAATAATAATAATAATAATAATAATAATAATAATAATAATAATAATAATAATAATAATAATAATAATAATAATAATAATAATAATAATAATAATAATAATAATAATAATAATAATAATAATAATAATAATAATAATAATAATAATAATAATAATAATAATAATAATAATAATAATAATAATAATAATAATAATAATAATAATAATAATAATAATAATAATAATAATAATAATAATAATAATAATAATAATAATAATAATAATAATAATAATAATAATAATAATAATAATAATAATAATAATAATAATAATAATAATAATAATAATAATAATAATAATAATAATAATAATAATAATAATAATAATAATAATAATAATAATAAATCATAGTGCCTCCATGAATCAGAAACGTTAATTTGCAAGAATAAAAAGAGCAAATTTTCGTGAGGTATATACTGTAGATATCCCAAACAGAATCAAAGGAGGAAAAAAATTGAAATTTAGGATTGTTAAAAAAAAAACTGTAATATACATAGTTCGCTCATAACTGAGCGAGAAATAAGACAAAAATTAGAAAGCCTGATAGAATTATGCTTTGTGTGTGTGTGTTTGTGTGTGTGTGTGTGTGTGTGTGTGTGTGTGTGTGTGTGTGTGTGTAGTGTATTATGCCCGCTTTTACTATATATGGCACCGGAGGTAGTGACACTGATGATACATGAGCTGAAGATGGAGCACCGGTAGAATTAGATGGCTGGGGAAACCGGAGGTCCCGGAGAAAACCCGCCCCAGCGCTGTGTTGTCCACCACAAATCTCACTTTGCCGTCGCCTGGGATCGAACCAAGGCCGCCTTGGTGGAACTATGCTTAGATGCGTACAATTTCGCTAAGCACAATGCATTCTTGCAAAAGATTGTCGATTTCCGTTGTAGCTCCAATATCTGGATTCTTATGTATGTAAGTAAGTATGTATGTATATATGTATGTACGAACGAACGTACGCATGTATGTATGTATGTATGTATGTATGTATGTATGTATGTATGTATGTATGTATGTATGTATGTATGTATGTATGTATGTATGTATGTATGTATGTATGTATGTATGTATGTATGTATGTATGTATGTATGTATGTATGTATGTATGTATGTATGTATGTATGTATGTATGAGTGTATGTGTGTATGTGTGTATGTGTGTATGTGTGTATGTGTGTATGTATGTATGTATGTATGTATGTATGTATGTATGTATGTATGTATGTATGTATGTATGTATGTATGTATGTATGTATGTATGTATGTATGTATGTATGTATGTATGTATGTATGTATGTATGTATGTATGTATGTATGTATGTATGTATGTATGTATGTATGTATGTATGTATGTATGTATGTATGTATGTATGAGTGTATGTATGTATATATGTATGTATGTATGTATGTATGTATGTATGTATGTATGTATGTATGTATGTATGTATGTATGTATGTATGTATGTATGTATGAGTGTATGTATGTATGAGTGTATGTGTGTATGTATGTATGTGTATGTATGTATGTATGTGTATGTATGTGTATGTAGGTGTATGTATGTGTGTATGTATCTGTGTATGTATGTGTGTATGTATGTATATATGTATGTATTTTTTTCTCTTTATTGGTATCAACTGCATGCCCCATTACATGGTAATATTACATGCATTACAATACATAATTTCATTTTTAATTTACAGATTCAATTTTAAATTTATAAGTTTAGCAGACTTGTTCCTAATTTATGTTTAATATATACACCTTTGAGCTTTTCCTAACCTATATGTTGGTGGTTCCTTTCTCTAGTTTACTAGCCTATTCTTGCACTGTATTGTTTTATAGTATGTTTGTACTCTTATCTCTAATTCTATTAGTATAGTTATAAATATATTGAATTTATAGTTAACTACTTTTTATAAGTTAATTGAATGAATATATTTGCAAAATGGTTTCAAGTATTTTGTGATAAGTTCCTAGTTGGTTGTGGGCCATTTTCCTCCTTTGAGCACTTCTGCCACCAATAGAGATATTTGCTGTTGTGTGTTTTTACATTCAAAAGTTAAATGGTTAACTGTTTGTCGGAGGTTACTGCATGTACATTTTGGATCATCAATAATGTGGAACCTGTAAAGGTAGTCTTTATTTTTTCCATGACCTGAGATTATAGCAGTAAGTTCTGGTGCAATGGGAAGTTTTCTCTTTAACCTATCTTTGATTGTTGGGAGGAAAGTTTTACAGAGAGCCCCTTTATTTGTGCTGTTCCACCTATTTTGCATTGTTCGTGTCCTCTTTCTTTTATGTCTGCTTTGATCATTGACCTGGGAACCTTATTGTAAATGATTGGCAGTCCTTCATCTTGAGCAGCTGCCTTGGCCAATTTATCAGCCATCTCGTTGCCAGGTATTCCTACATGGGCTTTCACCCATTTGAAGTGGCTTCTCCAATTAGCTTGTTGCAGGGATGTTACAGTGTCTGCAATGTCCTCCACGACTGAGTTGTGCTTTATGTTGTTTACCAGTGTGTCCAGCGTTGCCTTGCTATCTGAGTAAATTGCTGCTGTCTATTCTTCAAGTGCTAAGTCTATATCGTTTTGAAGCTCTTGTAGCACTTTCAATATAGCTATTTCTTCTGCTTGGTTATTTGAACACTTGCCATCCAATTTATATTTTAGTTGAAGACTAAGTGCTTCATGTTTGAACACCACTGCTACAGCTCCAACCCTGTCCGCTATTTTACTCCCATTGTGTAGATTCTGAATATGTAATTAGTGGCTTCCTCAGCTTCTGTAATTTCAGGAACTTCTGCAGGATGTTGCCACTTCCTTGGTGGTAAGGTGTGTGTGTGTGTGCAGTGTTTTACGCCCGCTTTTACTACATATGGCACCGCAGGCGGTGACACTGATGATGCATGAGATGAAGATGGAGCACCGGTGGAATGAAATGGCGAGGGAAACCGGAGGTCCCGGAGAAAACCCGCCCCAACGCCGTGTTGTCCATCACAAATCTCACTTTGCGGTCGCCTGGGATCGAACCCGGGCCGCCTTGGAGAGAGCCAAGCGGTCTAACCACTGAGCCACGGCATGAACGTTTGGTGGTAAGCGTGCATCATAGTTATCCCTTTCATGTATAGCCCTGTATAGTGCTATCTTCCCGTTGATGGTAATGTCAATGGGTTCAATACCAGCTGTGACACAGGAAGCATCATAAGATATCGTTCTGTACCCTTTTATGATTTTAATGTTGAATAGTGTCTGTATTCGCTGTATTTTCCTTAAGTTCTTTTGATTTTGTAGGGCAGCTACCCAAATTGGGGCTCCATATGTTAATATTGGCTCTATGGCACCTTTATATATTGTGTGTAATGCTTTGTTTCCGAGCCCCCAGGTAAATTTGGCAGTCTTGGGTAATGAATGTGTCAATTTTATTGCTTTGTCATGTAGATTATCCACAGGATGGTTGAATCTGAACCTTTTGTCAATATATATGCCAAGGTATTTGAGTATGTCCACTTGCTCAATAAATTTGTTGTTAAGATAGATATTAATCGCTTCGTTGTTTATTTTTTCTTCCTTGTTATCATTATGGCCTTTGATTTAGACTCATTAAATTTTATTTAATTTTCTTTGGCCCATAATTCAATTTTCTTTAAATCCTGATTGGCAAAATTTTCGGCATCAAGTGTACTCTTCCCCTTTGTCATGATTAGCAGATCATCTGCAAAGGCAATTACTTCTGTTCGCTTAGAGAATTCTAAATTAAGCAGAGAATTATAGATAAAGTTCCAAAATCCAGGTCCGCAACACGATCCTTGTGGACATCCCCACTTAACTTGCTTTTCCATCTTGAATTCACTTAGCAAAGATTGGCTGTTCTGTCTTTGAAATAGCTCTGGGATAGCTTGTATAAGCTGCTTGGGCACTTCACTTTTCTTAAATTGTTTAGTATTCCAGGCCACCAAGCACCATCAAATGCACCTTTCACGTCCAAGCTTACTAAAATGATATGTATGTATGCATATATGTATGTATGTATATGTATGTATGTGTGTATGTGTGTATATATGTATGTATTCCTTCTCATTCAATAGCGCAGTGGAGCCTTCAGCAGAGGGAGTCTTCGGGAATATTGTTATTGCCAGTGCAGATTTTAATGCGGTGTGCTATTTTAGAAGTATAACATAATGTTTCAATTTCTTGTTAGGAAAAATACGTCTGGCAAACCGGTCTGCTGTTGGATGCCTCTAAGTACATTATATAGGGGTCCTGTCCTCTGCATTGTCAGGGCTCCTTGAAGTATCGGCCATTTGACACCTCTCGCCTTGTCCTTCCTCCCGCACGAACCCGCTATTGCAGAGGAGATCTAGGTAACATATATAGTTACCCTGCCACCTTGTACTTAAGCGGCGGCATCAGTACGGACAAAGAAGTTTTGGGGGTGTGTAAATTAATTTATTTTTAAACCAATTAGCGGCATTAACTTTGTGCTTAAGGGGCGGCATTAGTACCGAGAAAGAAGGGGTGGTGCGTAAAAGCATGTGATTACATCGTGTAACACGTGCAATTCAAACAGCGGCATTGACATAGTACTTAAGTAGCTGCTTGCTGAGATTTGATTTAAGATATCATGGTTTGTTTCCATATGAGTCACATCGCCTGTTTTCATGGATAGTGAGGAATACCAGTAATGCAATTATATTTTCTGTTAAGTATATGAAGCAGTCGGATAATCTCAGGTCACAAACGCTAGAAAAAGCAAAGAATTATTTTTTCGGTCCAGGAAGCTTTCTTCATCTATATAACTACATTTTCTCCTAACAACCTGAATTGGTATTTCCAAGAAAAACGTTGAATGCTGGAAACGCGATGCGACCTCACAATTAAATGTAAAAACACACATTTCCATAATATGTTTTCAGAGCCAGCACACAATAAGGGCTGCTAATTTTAAATCCTAGGGAGTGTTCACTAGGTTTAATGTCACAAGACGAGCAATCGATTTCAGGGTCTTTGAGAAGTTTTCACATTGTCGTTTACAAAAGTATGTTTTCAGAGGCAGGATCAATCCTGAATGGTAATATTAAAACCTAAGCATTGCCGCATACAAAAACATGTGTTCAGAGCCACGGTCAATGGCGGACGATTATTTTAAAACACTGCAAAGGTTAAATAGAACAAAATTTGCCCTCTTGAGAAAGAATAACACTTGTTAAGTGAAACAGTTTCTTTCTTATATCTTCACAAAGACCATAGGTCCCCACCCAATACCTTTTGTCATTTTGTTTAAAAATTACAGCCATGTAAATATCACAGAGGTTTCCCCCACTTCACCTCCCTTTTGTTTAAAATCAGTAGATTTTACACACCTGGGTGTTCCGACGCCTGTTAGAGACGCTTGGATGTTCTTGAAATTGGCCTTAAACGTCTGTTTACTTCCTGGATGACCTTGAAGATGCTGTTAAGCGTCTGTATACTATGTAGATGACCTTCAAATTGGTCTTAAAACGTCTGCTTACTTCTTAGATGACCTTGACAGGTGGCTAGATATAGAGGCGTCTAGATGACCTTGAAATTGGCCTGAAACTACCCTTCACCCTACTATCATGAAACAAGAATAGGTGCATTTATGGGACTAGAGAGGCAAATAACTAATTTAGGTACTCTGTCAATAAATCAATGACAGCCAAAAACCCATATAACCGTGGAAGGATATTTCATAACAAATTGCCAAAATATATAGAATCTCCTAATGGTTGCGCCTTTCCCAAATTATTAAGACAGTATTTAGTCAACAAAGAATTGAGGAAACGTATATATGCAGACTAATGAAAATAATTGGAGCTCATGTAATTGATCCATGTGTATTCTGTTAAACTACGTTAGGTGTCAAAAAGATGCATTTAAATTTCTTACTAATTTTACATTGTTACCATCTAGATTTTACTAGTAATATGTATACTTATGCTTACATTGTAATAATTGATATGTAAATTTGCGAAACTGTAATCTAGTTTCATTGACAATGTTCGAAGGTTTGCACAAAATTTATGGATAATAAACTATTATTATTATCATTATTATCATTATCATCATTATTATTATTATTATTATTATTATTATTATTATTATTATTATTATTATTATTATTATTATTATTATTATTATTATTATTATTATTATTATTATTATCATTATTATCATTATTATTATTATTATTATTATTATTATTATTATTATTATTATTATTATTATTATTATTATTATTATTATTATTATTATTATTATTATTATTATTATTATTATTATTATTATTATTATTATTATTATTATTATTATTATTATTATTATTATTATTATTATTATTATTATTATTATTATTATTATTATTATTATTATTATTATTATTATTATTATTATTATTATTATTACTATTATTATTATTACTATTATTATTATTATTATTACTATTATTATTATTATTATTATTACTATTATTATTATTATTATTATTATTATTATTATTATTATTATTATTATTATTATTATTATTATTATTATTATTATTATTATTATTATTATTATTATTATTATTATTATTATTATTATTATTATTATTATTATTATTATTATTATTATTATTATTATTATTATTATTATTATTATTATTATTATTATTATTATTATTATTATTATTATTATTATTATTATTATTATTATTATTATTATTATTATTATTATTATTATTATTATTATTATTATTATTATTATTATTATTATTATTATTATTATTATTATTATTATTATTATTATTATTATTATTATTATTATTATTATTATTATTATTATTATTATTATTATTATTATTATTATTATTATTATTATTATTATTATTATTATTATTATTATTATTACTATTATTATCATTATTATTATCATCATCATTATTATCATTATCATCATCATGATTATCATCATCACCATCAACTGGTCAGAAGAAGAGAAGTTCTTGTTTTATCTAGTCCAAAAGATAATGAACATTATAGAAAATAGATCTGTGTCGACGAATACAAATGTGACAAAGGAGGAGGTATGGAGGATAATTTATAACCAGTTTTCTGATAATGCGGCTTACTGATGCCTGACTAATGTCGCGCAGATTTGCAGTTTTTTCTTGTTATCCTCCCTTTGCATAATACCGATGTGATGTTAGGATTTGACTATTGATTCAGATACTCTGGCCTCGTTTATCGTCCCTGATGTACAGGTTAGGATGAATCATTTCTATCAGCTTTCTGGCGTTCTATTTGCTTTTGAAGTTTAAGTCGCAATACTTTGCAATAATTTCTGTTCTTAGTAGATAAGTTTTCCTCCATCGTCTTATTTCGCGAATTCTACGTGCTACACGTGATTGTCGTCCATATTGCACAGATAGTCTGCCTTTAATCTACCCCTAGGAGGCATACCAAAATTTGAGCCGGACCAGCGTGTTTGGTCCCCGGACTATCGCTAATCCCAGTTTATGAATAAGAAAATCGATGGTCCACCGTTAGTGCACCGGAAGTAGCAAGTTGGTCCGGACCAAGTCTGACTATGAATACGGTCCTTACATACTACGCTGCAGGCTAACGGGTATAGTTTAAAAGAGATAAAATGGGTTTCACGCTCCGATAGAGTAACGAAAAGCACGGAGACACAGAAACCCCAGAGTACAGCCTACCTACCACATATAAGTAAAGTCACGGACAAAATCAGCAAACATTTAAGAAAGTTTAACATAAGAACCGTCTTTAAGCCCACCAAGAAGCTAAATGCCCATCTTCGATCAGTCAAGGACAAGGGGACCCCCTCGCCACTAAAGGGATCTAGCGTATTCACTGCAGCTGCGGCAAGGTGTACATTGGCGCACCCCTATAAAGGAATACCTAAGCAACTGCCGGTTGGTACCAAAAAACCTGCTGTTGCTGAACACGCTCTTCTGATGGGACATTATAACAAGTTCCATGAAACAGAGGTTCTCGACAACACAGCCCAGTATCACGCCAGACTTTATCGGGAGGCTATTGAAATCTTCGAGCACAAACATAATTTTAACAGGAAGTGGGTAGCAGCACGTATACATAAAACCTGGTGGGTGTGGCCCCGCCTCCACCACACCCGGTGGCGATCATCCGAAATGGATCTACGTTGCCTCCCCTACCATACATTAAGCTACACTAAACTGATGGGTAGGAAAAGTGGCAGGTGGTGTCCGGTAACGCCGAAGCAACCCGGATGTTAGTGGGTGATTACTAAAAAGACGCCCGCATACAAGAGTGCATACAGACAGAGTGGGAAAGTAGGCACTGGCCATGACCTAGGCCATGACGAGGGACCTATGGTTAGTGGTGGTTATTCATGCTTATGCCAAGGAGCAGGGTTTAGGTGCCATGCTAAGTGAAATTAGGGGTACCTTACCGTAATTGAGGCTTCAGACCGAAAGGGCGCTGAGTCTAAGGAGCTCTTCGGCAAGCCAGCGATGGACCTGAAAAATGAACCTAGAAGTGGAAGTTGGAGGGGAATGTACATGTAGGGACAATACTTACTTTATTTACACTTATTTACATATATAATCTTTTATATACACTGATATATTGGAACCTTTCTATTCTTGGGTTATTAACCTTTTTATTATTAATACTATTGTTTATCTTTATTCATGTTATTTATTATTAGTAAATACATATTAACAATACACTAAATTAGCTCTAATCTCTACGTTGTTGTCTGTCTTGTCCATTGTCATCGCTGAGTCATCATTTGGGGTTATCCGTCACCCCGGGCCGCCCAGGGCAGGGAGTGACATCCGCCCCGGGTCTTGCAGACAGCTGCATATAATTTTAGTGGTACTAGGTAGTGGAGATAGTATATTATGGCTTGTGTGTAATCTGTACTGTGGCGATTTAAAGGTATCTTTCTTTCGAACAGCGATAGTGGTCTCTTATATTTGACTACGGTAGTGTTGTGTTTCCCAAGGTTTCTAATGGCTGGGTTGTAGTAGTTTTGTGCAGTCCTATACATTTTGTCTGCTAATATTTTGATAAATTGTTCGATCGAATGCATCCTTAGATCTTCGTGAAGTAAGTCCAATGGGACTGTTCGTGGAACCTTTGCAGCTAGTCTCAGACATTTGTTTTGGAAAAGTTGTAATTTTTCTATACGCATCTTGGCGCAGTGTCCTTATGCTGAGGCTGTGTATGTCATTATTGGTCTAATTAGACTTTTGTATACGGTAAGGCTCATTTGTTTACTTAATGCACTCCGGCGGTTTAGAAGTGGGTAAGTCGCGCCTATTCGTTGGATTGCCCGACGTTTTACTACGGTGGTGTGTTCCACGAAAGTTAGTTTGGAATCTAGAATTACTACCGGGTACTTTGCTTTGTTTTGCCATGATATTGGTTCCCCGTGTAATGAGAGCGGCGTAGGCTTGTTGACGTGTTTCGTTCTCTTTTTATATAGGACTGCCTGGGACTAGGCAGTGTTAACTTTAATCCTCCACAGTTCTAACCAAGGCTCTAGTTGTAAGAGTGCAGATTGTAGCCTACGGCAGATGGCCCCTGGCTGCCAAGATGGCAGTGTCATCTGCATATATCGAGAGCTGGGTGTCGTTAGTTCTTGGGATATCGTTTATATATAGATTGAACAGTATTAGTCCTAACAGGCTGCCTTGGGGTTCCCCGGCTTCTATACTTTGCGCTTCCGAACGTTGGTTTCTTATGGTGACGTTAAATGTTTGGCCTGTGAGATAGTGTGCAATTAGTTTTATCATTACGTCGTTGAATTTTATAATTTTAAGTTTATGGATCAGTCCAGAGTGGTACACTGTATCAAAGGCCCTCTCTACGTCCAAAATATAATTCCGGTGGATTTTCTCTCGTTAAACTCGCGTGTTATGTGTTCTACTGTCATCGTTAGCTGTAGTGTAGTTGAATGTTTCGCTTGAAATCCAAACTGTTCGTTTATTAGTATGATGTGCTTTTTGATATGAGTGATCATTCCTTTAGTATGCCTTTTCCTGCAACTTTGCTAATAGTTTTAAGTAAGCTAATGGTCTGTAGTTTTTGGGGTTTGCACAGTTTTCACCTGGCTTGGGGAACATGAGCACATTTGCCTGTTTCCACTGCGTAGGGTAATGCCCATACGCAAGAGAGTAATTACAGATATCACTGAAGAGTTGTAGCGCTTTAGTGGTGAGATGTTTGATAGCCAAACTTGGAATCTGCTCTAGCCCAGGTGCTTTATGCTCCTTTAGGTGTTTAATTATCCATCTTAGCTCCGCTGGATTGGTCTTTCTGCATTTATTATGCGCTGTATTTTCCATGCCGTGACGCATTTCTAGCTGTAGTTGGTCATACTGTTGACTGTCCGCTTGGCCCTCATTGGACGTGCATACCCTCATGAGGGTGTCTGCTAGTAGCTCTGCTTTATCTTTATTGCTTTCGGCATACGTGTCGCTATTTTCATCGGTCTGTAGCGGTGGTATGTTGATGGGCTCTCGCTTTAGGGCTCTTACCATTTGCTAAACACTGCCGTTACCCGGCTGCAGCAGGGAGAGGGTTTGGCTCTATTGCTGCTGTGCCTGTGCGTGTAATTTGGTTTTGATGGCGCTATTTAATGTTGTCATGTTGACCCTATGGACTAGGTTTCGCGTTCACTGCCATCGTCGTCTTTCGTGGTCCTATTCGTGAATTAGTGAAAAAAACGTCCGGTGGATAAGTTAGGGCATGCTTAGCGGGTGGTTTGATGGGTACGGTTTTCTAGCGTTTGTTATTTGTGTAAGTGAGGGTTTGCAGCAATCCCCACACGGGGGCTGCATACGTGATAATAGTCCTTAGCAGTGTCTTATATAGTGTAAGGCCCATATATACTTTAAGGTGGCTGTTTATATTAAATACTGGAAATAATTTATTTAGCTGGCCATTGGCCTTGGCTCTGATCGTAGTAATGTGTTTGCCCCAGGTGAGGCCCTGGTCCATTACAAGACTTAAATAGGTCACTTGGTCCTTCCAGTCGATTCCTTCGCCTTGATAAATTAGCGGCTGAAGGGCACGCTTGTTTTTCCTATGCAGGAGTCTTTTCGCGAAGATTATGGCTTGCGTTTTTCGCGCATTTACTTTAATTCTCGACTTGGAGAACTAAGGTTCTGGTGTATTTAAGGCCCCGAGGCGGTCAACCGGCCTCTCTTATATCTGCGTCGGATCAGCCCGCCAGCAGCTACCTTCCCGCCGCGCCGTCATTGGTTGATAGAGGAACTGTGAAGGAAGCGCCAATTGACGTCTCTCACCCAGACGTGATAAAAGGCTGAAACTGCTGAAAAAAAAAAACTCGAGAAAGAAGTCCATGATTTGCAGTGAGAAATCCTGTATTATCAAGAAATTCTCGCTAATATGGGGCGGATTCGCGGAACTTCTACAAAATCGCTAATGACTTGGCCGGCTGCTACCAGGAGCACGCCGCCAAGAGGCGCCAACTGGTGCAGTTGGCCGAGGGGTGGCAGACGGCCAAAGCCAGGAAGTGCCCTCACCACCGAACAGTACCCGGGAAAGCGACTCGCACAGCTAGCGCCCCGGACCTCTGCTCGGTAAAAAGAAGAATAAAACAACGCACCTTCAGCAGGAACCTCTGACAACGACAAACCGGTTTACGTCCCTGATGGAGTCGGAGGAGGAAAGTGACTATCCAGAAACGTCCACCCGGATCACCACCGCACCCAGAAAGCCAACTCCCAAACCACAACGGAATGTAACAGTAATCCCACCAAAACAAAGATCCCGTACCTCCACACAAAATCCACCAACTGCTACCCCTCCACATCCACCGCCGGGATACCCACCACCACTTCCACACCACCCAAGCCAGATACCCAAAAGCCTCCGAGGACAATCATCTCTGACGTCCGTCAGGCCGGGAAAGTCCTGCATCTCCTCCGCGGCCTCCTCCGCCCTGATGCTTTCAAGTTGTAGACCACCAGGAACTGCCTCAAGCTGTGTTTGCAGAGGAAGACGGATATGTTCCCACCATGGCACCCTTGTAGAACGTTGGCGTGGATAATTATAGCTTCACCCCAAGGAGCGAGCAACCCCTCCGGTACGTCATCAAGCGGCTGCCTGAAGACTTGGAGGAGTTCGTCCAGAATTGCCTCCTGGAAAAGGGTTACACCCTGGTGCAGGTGCACCGGATGGTTTCTCGCGGTAGGCCTTTGCCCAATTATCAGGTAACCCTAGATAGGACCACCGAGTATCAAAAGCTCCTACAGGAGAAAGAAATCTGCCACATGATGGTCACCGTCGATGTCCTCAAAACTAATCTAAACAGTACGCAGTGTTACAGCTGCCAACAATTAGGCCACACATTCAGATTGTGTCAAATGACCTCACGGCGTGTCTTCTGTGGTGGTCCCAAAAAGGCGACGCAGGACGTCGTACCTCACCGCGCTAATTGTAGGGAGGTGCATCCTGCCAGCTATCGAGGCTGTGAAACGTTCAGAAACGAACGTCAGCGCCACCAACTGGCAGCCATAGCCAGGGTAGCTCCAAGCGTGCAATTAGGGTCACGGCCCATCGCACATCCGGTCTTGGTCAGAGAAGGCGTCTCGTTCGCGGGCGCCACCGGAGTGCGAACGGCACCTGTACCACGCCCAGCTGGTCCCCATTCTGACCAGGGACCTGAGTGGGCTTAAAGAGTTGTTAACATTACTCAAAGATCTAAAAGTATCCAATATGTTAGCCAAGTTATAGCGTTTCACTGCACAATTTAAGAGCTGCAACTTAAACCTGGGAGAAGGCAGAAATTATAATATGCGCTATCTCAACGTTCCTGCATTAAATGGCTTTACTCAGGGGAGGTAGTGTAACTTTAACTTGCGCGCTACTGTGGAATGCCGACGGCATCTATAGGCAGCGCTGCGAACTTGAAGACTACCTGCGGCGTAACAAAATTGACATCGCATTCATTTGCGAAACTAAATTAAAGCAGGAGCAAACTTTTAAGCTCCAGGTATATCACGTATTTCAGACTGACAGAATTGACAGACAAGGGAGTGGGGAACCGTAATCTTACTAAAATATTGTTGCTCATGCTCCTGTTATGCTGCCAGCTTTGGCAGCACTGGAGTGCACAGCTCTAAAAATCCGTGCAAACAATAGGACGGTGATACTGGCCTCCCACCTCCCCTAACTTCATACAAGACCTCGAACAAATCCTTGCTTTAGAGGACCATGCAGCACATTTCAACGCTCGACAGCCGTGGTGGTTTTCTCGTCGAGCGGACGCGGCTGGAAATCTCCTGGTTGAACTTGTAACTGATAATGACAACTTCGAGGTACACCTGCCCCCAGAACTCACATTTTGGCATAAAACAGGACTTGATCCTGAAATTTTGGACTTCGTGTTCACAAAAACGCGGCATTTACAATATTATAATATTACAATTACAATAATAGTGGTTAATGCAGTTGGTATGTTCATTAAGAACATAAAATATCACATTCTACCTCCCTTAACATAAAAATAAGTCTGTTCCCTTTGTATCGTGTTTGCTTCTCTCTCAAAGGGAAGTTTAATCTTTGTGTGTTACATGGATGGCTCTGTATCGCGAGAATTACACCCCATGTTAAAGGGCTGGCAAGGCGATTAAAGCGCCTGACTGTTCTCAAGCCTGCGGGTAGAAACACATTATTATCATATTGGGTTCTCACGACATGGTGTGAATAGGCAGTAATGTTCACACTAACGTCACCATTAGGATGTTTTTATAGGGAGCTTAAATTATATGCTAGCCGAAAATTGCATACCTAACAGAGAAGGAAGGTGTACAAGCTTAGAAAGCCCTTACGAGCTTTGTTTTCTAAGAGGACCACGTGGATGTGTAGTAGTTCGGCACATTAGCAATTGGACACTGATAATTATCTCGGTTTCAGAGGGGGGGGGGAAGAGTTGTTTTTTCCGGTTTAATTGCGAAGGTCACTTTCATAGGGGGTGATTGATTGTTTTTCCGCGTTCATTGAGGAGGACACTCTTAGTGTGTAACTTGGGAAGGTAAATTTGCTGACATGGAACTCACAGAAACGGAGAAGGGTAAACCTTGTCCACTTTACAATGGGTATTGATACAGAGTATAACGAGTAAACAAGGAAAACCTTACTTTTTGGAGATGTGTAAATAGTGTCACGTTTAAGTGCTCAGGGAGAATAATCAGCAGTAATAACGGTTTTTTGAAGGGAGCACCACATATCGAATGTTGTGTGGCGAACGTTGCTGCCGCTGAAGTTCAGAAGCGAATATGTAATGCAAAAAAGAGAGCCAAAGAAGAAGTTACTTCGATATCTGCGATTTATACGGAAGAAATGAGTCCTTATTTAACGGCGGATATGGACTGGTGACTGAAATTCCTTTTCAAAAGGTGTGTAAAATTAACCTACACCGAACTAGAAGAAAATCACAAGGTTTGCAGAAAGAGCCGGAAAGTCCTGAAAATATCATTATACCACCTGAACTGTTAAAGTGGCATGTTTCTTTTGGCACACGATTTCTCTGCGCCACAAGAAAGGATTCTGGTATTTGCAAGCACTAAAGGAGTAATTGCACTAAAAGAAAAGCACACTTTTTAATGGACAGTACATTCAAAAGCTGTAGCAAACAATTTAGACATCCACGCCGACCTTGAAAGTAAAAGTCATGAAACCAATGTCATGCTGGTGGTATACGCTCTTCTTCCAAATAAGAAAAACGAGACTTACAGCAGGCTGTTCAACACAATTAAAGAGAAGATCCCAGACTGGAACCCCAAGGAAGTAGCTGAAGATTTTGAACGCAATTAAGTTTGATCTACGACTACCTTGTTGAACAGTGGCTAGATAATACTTCAATACCAAAAGATTTGTGGAACTGTACTGGAAAATATCACATAACCAACAATACTGTCGAAGCTTGGATCCACCAGTTCAGCAAAATCGTGCAAAGACCACGCCCTAACATACTAGTTAAAGCCTTGAAGGATGATGCACGATACCAGGGATACCTTTACGACAAAAGAACTCAACTTGGCGGGTAAAAAACGAAGAAAATCTACAAATACACTTGACAATAGAATTGCCATTAGCCTGAAAGATCTCGAGGAAACTAGATTTAAGAAAATCCCTGAAAACTCTTGCATGTGTGCATAAATTAAATGAAATTAATGACAAATTATGTTTTATACGAATGAACTTAAATAATGAAGAACTGCAACGTATTCTTTCTGAATGAGCTTGTAAATAAAAGTAAATTAAAATATGGACCAAGAAAACACAAAACCAATTGACGAGTCCTAGCAGAACGAAGAAAGCGTAATAGTTATAATAACAAAAATATAAATTTTTGGGGTGCAATAAGAGATCACCTCCACGTGGCGTGCCCCGTAAACAGTGTGCTTTAAGTAGGCATAGCTGGCTAAGAATGTCTTAGAATAGGGTTTTCAACAAAATAATGAAAATGACCATGACCATTTAACACTCCTGTGCCTCTCTTAATCCCCAGTACCTGAAACCGGTTTTGCTGGTTAAACTGTGTGCCCAATTGCTACTCTTTATACCTTGTGCCCAATTGCTAATGTGCCCATTCGGTACAGATTCGACCATGTTTTGTCGCAAAATAAAGGATGACATGGTTTACATATTGTTTAGTTCAGCGATGGTGGACCTTTTCTAACTATGCTACTAATTAAATTTTGGATTACTGTTTATCAATGTGCAGTGAACTATTTCTTTACCTTTTAAAGAACCTTCAGGCAGTGGCGGCTGGTGGGTTAAATTATTGGTGGTGCACAAATGAAAAATAAAATACAGAGTAGTAATGACTCACCTATTTATACAGATTCTCTGCTCTACTCTCCTTAGACCTGGCGAATCCTCTGGAAATGTCTTACAAATTTTCTTGATGAAACAAAGTTGAGGCTACCAGATGCCCCGTGAAGCTAAATCTGTCCTTTGATTTTCTAAGAATGTCACATACTTCAAGAGCTTCTCTTCTTTTCACATCATGATCTTCTATTCTTCTCCTCTTAATTGCAGTTTCTTCGTGTTCCTCGATATCCACGCTATTTCTTACCTTTTTCACTTCCCTTTCAAATGCGTTTAGCTGGGCGAGGGCAAATGTTGCATTGTAGTCTCGTTTCTGCAGCTGATTGTACAAAATGTCCACATGGGGTATGATCTTGTAGAAGAAAGACAGCCAGAATACAAAATTATAATCTTTCAAACTGGCCATAAACCCAGAAGCCTGAACAAGTGTGGCGTTGTTGTTTAACAGAGCTCTCTTCTGAATAACCTCCATGCATTTAACTAATTCTCCCTGTGTTCGAAAAGCAGAGCACACAGAAGCTAAGCCTGAAGGTCACGCTATAGCCGTTGCTAAGAGTAGGAGGAGCTAGGTTTATAAACCTCCATTTAAGCAATGTACCTAAAAAAGCCACTCCCATCTCTTCACCTTCCCGCAAACCCCTCACAGGGCCTACATTTGGGCGAAATCTTAGGTTAACTCTTCGCTGCAAACCTACGGCTCCTACAGCTAATCACTGTTTATTTCGACTTCTGCGGTCATGGGCAGCTACAGACGATAAGCGTAATTGAAACATGTTTGTATATAAAACAATGCAAACAAGTACAGCTTTAATGTGCAAAATGCACCTGTAGTACCTTCAGAATCAGTGGGTGTAGCGCAAACCTGCAACCTTATGGAGGAACCGCCCCTGCCTTCAGGAAGTACCTCTCTGACATTCAACTTTCATTTTTTAAAATAGTTTACATGAAGACTCGCCTAGTCACTGTCGTTTCATCCATGACTTTAAACATGTAAGTGCATTCCCATACTTTGAATTAAGTGCTACTCTTCATTTGGTGACAGTATTTCCTGCATCACTAAACACATGCTCACAGGGATAAGATATAGCTGGTACACAAAGTAATTTCTTCACTATAGATGAAAGATTTGGCAGCTGAATAGAATGTGTCATCCGCCACAGAAAAGGATTTGCGAAGTCGTCACCCAGTTCACCCAAAGACTCCTAAGTAACTTTGATTCCGTACTGAAGTCCAGAAAACCCCGTTAAGCTAACATATTCCGCATACTTTAAGAGTTTAGATTTTTCAATATCGTATAACTGGTCAATTCATCTACTTATAACAACTTTTGATGGAAGATTATACGAACTGTTTCCAACGGCTTCTCTTAAAACTTCCTTTAGCCTTTCAACCGAAAGGCCTTTCATCTTAGGTCGGCTATCCTTTACTATCCATTTTACGATTTTATTTGTTAATTCAACTTCCTTGATGGAAGAAATCTGTTTGCCTATGAAATTATTTGGATTGGACTGCGATGCCTCAGGAACAGTTGGAGATGGGTCGTTAGCACTTTGAAATGGATGGGTGTGTTTCAAATGAATAATCATACTACTAGCACTACTACTATAATTAAATGAGTTCCCTCAAGTTTCACTAAATACTTTATTTTCTGTCAGACACTTTATCAGATTCATTTAGCTTAAAGCCGAAATGTACAACCAGTTTCCCTCGCAAAATTTTCGTATGCCATAATTTTAATTACACTCAGCACAAAACGTTTTTCCTTATTTTAACTTTTTTAAACACAACACTTTCATTCACTGTCATGAACTCAGAAGCGTTACTGGCTTACTGCAGTTTACAGCAAAGTTACACCACCACCAGCCCTGAGAAATGGGATCAGCTATTGTTTCCATAGCGTAAGCGAAGTGCTCGGTTCAAGGTTGTACAGCTCAGTTTGATAGCAAGCAATAAATAATCAGTTGTATACGATATGTTGCCACAGACAAACTGTAAGCAAAGAAACCGCTCCGTCAGCATCTGTATGTAGTTATGTATAGTCGCGCTGTTCGAACGGTTACCATAGATTTATCTTTGGTGATAGATACCTCTCAGATAACGCACTGATTATTCCACGTGGTGGAGTAAACATGTCCTGCGAATTCCATTGGCTGAAGTGATGCGTTCATTGGTATTTAGCACACAAACGAAGGGCGCGTCAGTGCCCCTCTCTCGCTCTTATAAGAATAATCAGTGCGAAATCTGAGAGGTTTCTGTTAACAAAGATAAATTCACAGTAACCATTACAGCAACGCGACTATACCTCTTAGAACATTTCATAGCAGACGTGTTATTTACACTCTCTCAGGGTTCAGAGTGATTTATTTTAGATATCAGGAGTTATGTTATCTCAAAGTTCAAAGAATATTACGTGTGTAGTCTAAGCTTGATGCGTTGGAAAAGCTGTTTAGGTTGGAAGCAATATATCAAAACAAAGAGGGCCAAATTTGGCTAAAAGAGTTTTGTAATCGATTAATTTTAATCAACTCGATTATTCGATTAATTTTTTTAATTGTTTATCTAAAATAAAAAATAATAGATTAATCGTTTCGGTTAATCGATTGAATCACGCAACACTAATTAAAATGCGTACACATCTAAGCATTATTTCTTTCGATACTCCACAATTCCTTATCTTGTCAGTGGAATGAAACAATAAGTGCATTATATATGTGTGGCCATATCTGGTTTTCAAAATTATTATGTGGGTTTGCATCACTGCATGTAACGGATGGCTCATATATTGGGTTTAGTACTTTTTTCTATGCTGAAGATAGAAGGCTTCGTCCCAATTTAGAACAATGACAGAATGCTTAACAGTGTCAGTTTCATGTCAGTACATTGACATGTAAAGCTGCAGTGGATGCACACCAGTGCACACCACACACAACAGTCACAGCTAAAAATTGTTTAAGAAACTGTTCCTTAAAATTGTTAGTATTATATAAATTCTCTATTAATATATTTCATAAACGGTGGCAAGTACAAGTTGATGGACCAAATAATAATACTTGAGTGCAGTGCAAACGTAACTTATCATTTCGTATAATTCTTCCAAACCCATCTGTCCCATTTGTGTTGCAATATATGAGGAAGCCCTGGAGAACCGGTTCGGGAACCACCACCTAGCCGCAGCCTACCGCAGTCAGCTGAAGACAAGGTCGTAACAGCCAGAGAAGACGCTGCAGGAGTTCACCCTGGCGATTGAGCAATTAACACCACGTTTTTGCAAGATATTGTCACCGTGTGACATTGTTGTGCTGCTGCCACAGGCCGGAGCCCGGCGCTTGACAGGAGAGAAAAAGACAGATGAAGGCTCCAGAATGGTCTGCCCATTGTTGCTGCCGCTAAAGTTCTCGAAAGGTCTTCGGCCTTCTAAACATAATAGCTGGGGAGGTATGAATACCGTAAGGTGTTAGGAGCGGCAGTTGTTTGTTGGTCATTGCGAAGGTCGACGATTGAAGTGTACCGCAGTGATTTCTTTCATTTGTTTTCGTGCAGCAAAACACCGAGTCAGCTGATTATCAACTTCACGTCTTTTTACTGCAGCAAAAGTTGTTCTAAACTTCTGCAAACCAGATTTCCTAATCTACGTAACCCTTGCAGTCACAATATTTACTATCTCTTTCTTGGCAGAATATTTGGTTGGGCAGTTTTCAGATAAGATTCAATGTCCAAAATTATAGTTAAATAAGGTTGGATGTGTGGAATAAGCTTTCTTTTAACCACTTCAACTACTTCGGTGGTTCACTTGTTCACAGTGATCCCCACTGGTGCTTCCTGCCTTATATGTATAACAGTTTCGCTACCTTCACAGGACCTTCCTTCCCTCCAGCATATATTGTAAAACAATGTACCAATGCCTACATTGTAACTTTCGGCAGCTTCAAAAACTTCAACTCCAGAACCTCTTCTCGGGTTACTGTCTAACCAAGTTTAATCTAAATAAATAAATTTCTACCAGATTGCCGCAAAACTATAAAATGTACAAGATGCTCATGCCACTGTAGAATTTTAGGCTTTCAATTAAAATCTTTAATTTGCTTCGATATTTTCTCCACTTGAAGCCAATAGTGTCCCAAAGAAAATGTATCCTCTGCTTAACAATCGGGTGGCGTTTCTTTGCTTTTGGAATTACTTCCTGTATTTTGAGAAATTCCTGAACAACTTTTATCAAATTAACCCACAAACACTTTTCGCTTGTCTTTCCGTGTGTTTCTTTTTACCTCGGTGTTGAAAATACAACAGAGCCTCAATTTTGCCCCTTAAGTTGTTTACGCTCCTTTCTAATGTCAGAATAAAATTTTCTGATTTTCCACAATAGTCTGCTGCGCGCTTCTGTAAAGTGTGTGGCAGCGTGTTCGGCTCATGCAGAAAAATATGTACTTTTTGTCAAATTATTATGTTTTTTTCGAAAGGTCCTAAGTTACAAGCTCGGTCAGTGTGAGTTACTTGGATAAGTTCTTTTCTGGGGTTTTCACTTATCCTGAAAGATGAATTTCAGGTAACTCTAAGCTCTATGGACTCTGGGCTCTTTTGAGTACCATTTCAACCATAAAATTCATCGCCCGATATGACTTAACGTTGGAGGATGTGAATTACAAATTATATATATATATTGCTGTAATCGGGATTGTAAGGGGGGTGAAGGACTTACAAACCTAATCAACAACTGGGGGTATAGCTACTAAAAGGATGAGGGAGCAGATGGTAGAGCTAACAGGTCAAAGGATAGTGACATAAATAGGGTTAAATTAAAGTGATTAGTTCTCAACAACATTTACAAATATATTCCAAAGATTGGGGAACTCAAATCAAACAAAACTCTGCTTTATCTGGAAGAGATAAAGAGTGCAATTAAGACAGACATTAAATCAATTAATACATACTAAATAAATATTATCTTCTATGTACAGTAGCGCAGAGTTCTGAACAAGAGGTGGCTGGTTCACTCTGATGAGTTAAGTTTTGTAGAAGTATTATCAAGTTCTATGATGAGATTAGAGTAGCAGCATCCGACCCTCCAACCAACTAACAGTGATCTGACTAACCAACTAGCTAACTGACTGACTAACCCCTCCTTACTGGCTGTAATCGTTTAAATAGAACTTGCTTCCAAAATGTCTGCAATCATACAAGTCAGTGGTTTCTAAGAGAGGGTTTACATCCTATGGTGCAATATTGTGCAACCCAAGAATGACCCTTTTTAAAATTTCTGTCGAATTAACAGGAAACATGAGCTGGCAGATCAACATGAGCTGCCTACTCTGATCACTGAGTCACCCAACCTGTCTCAACTTAATTCCTGCTAAAGCTTGGAGCTTAGCACGAAATGAAGTTAATTAAAATATTATAATATTAAATTAAATATTAATAATTAAAATATTTCCCAAATCTTGTTTAGACCTTATAAGCATGTGTGTGTGTGTGTGTGTGTGTTTGTTTGTTTGTTTGTTTGTTTGTTGCCTGCTTGAGTGGGATATTTAAGAAATAATTTTGTCTGGATTCCTTGTCTGTTATATTCCAACAAATGGACCACAAGATTTCGTTTACGAATGACACCTGACATTTCTTTTTGGAATGAAGACCCTCATACACAATAAGTTATAGTAGTTTGGCACTTGTAACAAGCAAAAGCTTAGAAGCGACAGCACCGCCACTGATGCTCGTGTAAGAAACAATAACAATTGCAAGTGGTACTTTCTGTTTATGTAAGCACTGCCACGTGTCCCAGCTTATCCCCCATCGCGCAAACAAAGAGCTTGCTACCGTACAGCACGTTAGTTGTTTATGTTAATAGAGGTTTGGAGCGAGTTGCCGAAATTTTCTGAATCTCAGCACTAAAAGCTGTAGCTATTGAGTTATCTGCTAGCTTCTGACGTATCAGTCTAAAAGAACCGTTTCCGCAATAAAAGAAGTTTAAGTTATTGTGAAAAGTTAAACGGAGAATCATCTTGCGGCGAATACCACGCATGGTTAAACCAGTGTGATCTTTAGGCACTTTGGACCGCCCTTAAGCAAAATCAGTAAAACACTACAATAAGGCTGAAGACGCGAATGTACTGTTTTGTCCCGTCTAAGTCAGAGTCCCTACCAATCTTCATAATTATATATTGCCAAACCTCAACCATCTGATTCGCACTAAAGCAGTATTTTTGACTCTGCGACTTCCTGAATTCTAAAAATACTTTGCCTTCCTAAATTTCAGAACTGGCATACATGTGTATTTACAAATCTTTGAATTCTAATTTCTAAGTTCTAATTAGATGAACTATGAAGTAACATTTCTTGGTAACAGAGTTGTTCGGAACGACTAATTACCTTACCTACTCTCACTTACCGTCCACCCACCAACGCAGAGTAAGTCTCTGAAAGGACTACCCTTACTAAGTGGGAGAAAGACATCGAATGTGTGAGACAGAGAACACATGCTACACAAGGAACAGAACTGTTAAAAAAAAAAAAAAAAATACATTCGCCCTATTCACTTTTACATTAAAACCGAGAAGATTCATTCACAAAAGTAGTAGAATGTTTTTGAATGGTCTGTAACTGTACTGACATGGGGTACCATAAATTACCGAAAATCCCCCTGCGTCTCAGGTCCCAGATACTTTCTTTCCTGTGGTATACTGTATTATTAAATGCTTTTGCTCAAGACATAATATTCCTGGTTAGTTACTACCTATCTCCTACAAAATGTAAATTGTGCATCCTACATTAGGTATTTATTTTAACACATCAAATGTAATTATTGTACTTAATTTTCTGATATATATAAAATCATATGAGATAAAAATATCCAAATATTTCCCATATATCGTTTATAAAACTGTGAATAATCTAAGCCTGTAATTCCAGTATCTGAACTCATTAAAAGCAAATGCCTACTTGAAAATCCTGGGTGTCATTTCATAATTACTGAGGAATAAATGCAGTTCACATAAATGTTATTAAGTTGAACAAAACAATAACTACTACACCAGCAATGTGATGCACAAAGTATGCCCATGAAATGATGACCAGAGTAAGTTGTCTGAGAGTACCGTATTAGATTCTTCAATATAGGTATATGTTCGTATGTGAATTACTGTTTTTCTTCCTTTTTTGAAGAGTTTCTAGTTGTTAACTAACTAATTTGTTAGAAACTAAAAAGCGCCTAAAAATTTTTGCATATTTATGCCCACATGCTAAGCGTGGCGGCTTAAACGTAGATTTAATGTAATGGCACAAATGAGGATATAATTTCAATAAGAAACACTGCAAATAAGTACTCATTTTTCTCAAGTTTTTGAGAAGTATTTGGTATGTCGGCTCCATGATTAATCATACTTCTTCCAAACTCTACCAATAACATTTTACACTTAGTTGTACTTATTTACTTCGCGTGCCTTCCGAGATTCTTCTTTGCAGGTGGCCATCTTAGTTTCATTTATGTTTACCTTTTATCTACAAGTCAATACAAACAAGTTATCTGCAACACCTCTAAAGCCTTATCCCCTAACTTTAGCTATCGCAATATTTACTTTGTGCCAATGCAATTTAACTAAGATGAAAAATATAAATGGCAGCTTATTTTATGTAATTTATCGCAACAAGTCTCTCAAAGAAACCTAATATGTTCAGATTATGTGTACAAGTACTATACATAAATTAACTTCTCCCAGAAAATATTCCCTTGGAACCTGTTTTTTTTTTTTTCAGGGAGTGACCAGATGTCTTTGCAACATTTGCGGACGAATTCCTGAACCACCGTCTCATTCTAAAATTGGTTAAAGATACCCAGCCATATATTTGAAAATGCAGTATTCAAACCTGCCAATTATAAATGAAGATATTAACCAGCCGTAATTACGATGTAGAGCTGGAGAAGGTGACAAGCCTTTTGTTTATTCAGAATGTGTATATACAAACATGTTACTTATTGTTATCTGAAGTAATGAATAAAATTAAAGGTTTGAAATATTGAAATTAAAAAATTAAATGACGTCTTCCATAGTCAAAAATAGACAAACATATCCGAATCAGGACTGAAATATTTTAAATTTCTATATCTAAAGAGGAACTCTAGCGGAATTTGGTATGGATTAGTTTATTGTATGTAAAAAGAAATCTGCTTTAAACAATGTTGGATATATATTGTGTTACAATTCATAGTATCTTGGAAAAATACAGGAGCGTTTCAAATATTCTTGACCTGACCAAGAAAATACAAGATTTGAGGAAACCTTTTGTTTATATAATTATATATTTCCTTTTATGCCAAAATATATGCCTGTCTCAGGTTGAACCTTATTTTTTATATAATTCTTCATTCACCGTTCCTTCAGATTTGGGAATAAAAAGCAATCACTGAAATCAAATCCATCAAATATCGTGGATATGGTAGCAATCGGAAGATAACTGTTACAGTTTTCAGCAACCGTACCAGACGTATGCATAGGCACATTATTATGATGAAACAGAACTTTTCTCCGCAAGATGTGGACATAATTGAAGTTAATATCATTCAGTTGGTGCAGTGGTGAAACGTAATGCTCTCGACGAAATTGTAAGTATGCCTTAGGAGGTAGTCTATGAACAACTCACCATGATCAGCATGAACATTCTGGAAAATCTTGCAGCAGTAACCTTGTCTATAGATGACTCCGTTGTTAGTTTGGTGTACTTCCACCTCTTGCCACGACTGTTTGTACTTTTCTTCGTCTCTTACGTGTAATGGTAAACCATGTTTCATTTATTGCTACTAATGTTGAAGAAACTTACTAGAAATTAGTTTAAACGTGTCTAAATATTCCTGGGAAATGTTCATTGGAATGCGATTTTGGTCCATTGTTAACAAATTGGGCACCCTTTCAGCGGAAAGCTTTATCATATACAAAACATCTGTAAAATAGAGTGGACAGAGTATCCAGGTCTTTGCAAAATCAGCCTATAGGTGACAATGCCTAAATCACCAATCAATACTTTATAGCTGTCGAAAGGAAGGGATAGTAAATCCTTTATTATTATACCTAACTACTTTTGTATTTCTGTTAAGATCTGCAAAATTAAGCACTTTATCACAGGTCGTATTTCAGTTTTATTCATTTTGTAGGAAATAGATTGTTACAAATATGTGCCTACAGTCATGCGTCTGACATTTTACTTCATGCCATCTTCACGTATGATTATTTCAGTCAGACAGACAGAGAACTTTTAGAATAACTTTCCATACAGAACAGTTGTGAGTAACATTTTCGCCGTTTATCGCAGAGAATTCCAAACCATACCTTGGCCTACCAATGGTTTGTTAAGATCTGACTGTGCTTCCCCCTCGTTAAATACACACTTTGAAATGTAACGGATCATGGTTAGAATTTAAGTTAGGGCTATCTATATTGTTGATACTTTTATTCGAAGTTTTTCTTTGGAACTTATTTGATTGCCGCACACCAAATATATTCAAAATGCTTGAGTTCTTTTCCGCTTTCTATTAAAGCATTCAGTATCTGAGACGATTTCTTGGGACTAACGACCGTAAATTTAATTTAAAAGTATAAAATATACATTATGCTGACCCGGAAATGCATGCGGTACAGTTCTTTTACGCAACGATCTCAGATTCAAATATCTGTTGGATAAAGCGATCTGGCTCAAAGTTAAAGTCGGTCATTTTCTCTCATTATTCAGAATGAATATTGAGCAATACTTCAGGTCCTTGCGCTCATCATCACATTCGCTCCATTTATTTCATAAATTATTCCTGTGGTAAAAGACAGGGAATTAACCAGAGTGATTTGGGAGTGCAAAACCTTTATGCTTCCGTAGTTTTCGGTCAAATAAAATATTGTAAAAACGTAATAAAATGGACATTATTAAACTAATCAACTAATCGTAATTTCATTCCGTAGTAAACTATCAAAATGCTACTGCAAGTACTAGTCACTGTTCCACAAAACAGTTCCACGAGGGTAATATTATTTTCTTCTCTAAGACACCTTAAAATATACCTCATAAACTATCAAAAATTCAGCTAAATTCATTCGCATATCTTCATGTATATACATTGTGTAATGAAAGTTACAACTCAAAGTACTAGCTGAACCAGCAAAGAAGCCTTGAGGACCTTATACTCGGTTAATGAAACAATGAAATTCCAAAATCAGTGCAAACGTTTGTTTCATACACATTCAGTTGTGTGCAATACTTTCTATTCCATATATAGATTAACTTCAAGGATAAGGAACAATATTTATTTACAACTAATTTAATGGGTTGATGCACAAGTTCTTAGAGTTTTGAATTCTGACAGCGGAAGGCAAATATCACATAGTAGTTATAGCTTATCATATCTACTAATTCTCGGGATAGGCCCCGCGAGTAATCATGTAATGAAGAATCCACCCGACGTACAGCTGGTCAGCTGCCAACTCCGTGGACGTCTCACCCACCTGTGTCAGCGCTGCTACCGGGGAATATACAAAGACCTTAAATATTAAAAGCAGAAGCATTATTAACAGTGAAGTATTCTTCATATTTGAGCTTGATTTATGAGTCACTATGTTTACACTCAAACTTCAATTACTTGTTGTTGTATAATTGAAACGTTTTCAAGATCATTCGATCTCATCCTCAGCTGTTTGGTGACTAAATGAACCTTCCTCTTCTTCCACTACTACGAAGCTCCGATCACTCTGCCATCTGGTGTTAGGGGCACTAGTTTTAATACTTCATTTAATGCTGGGATTTCAAAATTTATAACTTTATCACGGTTTTTGTTTATGAATATTTTTTCCCCAAATATCCAATTCTATGGGTGTACTTAAAGATTTTAACAGTTTAATGTTGTCGCCAATGTTGTGGTTTTCTGTCCAAAAATGGTGTGAAACTTAATGTTGAAACAAACAGAAAAATCATGCAGTTTCACACCATTTTTGGACAGAAAACCACAACATTGGCGACAACATTAAACTGTTAAAATCTTTAAGTACACCCATAGAATTGGATATTTGGGAAAAAATATTCAGAAACAAAAACCGTGATAAAGTTATAAATTTTGAAATCCCGGCATTAAATGAAGTATTAAAACTTAGTGCCCCTAACACCAGATGGCAGAGTGATCGGAGCTCCGTGGTAGTGGAAGAAGAGGAAGGTTCATTTAGTCACCAAACAGCCGAGGATGAGATCGAATGATCTTGAAAACGTTTCAATTATACAACAAGTAAGTGAAGTTTGAGTGTAAACATAGTGACTCATAAATCAAACTCAAATATACAAAGACCTTGTTGAACTCAACCGTCAGATACAGCAATTTCTCCGCACATACGCCCGTAGAAACAGCTCATGCCTTGCGGGTGCTTCTCCGTCTTCTTAAAGTTCCTCGATAACGGCAGACAACTTCGAGTGCTCCTACCCACAGAACAACGAGCGCTCCTACAAAACGCAAACGTTATTTTCCAGCGTTACCCTCCAACCAACGTGGACGTCGTTTGGTAGCAATATCCCATAGACGCACAGCAAGTGTGTGCTACATTTAGAAGGTGCGAGCAGCACTGAAACCTAGCTTCTTATTCAAACCATATCGACGGACCTCCACCGTTCGTTAAAAACTACATTTGCTGCACAAAGTGATTATGGACGCCCTGCACCAACTTCAAGATCTATCCAATAGATGTGACATCCTCAGCGTCTCCTCTCTACAACAAAACGTGCCGTACCTAATGGTAGGCGTCAGATCCATCAACACCATTCACGGAACCAAAACTGTTGTCAAACTAGACGACAACTCAGAAGTATTCCTAACATCCAGATTCGGCCAAGCCACACCTGAACTCATCGAAAACCTACATTCTACTCCGTTCTGCATCATCTACAAGGGCGAGGAGAAACTTCGAAGCGGATTGAAACGTTTCGTCGTCGACCTCACCAACGCATAATCACCTGCAAAAATGCTTTTAAAATCATTTTTCTTGTGCTCAAAGTGTACTCAATCATATGCTAAATTGTACTCAAACATTTAATTAGAGATAATGCAAATATGATTGTACTCTTTAGACAGGATAATCTCAATTTAAAACACACACACACATATATTAAGATTATGTGAATACCAATATTTCCTATGCTGAATTTCAGGATATGTGTAAACATATATGGGAGAGTAATGCACGATCCTTTGTTGTTATAATATCAGAATATCCAATGAACGAGGCACGCTACCCTAATGGTTTTGGTCTCTTTATCAGAGTGAATAAATAGAATAATAAATCACTTAGGCAATGAGTATCGATAGGTTCGGGTACCGAAAAATGAAAACACACCCTCTACATATCATAACTAGAGCTGGATCAGGAAACTATCGGTTTAAGGGGAAGTGATTGTGCAATGTTCGCGACCCTGAAGAAGGCGACGACGCGACAGCTAAACGTTATGTGGATACGCAGACGGCTGACGTCGAGAATCGAATGCAGATCTTAGCGAGCAAACTCGTATCAACGTATGGGCAAGTTTGAAGCTATGCTTAGGGTTCACATACAAGTCGCTCGACATGCAATACAACATTTTAATGGAGTACTTAAGTAAATATGCATTTAAACGTGATTCTGAAAATAATGTCATTCTTGATAGTATAAGAATGAAAACTATATGGAAATCGATGTTCCGAGTAAAATAAGTATGTATATGATAGGATGCCAATTCACGAATCTAATGGCACTCTACATTTCAAATGGAGAGATTAAAGGAGTTAGCTAATCCGATACATGACACTGATGCAGTCACCGTGAGTTATGTTAATCACTTCTTTGTACAGAAACAGAATGAAATGCAAACGGGTCTAACTGGGACTATAACAAACACTGAAGATAACACTGCACAGAAACAGAATGAATTACAAAGACGTTTAACTAGAACGATTAGTAGTGCTAGCGAAACTATAACTACTGCTGTAGAAAAAGAAATTAGTGAATTAACTGTGCGACAAACGGAACCTGATAATAAACTAATCATTATAAATAACAATATTCATACCATGAAAACACGAATAAGAAACGTTTTAAACGCTATGCTAGAACAACTGAAAGTTCAACTCATAATTCCATTGCAAACACGTACATTTTGAGGTCCCTCCTTTTTTTTTGTCATTTACGTCCTCCATCGTTGAGTCATATCGAACGATGAATGAATTGGGTGAAATTATGCTCAAATGAGTCCAGGTTAACATCAGGACTCGAATACTATGAAGTTTCTGGAAATGAAACTGTGCTTTCATGTTCTATAGTTTCATCAGTACATCCGCATACTGTAAATGGCACATTGTGTGCAATAAACGGTAGAGAAACGATATGCTGCAATCGTTGAAACTGGAGATATTCTATCGTTTACAGCGCCTGCAGGACGTGCTAAACGTGGTCATATATTAAGTATAGAGATGATAGTTTCATATAAATTAGCAGTAGCCGATTAATTATACATTTATTTTGATGTGGATGCTGAAACTAATAACACCTAATGAATCCATTGCCCGTCATAATAGGGCAATAAGAGAAAAATTACGTTCTCCCAAAGGAATGAAATTCGAGACACAACCAGCCATGTATGAAGTTCTCCAACCTGTAACCGATCCATTGAAAATAATAGCGAAAGCCCATCAGGAGGAGGATCAAAAACCAGGCGACGTGACCGACAGCGCAAACGGAGCTGATCTCATGTCAAAATACCTACACAAGGTTCGAACTGCTAGTTCGAGTGATATGGACACTACATATGGTGCACGATGTGAAGATGGTGAATATAAACTAGATAATAAAACCGTTGTGCTTACATCTTATGGCACTCAGATAGGTGCAGACACGTACGAGGCAACTACGGGATTGTAAGAGTTATTATTTAAACGTTTACGTCGCAAATCATCGTCTACCGAAGAGGATTTAGATGTGTATTCACAAATATGAAAAAATGCACAAGTTTACAGACATGGATATTCACGAGATGGTCTTTTAAGATAAAATGGCGACTTCAAGAATCGTAATATCATTCCTGATCTTGTGAATGCTCGAACTGCATTCTCGCCTGCGGTGCCGTATGTAGTAAAAGCGGGCGTTAAACACTACACATTTCATTTCATTCGAACTGCATTCGGTTTACTTTGGAAAGAACATATACCGCAGAGAATATTAGACTACGTTCATTGGAATGATCCTGATGAAATAATAAACAGATTAAGATTATTAGTTCCATAGACGGGTGCAGGTAATTTGAATCATTCACCCGAGATAGAAAAAATTATATAGCATGATAAAGTGATGCATTGAAACTGAATTACATGCACCCGCAACAAGACATATTATGCAACGTAAGATCATCAGCAAAGGAATGAATGACTTAGTACAAATAGACCTTATGGACATATCTAATTATGCAAGAGCAAATAGAAATTCTAAGTATATTCTTCTTGCATGCAATTTTTATTCCAAGTTGACTTATGCACGACCGCTACGTTGTAAAAGTGGGCTTAACGTTTCGGCTACCATGCAGGACATATTGAATGAAATGGATGCGTTTCCGAAGAACGTTCAATATGATAATGGAAAAGAGTTTTACAATAAATATACCCATGAACTGATGAATAGGAATGAAATTAATCATAAGGCTGCAGTAGTTGAACGTTTAATAAGAACAATCAAAATGAGTTTGCAGAAGGAATTTATTGTTCAAAGCTCATGTGAATGGATAAACATACTGACCAGAATTATTCATACTTACAATAATGCTTTCCATCGAACAATTCGTATGAAGCCTGTAGACGCTCGTGATAATTCCCTTCGCCTTAGCGTGTACAAATGATAAAAGATTAACGTGAGAAGCGGAAATCTTGGCTGTTTCGTATTGGTGACTGTGGAAGTATTTCTAAGCACAAAGCAATTATGGAGAAAGGTTATGTGCCTAATTGAAATGTTGAAGTCTTACAGTAGAAAGGACGCATCCATTGACATACCTGATCGAGGATCTGGAGGGTAAAGTAATTCAAGGAGCATTTTACGGCTATGAATTAAAGAAAAATCAATATTCACACACATATTTAGTTGCAAGGATTATCAAAAGACGTTGTGAGAGGATTTTTGTGAAGTGGTTAGGATTTCCTACCCATGAATGGATTAATGAGGCTGATATTATATAAATAAAGAACAACTCAATAAAGAATGATAATTTTAATGATATTCTTTTTGTTCACCGTGATTCCTAATCTAAAAGCTGAAATGGCATTTTTTTCTTTTGTTATTTTCTCAAAAACAAGAACAATAATGAGATACCTTAAATCAATACATCATAACTTTTAAAAAGTGTAAACCATAATAATATTTTTTTCTAAACTTCATACATGATTATAGTTTAAATAACATTAGTCAACAAAGAATGATAATTTGTTTTCTTTAAAAAATAGTATGCTTTAAACACAACTCAATAAAGAATGATATTATGTTTATTCACATCGATTCGTAACGTAAACATGAAATAACATTTTGTTATTTTGTCATTAAAAACAGGATGATTAGTAATATACTTTTAGATCCATAACTTCCCACATTTTATACTTATTATAACTTTCAAAATGTTAACATGATAATATTTTCAAAATGAAGTAATGTAATACTTTTAAATTCGTACATGATTATAAAATTCATACATGATAATTTTATTTCTTCATAAAATGGTGTGATTAGCAATATACTTTAAATTCATACATTATTACGCATGATAATAATATTATTCAAAATGAAGTAACGTAATAGTTTTAAATTCATATATGATTATAGCTTAAATAACATTAAGAATTATAATTTTTAAAATAGTGCGACTAGTAATAAACGTTAAATCAATACATTATTGCATTTTGTATGCTTATCATAACTTTCGAGACGTAAACATAACATTTTAATGTGAAATTCATACATGATTATAATAGAAAAACAATTTAAGGATGGTAAATTGATTTCTTCACGAAATAGTGTGATTAGTAATATACTTTAAATCCGTACATTATTACGTTTTATGCTTATTTAACAACATTCATCCTCATCATCATATGTTATTATTATGTGATTAGTAATCCGAACATGATTATAGTAGAAATCACCATTAATATACAGTTGAAACTGTTTTATTGTTAGCATAGTGCCCCCATGCTAACGTCGAAAATGAGCTATTGGGAATGTATCGTTTCGTATCGGTACCGTTTAAAGCTATCTTGTTAGACTCGATGGTATGAACGTCATGCTTATGTCTTCTGTAGCATTTCTGCATGCTTCGATGTATCGTGTCAGGAGCGGTAATACATGAGAGATATGACTCTCATTGAATTTTTTGTTACTCCTTTCGATTGTAATCAATTCATTATCATATCGACAACAATATAATCTGGATTTCAATCCTACGTATTCAACCATAACTCTATCAGAAAACTCATCCTCAAACAACCATGAGCGTTTTTATTCTCTAACGGAATTCCGTATGCATTATGAATTGGATAATTTGATGTATCGAATAAATGTATATTACTTTTAGTAAACTCGTATATATCGCTACTTGTCTCAAATAGAAATGCATCTGTATCAATATAGTTTAAAGTAACCTCTTTTAAATTTTTCTTCAGAATTTCATTATAAAAATCATAAATTTTATGTTTGGATAGGTCCAAGATTGCTTGCCCTATGCATATAGGCTTATTCATCAATATTTCATCTCTGAGCAATTCTATACCTATTAAATTCTTATAAAAAATCACACGCCTTATACATGTCTGTCGAGCCATTAACTTCCGTACCTGTTTCTATCTAGTAGCTAAATGGAATAAATTATAATGTTTCACATTCTCTATAAATTTCACCAAAAAAACACAATTATTCATTAACTTCCACAGATTCTGTCCAAATTTTATTTTATATTTAATTCGTTTACTAGCGTTGAGTTCAATATAAGAATTCATTTATTTATATTGTCTGTAACTGATTACTCTATGTATACGTGATACGATCATGACAAGTTTAACACATTTTTGAAAACTGAGGTAATGTAATATGTATTTCTTTATATCATTCAATGTTGTTAACAGATTTGTGAGCGATTTCATTCAATGGACATAACGGTAACTCATTTTGCAAATCGTGAAGCTCTTGAGGATAATTAAAATTAACTTCCAACACGTATCCCACATCAGAATCGTTTTCAAAAGACCAAATCTATGCATTTAATTTCATCATCACCTTACATCAGAATGTGATAAACAATTACTGCCCATGGAATAACTATATAAAGAACTATATAAAGAACTGCAGTTTATTATAGGTCTGCCAACATAGATCACATTGAGCGCCAACTGCAGCTGACCATTACCCAGCTAGCAGCTTGGGCGCTTCAAACCGGCTTCCGTTTTTCAGCTGCGAAGACGCAGTGTATCCACTTTCACCGCCTACGAGGTATTCACCCGCCTCCTGATATTCATTTGAACGGTACACCCCTGCCATTTGTCTCGCACCTGAAGTTCTTGGGCCTCTACTTGGACCGACAACTCAACTGGGAGCACCATATTCGTCACCTTCGAGCCTCTTCCGATCGTTCTTTTCGAGTGCTGAAGGTATTATCTGGAGCATCTTGGGGGGGGGGGCGATCGCACGGTAATGTTGAGGCTGTACCGCTCTCTGGTTCGGTCCAAGCTGGACTATGGCAGTTTTATTTATGGCGCAGCGACCGCCTCTATACTTCGCCTTTTAGACACCGTGCATCATACTGGCATCCGCCTTGCCACAGGAGCTTTCCGCACCAGTCGAGTCGACTGCCTGTATGCAGACTCAGGCGAACCTCCACTCCATATTCGTCGCTCGCTGTTACTCTGCTCATACGTTTCGAAGTTGGCAAGTTATCCCAATCATCCTTGTTTTAAAGCAGTTCTGTGTCCAGATTTAGTCCACCGTTATATGCGCCCTGGTTCTCGGAAAGCCCCATGGGAATAAGATTTCGGGATCTCCTACATTCCCATGGCCTCCGAATGCCTCGCGCGGAGAGGTCGTCCATCAGCCCTTATCCTGCTTGGCAACTCGATCGTGCGCGGTTCGATCTCGCTCTTTCCAACAACTCTAGACTCGCTACTCCACATTCGGTGTTCCAACAACTTTTTGCCGAACTACTGGGCCGTTACCGTAACTATGTTCCGGTCTTTACGGACGGTTCTCAGTTAGGTAGCACTACGGGTTGCGCGTTCTTCATTAACGGTGAGGCTCATAAATTTCGACTTCTGGACTCCACTTCGGTCTTTTCAGCAGAGCTGTATGCCATTTACTATTCGCTCCTTTTTATTTGCAAGTTAGCCCCTGGCTGTTTTATTGTTTGCACTGACTCTCTAAGTGCTCTTCAGGCCTTGCAACAGCACACTGCCGCTCACTCCCTTGTTTTAAAAATACAGGCCCAGATCTCGCAAATGCTCAGGTGCGGGTACAATTTTGTTTTTACTTGGACCCCAGGCCATGTGGGGATTCCCGGGAACGAGGAGGCGGACGCGGCTGCAAAGTCCGCTTGCCGTTTGCCCCGGAGTTTAACAACTACGGTGCCATACCAGGATGTGCAACGTTTTTTCCGTCGCCAACTCCTATCTGCTTGGCAGCACTCCTGGACAGCTTTGGAAGGCACACAACTCCGGACAATAAAGGAGAGCGTACAACCCTGGCTAACTTCCTGCAGGGATAACCGGCGAGCCGAGGTGATACTCACCCGGCTGAGAATTGGGCACACACGAACAACTCATGGCCACCTGTTAAGAGGGGAACCGGCCCCTGTGTGTGCTCCGTGTGCAGTACGCCTCACGGTGCGGCACGTATTGCTGGATTGCCCGCAGTACGCCCGCGTTCGCCAGTCTTTGGGCTTAGGGACTAACTTGCAAGGTGTTTTAGGTGACGACCCAGTGGCCGTGGATAAGGCACTGCGGTTTGTTTTTAAAATCGGTTTTAACAAACAAATCTAACTTGTATTTTATATTTATTAATTTTAGAGATTTTAAATTATAAGTTTTAGATGGGTTTTATGTCCTTTTAACAGTTGAGAGGTTTTATTACATTTTACCTTTTTAGCTAATTTTTTTATAGCTTTTAGGTTTTAGTGTTGACTTGGGGCCCACATGACCTTGTTGTCGACGGGCCCTTAAACACCACACACTCGCTCACTCAAGAACTGCAATCAACGTATATTACATAATTACTGAGTTGAGTTTCATCATAGCTATTCATGTATTTGTTATTAGCTCTAGAATATCGTTTGGACACCGTATATATCCCGCCTCTAATACCGTTTACGAAAAAATCAATCATAGTTTTATCTATTAATAATGAAATCTGTACACCCGCCGTTCTTAACATAGCATCATAAGCTAATCCGGAAAAAGCATAAAACTGACATGAATCCAACCCATAAAATCCGATACTTAATTCACGGAATCATTCAAACACATCCGCTAATATTAACGTATCACTCTTAAGATAAAGATTTAAATATTCACCTAGATTTTTAACATTGAATTCATTCCATTCAGTTCTACCATGAATGCATTCCTCATCGCTTATATGATCAAAATGATTTTTAGATGGTAGACTGTCCTTGTATAATTTTTCTATAAAATTCATATACGTGTATGGGAAGATACCTTTACGTTTCATCAAACGTCTATGCTAGGGATTTGTATATGTACGAGGGCTGTTCAATAAAGAATGATCATAACTTTTTTGACAACGTACCTTTATTCATTCTCATAAATTTGATGGTCCTTTTCAAAATAGCCTCCCCTGAATGCGATGCACTTGTCCCAGCTTTTCTGCCAGTCTTCAAAGACATGCTGGAAATCATTTTTGGGAGATCCTTCAAAATCGCCTCCAAAGCCTTCACCACTGCTTCTGATGATGGATAATGTCACTCACGGAGGCGTTTCTTCAACTTAGGGAATAGAAAAGAGTCACATGGAGCTAAATCTGGACTACAGGGAGGGTGAGGGATACACTTCACGTTGATTTTGCAAGATATTAAGCAACAACATTGGCAATATGCGGCCGCGCATTATCGTGGTGCAGCATCCAGCCTGCTTCAGGGAAATGTGGTCTTTTGCGCCTGATACGGACTTGCAATGTTTTAAGGACATCCCTGTAGTATTGTCCAGTTACTGATTTGTGTGCAGGTACAACATGTTGATAAACCATTCCATGAGTATCAAAGAATGAAATGACCATAACTTTCCCTGCAGAAGCAACCACTTTTGCTTTTGGGGGGTTGGTGATGAAAGAGATTTCGACACTGAGCTTTGCTGTTTGCTCTCGGGATCAAAATGATGTAGCCAAGTTTCATCAGCAGTGATTACGTTTGAAAGAAACTCCGGATCTTCCTCTAACATAAGTTTAACTGCATGTTGCCTCCATTGCAGCGGTAGGCGATACTGAACATGTCTGAACTTGCCTGGTTCTCACAGGCGGGAACCAGGAGTACCAACAATGAAACTATTACGGTGTGGTTGTTTCACATTAAGCTAACAGAATATAATAAGATTGAATTTTAGTGCGAAAAACTATAAATGTAAAAAAAACCAGGATCATTCTTTACTGAAGAACCCTCGTATTATTGATATAATGAATATCATCAGCTTCTACCATATCTGAAAGTTACTGAGTTTTTATTCCAAAAACGAATGGCCATGCAGAAACATCTTTGAACCTCTTTCCATTACAATTTGAATATCTTTTGCTAAATGATACGTTTGGGCAATACAATTATTAGGTTCCGCACCATAAACTAGTTTTTTGACAGTTAAATTTGCATCGTATTTTGACATGCAATGAAAGAATATCGGTACGAATCTAAGCATTTTCTAATTTAAATTACATTTATTATGCGCTGCTCCTATGTACTTTCCAGTCAAATGACAGTGATCGCGAACTTTTATACATGTGTTAGGAGATACACGTTTGCAAATGTGACATTGTTCTGAATTTTGATAATCTATTTCATCCACATCTCTCATAATTATATCGACAGTATTAACATATATATTAATAACATCATGTGCAATTATTGTTAACTCTTTAAAAAATTCTTCAATTGCATGTAAACACTCGAATGATTTGAAACGTGTTAGAGTTTCTTCATAATGTCACCCGAACGTCGGAACACCCTATAGAGCGGGCAAGCAGGAGACGGTCGGCGTTCACCACGCCCCCCTCGTTTGTCTTATAGCAGTAACGAGGGTAGCTGGGGGAAAAAAACATCACTGCGCCGTCTCTTTCTGTTCCACCTGTGTTCTCGAACTTACGGGATATTTCATCTAATCTAGAACCTTCCAGATCGGCCAGCTGACCCTATATAAGCAACACCTCGGGCAAGAGGAGTTAGTCAGTTCTTGGAGTAAGAATGCAGTGCTAGTGTACGACGAGAAGACTGTGTGAGTGCATCGGAGGATTGTACGTAATTACGAGTGCAAGTGAAATTGTAACGGACGAACTGGTGAATCGTAATTGTGTGCATTACGTAATTCTGTGTAATTGGCAAGAGTTTAACTGTAAGTCGGTGGAAATAAAGAACATTTTTGAGTGGTGCAATTGGACTTTTCATTTCACGAACCCACAAAGTCACAATAACTACATACCAAATGTAACTCGATCGCATACGCTTCGTGTTTATTTATAATGCGTGACCAGCTTTTATTCGTTGAATCTTGACACGAATTTCTCTTCAGTAATATACACTCTATATCTGCATAAACAACCAATTGGAACTTTTAGACATTTCGAGTATGCATTTAATTCGATGACGTCGCTTTTACCTGCTTCAGGCATAGTGATAATTTGGCTCATCGTATGTTTTATGTATATTTAAATGTAATTCTGTTGTAAAATATGATTTACAAACGTCACATAACCATTATCGTCCTTTGTGTTTAGATTAGGTGTGTTATCAGACCATAATATCTTTTATACATCAGAACATGATTTGATTTTAACTCTCTTGGTTAATGTAAGAGAATGATCGATTTATTTTCAACACCGTATGTTGTTAATGAAATATTTGAATTTTTACTCTCGAATTTTTCTACATCTTTAAATGATACGGGGTAATATAAATTCTCAAAGTTAAATTATTTAAACATATCATATTTTTATAGAACGTGGGTCAATTCTTGTTACGTTCTACAGGGTATATGAATGCAAGCATGCAATATCCAAAACAATAATTATCTGTATTAAGAATTTTTATAACAGCTCTCTTTGTCTTTATAAGGTCTGGTAATTCAGTATACATCCCTGCATTCAATGAATCCTATTGCGTCATATATAAAGTTATTTTATCTATACTATATGAGGCTTGTGAACTATTACGTACTCAAAACTATCCATGTGTTTTAAAATAGGTTAGGCAAGTTTATATTCATACCATACTGATTTATCAGTTCATTGTTATATTGGTTCCAGTTTACTGTTAAAATTAAATTTATAAATATTATCTCTCTCTTTTGATATTATAACATACTGACACGATAAGCATGAACCGATCTTAAAGCCTGATTTATAAATATCTAGTCCCTTATCCACCTCTTTAATAATTAATGATTTGCACGATGAAAAATATATTGCAGGATCTAATATGTTAATACTATTCCGAATTTCAAAAGTATACACACGTCTGTCGAATGCTGATTCAGTGTGGATGACCGCTAATCGTTCCTGTTGCGACCTGTCGCTACCGGTTGACCCCTATTGATGTGAGGGTTGTCCAATGAGGTTGCTCATACTTGGCATTTCTGAAACATGCTAACATACCTTTGTGAACCTACAAACATTCGGTTAAGCTAACATTTATTTACGTAGATTCAAGTGCGTGAGTTAGCATCTGAATTTACGTAAATAATACATAGTTTCAAATGTCACTTACATAGAATCATATGAATGGAAATATCATGTACCTAACGTAGCTACAACATCCAGATAGTGTGCAATTATCACGTAAGCTTTATACTTTACGTAAACACTTTAACTACAACATTCAGATAGTATGTAACTTTTACGTAAATACTTTTCTTAATTAACGTTCATGTAAAATAACGCAATTAAACTACAAAATTCAGAGAAATTACTTGTACGTAATTTTACAAGGACCTCTTACAACGTTCATATAATATCTAACTTTTACTTTACATAGTACAAGTAAATAACATGCATAACATTCGGATGCTATGTAACAAAAATACCATTAATGAAAATTAACAATTTACATAGCCTTTGCGATAGTTCTGTGCTTTAAGTAAAATAACATGCCTGTAACTACAACATTCGGATACTATATAAGTTTAACATATTACATGCAAGTAACTACAATATCACTTTCTATGAAAATTGAACAAATATGCTCACATTTTGATGTCATCACTGCATGCTTAAAAATTCAATTTTATCGTTAGAAACTACTATCTTAAACTTCCTCTCCATTGTATTGGAATAGACAATCTCTTCTGTTTAACAATTCTTTCTGTGCTGTGGTCATGTGTTTGAATCCCTCCTGGAGGAAGACTTGGAATTCCGATAGGTCGACGACCACCCGTTCACCATATCTAGTCTTCACAGTTTTGATAGATTGAATGCAGTATTACAACGTCTCGTTGAAGTCTCTCAGCTTTTTGCAGGAAGATGTATCCCATCTTCAGCTAACTGATTTAGCTGGAGCATCTCGTGGTCTGAAAGAAACATATGAAATCAGTATTACTTCTACACACTTCATAAATTAAACAAAGATTAATAAATAATATACAACTTATATCTCTTACCTGTAGCATCCATATTTCGAATCGTCACTGCGACCCTATTTATTGCATGAGAATCCGCCCACCTCCAACGGTGTAGTATGATTTTACGTAGTTAAATATGTTACTTTCAATTTCAGGTAAAATAATGGTTAGTGTTTGAATTTAAAGTTTATTACTAATATTTTTTAAATCATACTGTGATCTTATGTAGAGGTATATTTTACACCCCACCATGTCTCCTCCTCCCATTCCTTCCATGTTGCGTGCGCACGTGACTTGGGATTCGTTCCTTACATCTTGGAAGGGGATGTAGATTCACATTTCTTTACGTAAACATACTTGTACAAAATATATTTTTCAGAACATTTTATATTTTATATTTGGTATACTAACACATTCATAGTATTGTTCTTTCACTCATACAAATATTGTAGCTCTCACGTCTCCCCCACACAATGGAATGAAAACTCAGTAACACATTACTAACAGGGTGAAGTGTCTAGATAATTTTTTGTGTGTCTGATCTACATATGAAAGGTTGGATAGTTTTTACAACGTTACTGTACAACCCCGTATACGTATATACCTTTCCATGACTACATATAACTTACATACTTTAAGTTGTACAGGCTAATGCATGAACTGGTTGTATTAACCCCATCGTACTTATCGATGACATGTTCAATTCTGCTTATACTTATATCTATTGCTTTTCTCAGTGTTATTTGCAGCTTTTTTATTCTTAGAGAGATGGATGGGGGCGCATTCATTTTATACAATTAAAACCTTTTCTGCCAATACACATTTTTTTAATGGTATGTTCCAGTTTTATCATGGTTAGCGGGACACAACATTCAGATTTCTATTATTGTTTTGTTTCGACGCTTCCAAACTTATACTTATATCCCAAATTTTTATTATATACTTAACTAACTTATTATATCTTATACATATTTTTCTCTCTCACTGTTATGCTCCACTTTTATCATGCTTTGAGGGGACATTCTCTTTATACAACTTTCAGACACATTTACATTATTATTTTTTCTAGTCTTATACCTCGATGTGGGACAAACTTTCAGACAGAATTACGTTATTATTTTTGCTCCTTTCTTATACATCGATTTGGGAATATTCTAACCTTCACTTAACCTTCCCCCACTCATATATACACTGCTGAAGAATGGATTCTGGATAGGGACTACCCCTTAACAGAATGTCTTGATACATTTATTTCATAAATATCTCGCAGTACACATAACTAGTCACTCTTTCGATATTCTTATGCATAAAGGTATACTTATACCTAAGGAACACAGATATTGTATTTTATCATACACTAAACGCAAAATATATCGAACCCTAGACTCGATTTCTACAAATGAGAGTTTCAGCACACACTCAATCCTCCCCTCCATCATACCTTAGACAAAGTGCTCATCCCCCACCATGACCACGATATTCAAACGTGAGTGTTTCAGCACAGCCAATAACATTCATACTCATTGTTCTCAATATACTTAAACTCTATTATACTTAAAGAAAGATATGAAATTTTATCACTTAACCCCTCCCCAAGATTTGATTTTCACACAAAAATGTAACATCTTAACTTATAAATCAAATGTTTACCATCCAAGATATGAACCCAACATCATTCTTAGTATCCAAAGACTCGATTCTCCTACATGAGAGTTCAGGCACACAGACACAAACCTCCTAGCTCACAACACGAAGAACCCCGCAACGTCTGTTTCAAAACATCCCCATACAAACGCACGCGCACACATACACACACATACAAACAAAGATCCTGGGGAACGGCAATGCGCCACCGACCCAACAATAAGGGCATTCTAAATCATATGAGTATTTAACATCACACATCTATTAACACAGGTGCGAATTCTGCATCTTGTCTAGTGTAATGTTAAACGGTTCTTCATACTACTGTCGTTCCTTTTCACTTTGCTCTTGGTCAACTTTAAAATTTACCTTTCATTATCTGCCATCTGCCGGTATCTTTTTCGGTACCCATCCTGTTCTCAGTCAATATTCCTTTCACTGCACATCTTGGAAGGAGCCTTTACTTATTCATTCTTAGAAAATTTCTTCCTTCGTCTTCATAATTGGTTTCAAAATTGTTCTGCTTTTGCCGACTTTTTCTAAATTGCAACGCCAAACTCCATGTAAAGCAGTTCATTAATATCTCCTCTAGGTTACCCTGAAGGTTCTTCAGAGCACACCTTGTTTTACTTCCGCATACTGATACAGAAAGTTGGAAAAATTAATACTTCCCTAACTATAGAAGAACTACTACTATTACTACCACTGGTACTTCTACTGCTACTACCACTATTACTACTACCACCACCACTACTACCACTACCATACCGAGAGGTCTTTCAATAGTGCTCCGAGGTATTGTGGTGGGGTTTTAGTGGAAGGCCCACAACTGCCAGTGAAACCGGCCTGCTTAGATATTTCCCCCAAGTAAAATAAAACTACCACTACCACTACCTCTACTACTACCACCACTATCACTACTACCACTACAACCACCTCCACTACCGTTATCACTACTACCACTACCACCACTACCACTACTATCACTACCACTGTCACCACAACCATGCTACCGCTACCACTAATACCGCTACCACCACTGCCACTACTACCGCTACCACCTCTGCTAACACTACCACTTCTACCACTACCAGCACTGCCACTACCACCACTACCACTAAAACAACTACCACTACCACCATTTTCATTAACCCTGCTACCACCACTACCTTTACCACTACAACTACCACCACCACTACTACTACCACCCCTACTACTACCACCACCACTACAACTACCACCACTACTACCAACACCTCTACTTATAATAGTAATAATAGTCAATAAGTGCAAACTAATCAACTAATCACTCCTCGTATAACGCTTTCCGGGCTACAGCCTACCGCCGGGCCACTGCATCCCCATCTCTGCCCTCTACAAGTGCATTGGAATCGTATTTATAACTAAACTAGCTGACCCGGCGAACTTCGTACCGCTAATAAAATTTGTCTGAACTTATCTATATAAATAAATCTAATTCGGATTAGTAAGTTATTTATTCTGCAATTGGGGTGAAGTTTAAGTATAACACACTTACAATTAAGTTAATTAGTTTAAAACTTTCTAATGAATAATTGTTTTTGTCTTTTTGTAGTTCTTAAAAACATAAACACGATGGTTCACCGACGCTCGAACACGCAACGTATGAGAAAAACATGAGAAACATGAGAGAAACATGAAAAAATGAGAGAAACAGGGAAACTCCAAGTTGATTCCGCAAAGTTCCTACGGCTGCTCTTGCGATTTATTTACCACCATAGCAAAGGCCAAGAGCACCAGAAATTGTAGAGGCTTGAACTTAAAAGGTAAATCCGTTGGAGTTATCGGAATACGCAGGATAAAGATTCCCCTCCTTTGTACTCTCCCTTAATGATTGTTTTCATTCGTTAACTTTTTCGCAGTAAGTTTCGTTGATTGCACAGTTGTGGTTGGTTAATGTTGTGCAGCATGATCATAATGATCCTAAATACAATTTTAAATTCTGAGGTGATACTCCAGGCAAATTTAATGAATTTTAAATCTCTGCGGGATCGTTATATACGTCATCCTTGTTTTATAACTGTGTCAAATGATTTGTACGAAAACAACTCCCCCGGAAAAAATTCTCTATGGTCACATTGAGATCACCGACATCAGTATTTTATTGCTCGTTCACTCAGCCATTTATGGTTAGTGTACTATTGCATTAGGTCCGGAAAAACAAGCTGAATAAGCTCCTCTTTCGAGTCTGTGAAGTTACAGAAACCTGTGGGTAATGTAATTAATCCGGTCGAGGTGTCGATGGTCACTTTACCATTTCCGATGTATAACAAATCCTTCCAAAACCGATTTCCACTTTGATCTTGTTACATATTAGGGTCAATTGGAGGATTTTAGGCATGCGTTCACGTCAACTTCTCCTTGATATAGTAAAAGAGTTTGCGCGAACTGCATAAAGTCACAAAGGAGTTCAATTAATTTTGTGTCAGTTCAATTCATGTTCCAGAATTCACAAACACAAATTATTAAGAAGATATCCAAGGATTCGCCAATATTTGACAATTGCCTGTGTTCAAATATTTATAGTATAATAGTGCGTTCATAAATCAATTTTCTGTCTAATCTTCGAAAGGTATATCATCACGCTACATAAAAGTATTTCAGTCTTGCAACGGGTGAGCGTTGGTTGACGTTGGTTTGCGATGATGATTCTGCTGCTGCTGCTGCTGCTGCTGCTGATGATGATGATGATGATGATGATGACGTATATGTGTAGTGTAGTGTTTAACGCCCGCTTTTACTACATACGGCACCGCAGGCGAAGATGATGATGATGACGATAATGATGATGGTGATGATATTGATGATGGTGATGATGATGATGATGATGATGATGATGATGATGATGATGATGATGATGATGATGATGATGATGATGATGATGATGATGATGATGATGATGATGATGATGATGATGATGATGATGATGATGATGATGATATGTGAAAGAGGGCACCCAACTGCAACGGTTATCAGCGCCCTTTTAAAAATTATTCATGGCAAAAGCCAGATATAAGCGGTTCTAAAACTTAAGACAAGTGCAAATAAACTCACAAAACACGTATATACACAAAATAAATAAATAAATAAATACAAGGCCAAACAGCAAAAAGTTCTATTCACTGAATTCTAAAATCTAACTTAGAAAAGAACATAAAAACCTTCTCCGCCGCTTTGTCCCACCATGGGACGGGAAGTCGACGAGGATTGAGAGTCGAACGAGGAATAGACTGTTCCCTGGCGGAAAGTATCTGCTCGGTAAGATGTTCTACGAGCTCGTTGACAGATGCGTGCTGCTCATAACTAAAAACCGACAACTGGGTGTAAAGGGCCCAGTTGGCATGATCTAAACGCTAGGTGGGCAGCCGCGTGGAACACACGTTGTGTGCCAGGAGACGGATAAGACAGGGGAAGTGGTCACTGGAGTGCAGGTTAGAAATGACGTTCCATTGAAGGGACACTGGTAACTGCGGTGAGTATACTGCCACATCCAGATGCGAGAAGGTGTTGAATGCATCAGAAGGAAACGTAGGTTCTCCGGTGTTCAGGAGAACCAGGTTGTTACTGGCCAGGAATGCGGAGACAACTCTACCTGTCGCACAAGTTCGAGTCGAGCCGCAAAGAGGGTGATGGGCATTGAGGTCTCCTTCCCACAGATAAGGGGTGGGTAACCGGACAACCAGATCTTGTAGCGCAGTGAGTGACAGTTCATCTGAGGGTGGAATATAGGTGCTGCAGACGACCATTTGTATCGTCGGCAGTGCTATACGGGCAGCAACTGACTGGGTGTTAGTGCGTAAAGGTATGTCGTCCACATATACGTCATCTCTGACAAGGACCATAGTGCCTCCGAGCGCAGGAATACCCTCTTCGGGAGCAAGATCACGCCTGAAGGGAGTATACCGCCTTAGTTGGAAAGAATCTTGAGCACGTAGCTTAGTTATAATTGTACATGGCTAATGGGTACATGGCTAACTGCATGTATATACCACTATGACAATTTTCAAATAGTGAGAGAAGTGGTGAATAGCATTGATATGATAGATTCTAAGGCAATTGAGAGCACACAAAATCTGTTTTCTGATACTCAAATCCAAGGTAAATTAGTTTTCATTATATCAAATTTGCATTTTTGACGGATACCCTAACTCGCCTTGAAGAAATGAAATGAACTGTGTAGTGTTTAACGCCCGCTTTTACTACATACGGCACCGCAGGCGATGACACTGATGACACATGAGATGAAGATGGAAACCGGTGAAATGAGATGGCGGGGAAAACCGGAGATCCCGGAGAAAACCCGCCCAAGCGCCGTGTTGTCCACCACAAATCTCACTTTGCAGTCGCCTGGGATTGAACCCGGGCCGCCTTGGTGAGAGCCAAGCGGTCTAACCACTGAGCCATGGCGCGGCCTCGCCTTGAAGAACGTGGCATAAAATTGGATAAGTCGATTGAGTTAGTGAGGATTGTGGAAGAGAGGGTACAAAATGTAAAAGGTAAGATTGGGTACAAAATTAGACAGAAACTGAAATTTGTGTTGGACAAAAATAAAGAATACCAGTTTGTCAGATTGCCGAATTCTTGTCAGGAGAAAACTTCAGAACTGATATGTTTGAACAGGGTTTAACAGCAGTGACATAGTGTTTTTCAAATATCCATCTATATCATCTATTTAAGTGGAGAGAAGTTTCTCAAAGTATAAACCTGTTTTAACTGACAACCGCCGTTTCTTTACTTTTGATAACTTGAAGATGACCATGCTGGTGCACTGCAACGCTAAGTTTTGGCTAATGGGTACAGTAACTTATTTTTTCATATTTTATAAAACTGAAAATGATCTGATGAATTTTGCCCTTCAAAATCCAACCTAAGCGGCCCTCGTCCCGAGGGCTGGGCAACAGGAAGTAGGGGACTGACCGATGAGGTGATGTACGGCGGGGACTTGGTGTGCCCCAGGACCGCTACGGCTGCCCAGAAGACCCATCATTAACCCCGAAAACTGGCAGAGGAGGCTCTGGTGTAATCTCTCGATTGGGTTCCTCCGCGAGGTGAGAGTGTAATTTCAAACGTCCAAAACTTGGTCCACTTTGGTGTCTGACCCCATTTATTTACTTTTTTTCCTTTTCTTTTTCTTCCCTGAACACACATCTGACGGATAACATAGCACTGGTTGGTGGAGTGGGAAGCGCAAGGGGTGAGTGTGTAACGCGTAATTCCCAGCCCCTTGTTATCATGTAGGACTGCGTTCGTATCCGCTGATAAACGTCAGTCCCGGGGAGGGGCCATTGCATGAGCTGCAACACTCCTGAAGGCAATTGAATACCTCTGTCTTTATATTGGGGGGTGTAACCCTGAGGTGAGCAAGGTCCAAGCCAGCAATGTTATAATTTCTGCCGGGGGCAAAGATATATTAGGGGCTTTTCCTTTGAAATACATAGTTCGGGTTGGGCTCTTAGAAATATTTTCTTTACTATGGAAATTAGTGTTGATCTGACCTGTTCCGCAATTCGATGAAAATAATGGGCCAAACACGTAACATGCACCATCTTATTGTAAAATGATTGGATCTATTTTGCCGCCTTTAACATGTAAGATGCCGCGTCTGTTAGGAAGAGGATCACGTTCTCATGTTGTATTCCACTAGGCCGCAATAAACACGTGGATTTATTGAACAGTTTGCATATCTGACAGTGGTTAACAGCTTCCATAACTTCTGAGGTCAGAAGAAACATTTGTCCGGCACTAGTACTTTCTAGCTAACCTGTCACTACATTGGTTACATAACGCCCCTCTGAATTGGTTGTCTGATCAATTGATACATAATTTTTCCCATTGAGAGTTTGGCAGAAACATATTCTCTACTGATGGAACTGTATTGTTTTGTAGAGTGTGCGAAATTAAAGTCGCTGCAGACAAATGGTTTGCCGTACAACATGCTGAGCGTGAAAAACTTTTGCGAGCTATTTAAAATGTGAAAAAAAGAAGAAAAACGTCTCAGTTACTGTTAAAAGAAACGACATCGACGTCAAATAACAAGTCATCTTCCTTTTATAAAGAATTGTGTGAAGTGTTAGTGCAAATATTCCGCTGGGAAAATTAAGTAATTCCAAATTACAAGATTTTCTTGAACGTCTCACTGGTTCAGGTGAATTAACTTTGCGTAAAATTTACGTCCAAAAATGTTTTGAAGACACGTTAAACTGAATACGTGAATATGTTTCTGCAAAACTCTGAAACGTACTGTTTCAAACGGGACTCAATTGACTGTTTTTGTTTCCGCATTTCAATACCACAACACAACAAATTTACACAACTCACAAACTACTCTCCTTACTGCGACACTTCTAGCTCCTGAAGTCCTGACTGATGCAATCCATGATGTAATCGGCGGTCCTCGAATTGATGCGTCATGAATTCACCAGCACGGTTCGGACACTCATCTTTGTTAATTACATGTTTACCACACTTACAAAGCTACTATTTCATAAAAAATGATGATATAAATGAACATTCAATCACAGATTACTTTAAAAAAACCAAAAAGCCATTGGATCAGGGTCAGGTCGGCCACGGGAATCGAACCCGGTCCTCCAGAATGTGGGCTACAGATGAAAATGCCCAATGAATTCGTGAAAAAGAAAGAAAATGACCGGAAAATGCATCTAAATGTTGCAAAATGACTTTATTATAAAAATGCAGAAAATATGCTCTTTTTTTGTAATTGTACGTCCTCCAACGTTAAGTCATATCGGACGGTGAATGAAATGGGTGAAATGATGCTGAAATGAGTCCAGGGTCCATGGAGCTTAGAGCTACCCCACATTCGTCTGTAAGGATAAGGGAAACCCCCGGAAAAAACCTTATCCAGGTAACTCACCGTGATCGAGATTCGAACTTGGGACCTCTTGAACATGAGGCAGACAGGCTACTATCCACGCTAACGAGGCGGGAAAATAAATATGCATTTTGATGACCTATAAAAACTATATATATCTAACGTATTTGTTTCAGAATGCACTTAATTTCCAATAAGCATCGTCTGTGACTACTCAGAAAAAAGACGACTTTTCATCTAAATCCGGGCCCTAATTATTACAGACAATTACTGTTCTCCGGTCGGAAAGTACTGTACAACCTATTCTGGAGCTCGGGCCCGGTTCAAATATAGTCGGGAGGAGCTTAAGAGTTCTGGCCAGTGCAGACGTCTTACGATACCATATGCTCCGTCAGTGTGTAGTGTTTAACGCCCACTTTTACTACATACGGCACCGCAGGCAATGACACTGATGATACATGAAATGAAGATGGAGCACCGGTGGAATGAGATGGCGGGGGAAACCGGAGTTCCCGGAGAAAACCCGCCCCAGCGCCGTGTTGTCCACCACAAATTTCACTTTGCGGTCGCCTGGGATCGAACCCGGGCCACCTTGGTGAGAGCCAAGCGGTCTAACCACTGAGCCACGGCGCGACCACCGTATGCTCCGTCTTAACCAAAAGGTTTCCATCATTATATTATAACATATTAGTCGGTGCATCTGGTTGCCATTCTCACAATCCAGTGTTTGATTCCTGGACCTACTATTGGAATTTATTTGTATTACAAAAATTTCAAGGAAACCATCACCTGATTAAGATTACTTTGGCTACACTGTACAACTATTATGCAATTATTCTACTAAATTAACTTTAAATTGCAATCAGTCAGAATGTTTCCAGCATTAGAATTTTAATTAGAAATTTTAATTAGAAATTTAATTAAGAATTTTACTGTTATGATAAATTACACACAGGACCAAATAAACAAAAGATATCGTAAGCTATAGGTACCTATTATTTTACCGTAATTCATCATCAGTTCGTCAAAAATGATTATTCTGACTCAATGGATGAAAGCGCATCCCTCGCTTCGAATTCTCCTGATCGATTTTAAACAGGGAGGTTGATAAGAATCATGTCATTTACTTTTCAGTATTTGCTTCCTTCAGCTTCTTCCTTTCTGATTAGTCGCTTCATATAGAGATTACTTGGGTGCCTTCTCTCTTTCTAAATCACATCAATCTCCTTCAGAATCCCCAAAAGTTTTCTTATTATCCAGTCTGTCAAATATCTTTTTCAGATCGATCATGCGGATATTACTCTGCTTAAACTTATTCTTTAGCTTCTACTTGTCTTGTTAGCAACTGTCTCAAAAACATTAGACTAATATGTAGTACAATGGTGTATATGACTGCAATATAAGGAAAATAATAGACCGTCCAAGGTGATCTACAACGACAAAATGCTAAATGAACGCTTTAGAACCTTAAAAATAGGAACGACAAGACACACTAGACAGAACAAGCACTGTCAACACCTTGACTGCACACACAGTTGGAGGCGAGTGGTTTGAGCCTGAGGGGTTATCTTTTCTATTGTACTTTTTACTTACCTATAGTATTGATATAGATATAGGTCGTACAACGAACGAGGACACCTCGTGTTCTTGCACCTACATAGATTTATTGTGATTATCGTACCCAGGAGGAATGATGAAGTGCAGAAATCACAATGAGACAGATCGTAGGCAGAGACCGCGCCTAACAGTTCCAGGATAGATCAACCCTCCTGCTCACCCGCATTGAAAACGAAATTATGTAGAGGTCATCGTGGTGAATAAGAAGCCAACCTAGTATTGCCTACAGAGCAGGGAAAACTATAAAAGTAATAAGATTAGAGTAGCGGTCGGTGGGAGTTGAACTCGGGACTACTCAAATGTGAGCTTCACACGTTATCGTCTCACCTGGCCTGTAGTAAGTACAGGAAATATTACATTCCCATAAAAGAAAGTCACTATCGAAAATTCACCTGAAATATACGGTTTGAGGTGGCTAATGTTTTTAGAAAAGGGCCCATATACGTATTTGTATGAACAGCACAACGGTGTGTCGGTTAGGTATTTGGTATTTCAGTTTACCTATCTATCTTCCAAAGGTATGACACAGCCCTTACACTAAACTGCCATATAAACGAAAGTTTTTGTTATTTTTTGTTTGATATCTCTTATATTTAAAAAATATTGCATTACCAATAATATGCAAACATCCACTGCAGGCCTTTCCATCCGGAATACATTTGATACAATTTTATATATCTAGTAAACCGTAAGACAAAGAAAATTACTATACAGAAAGAAATGTAGATCTCTATTAACTCAATTTATTGCAACTAATTATGTCTGGCATTAACCATTATCGAGATACTTTAGCTATTAGTTTGAATTGTCAAACTGCTGTGTGCCTCTTTCAAGTGCTAAGTCGTTTATCATTTTTCAAGGTCAAGCAAAGTCAATATATAGTGATCAACCTTTTGAATAACTGAATGTTGCCATAACCTTATATGAGGCCCTTAGAATAGCAAAGGCGTATTCACCATAAGCTAGTTTTGAAAAAAATTCAGTTAAAGTTTTACTGAGCATGTTATATAAAAATAATCCATTAAGATACTAAGAAGCATTCAGAAATGAATCTAACGCATTAATATTGAAAATGATGATTTTAAATGCTATTTGAGATATATTTTCTGTCGCTAAACGCTAATATCGTACACATAGTTATTTAAATATAAAGTATGCATTCATGTCTGTTCTGGCAAAAACAGTTGTATAAACTTGTTGTATAAAAACTTATAAAATAGTATTTTGCAAGACATAAGGCAACTAATGTTACTGCATATATGTTTTCTACTTTTAATAGATAAGAAAATGAATATAAATAAATAATGAAATATATAAAGTTCATCTAAGCGAAGATGAATAAGCGCTGGTCCAGTTTGGGCAGTGCTGTGAGGAAGCATGAGTTTGTCAAATAATTTAAAGTAACGTTATTCACTGCTGCCTCTTGCTCTCTCTCTCTCTCTGGTGGGCGATTTATATTTTCTTTTTCACCAAAAATAATATTGAAGCATGCATGACTACTTGTGAGAATATAAAGAAGTGAGCGAAGATCAAGTTTTTTGTGGAGAAATAAGTACAGGCTTGTTGTTTGTACTTATTGAGTAGACTGACTGCCGAAAGGTTGAAATTACGATCATAGCTCTCCATTCGTCCCTTTTTTAGATTTTCCTCGTAAGGTTTATCGCTGTAAGTGGACTTAGTTCCGAAATCCCATTTTCTAGTTGCTGTAGAAAACAACAATTCTTCCCTCTGAAAACCTAACGCCTAGAACTTGCCCCTTTGTTGTTTGAAGTTTCAAAACAAAGCGGTTCTTCTCAAGAGGGTTCCTCTTTCTGCATATACTGATTTGTTGACTATATTGAATCCCAGTAAACACTCCTCTTCTCCTAAGATAAAGTTCTATATTCCCAAAATCACGATTACAGGGATGATAGGAATGTCCGGGAACCATAAAGACATGTTCAATGTTTGAGAAAAGGTCAAAACCATGTTTCGGTGTTTATTCTTCCCACTGCAATTATCGCTAAAAAAATGTACAATATCTTCACTTCTGGTGGTCTCTTAGTTTCAATAAAGTGAATAATGCAGCTTGAAATTTCAGAACCCAGTTTTCCAGTACTTTCATCCCAAAGATACATTAGAAGCTGTTTTGTTCTTCACATTGTGGATCTCTAGATTGTAAGTCCACAATTTCCTCTTGTAAAATTGAATTCCAGAATTATTTTTGGTGTTGGACGCGCTTGTTGCATGTCAGTGGCAATAATAACTGCTCGAACCTTGTTACCTGCCGTTTTCTTTAACAGAGTTTGTGCCATCTTAGCTCGTGTTCATGCAAACTCATATTTTGCGTTAATAGTTGTATTCGTTCAGAATCAATGTCTTCTCTCACTGTCTCCAGTTATCGCTTTGTTTTGTCACAATAGTTACAGGTGTCAGATATAGTAGGCGAAAATCCACGATTAAATTAAAAATTTGGCGATAAAAAGATTCAGGAACTGGACCATCTTCAGCATGGTTTTCAACAATCCTGACGCAATAAGACTTGTATATTTTATATATATTTAAATCGGATGCTAAGTATTTCCTGTGTGGGCTTTTAGCTCTGCTGTGGTGGCTGGATAAGGCAGGAAAACGTTGTGTGCCTCTGCTTTTTCTCTCTCTGAATTAGGTATTCTTCTTCTTATTTCCTGATGGCCACGATGATCTGCTTCAACCGTTCCAGTTCCTGTACATTTTTCACGAGCAGTACGCAGTCTCTTCTCACTAAAACTATGTATGTTTCGAAAAGCAACTGTATAAACTTTGTAACCACTATTCCCATGAATCACTTTATAATTTACTTAGCAATATACGAGATGGCCCGTGATTTACATGTGATCTGTTTACTTCCATATTTGTCATTAGTCTATTTAAATTACTCTTTTGTAAGTTGTAATCACCCATTTCCCAAAATTTTCGAAATATTTCATCAATTTTATCACCATGCAGTTTCTCAAAACAACCACAATGGCAAAGAGGTCCCACTTATTTTGCCTTTACGACGTTTATTGTTTTCAAACTTCTGTATTATTTACACGTATTTCTCTTATTCTTGGGCACGTTGATTTTCCATTGCTTTTTCTGCACACTTCGTTTTCTAGAGCGACTTGCGTGTTGAGAAGTGAAATCACTGTCTGTATCAACCATTGTACTTAAAACAAGTTAGTCATTACACTAAATGCATTAAAGGTTTTCTGAGAGGTATACTTAATAAACAAACGACTTTAAATACACAATACTGCACGCACTAAGTAAAACTTAATCCAGGAGCTGCAACCCCTAGAACGCCTGTTACATTTTTGTAGAAGCTACAGACTGAAAGAAACAGATACCCTTATAGGAAGTAGAAGCTCCATATAAAATAAATAAATAAAACTCTGAAATACTCGTCTTGGTACCTAATTATTTAAACCAGGACGTACATTTCAAGTTTTAATTTATTGAAATCAAAACAAGATAATTAATTACATAAAAATTATCCAGATTAACCTACAACTAGAGTAAAAAAAAAGGAAAGAAAACTTAAAACTAAAATAAAACCAGAACAAAATTCCTGCTCATCTACTGTAGCAGATCCCTATATTAAAATAGTTTAAACATAATAATATAATTAACATTTTTATCATTTTATTTTTAAAATACAAATATACCTTACTACCATTCTTCAATTACTTAAAAAATATAAAAATTATATAAATTAATTTAACTATTTAACTATATCATTTGTAAATAATGATTACTATATAACACATTATCTGAAATATAATAATTTAAAATTTAAACAAGCAACAAAACGATTCATAACATCTTTAATTCATCATCATAATCTATATTATTATTATTATTATTATTATTATTATTATTATTATTATTATTATTATTATTATTATTATTATTATTATTATTATTATTATTATTATTATTATTATTATTATTATTATTATTATTATTATTATTATTATTATTATTATTATTATTATTATTATTATTATTATTATTATTATTATTATTATTATTATTATTATTATTATTATTATTATTATTATTATTATTATTATTATTATTATTATTATTATTATTATTATTATTATTATTATTATTATTATTATTATTATTATTATTATTATTATTATTATTATTATTATTATTATTATTATTATTATTATTATTATTATTATTATTATTATTATTATTATTATTATTATTATTATTATTGTTATTATTATTATTATCATCATCATCATCATTATCATTATCATTATTAAAATTATTATTTTTATACATTTTATATTGTGACGTTAATATTTTGAGACATTTTTGAAAAAGACAAAATTGGTAAAAATTGTATACTCGGAAGATGGAATAATATCAGTACACGCGACATCCGGTCGCGTAGGTTGCAAGTCATGCTGGGTTGTTAGGCGGAGGTCGAAGGCCCTACTGCCCGCCTCGGTAGCGTGGTGGTATCATGTCTGCCTCACGTTCAAGAGGTCCCGAGTTCGAATTTCGGTCAGGGTGAGTTACCTGGATAAGGTTTTTATCCGGGGTTTTCCCTTATCATGAAAGACGAATGCCAGGTAACTCTAAGCTCTATGGACCCTGGGCTCATTTGAGATCATTTCACCTATTCCATTCATCGTCCGATATGACTTAAAGTTGGATTACGTAAATTACAAGAACAACAACAACAAGGCCCTCCTGACGGAGCTGACGAAGCATTGAGTTAGTCGCCGCTTCGGCAGAGTTTCCACATTTAAACCCCCGGGTTTTGGCCCAGGCGGCAGAAGTCTCGCACGTCACCCAATTCTCTGACGTAAACGTCTATAATCTCCAAGAATGAACACCATAAAGCCAGGAACCTTAGGCCAGGTAAAAGCCATACTTGTCCTCTTATAAATAATTTCTCTTGGTTTTGAGTACTTTCTGTGGTAGTTATCGTTCTGTTGTAGAGTCTAGAATAAACACTGTTTAACCAAAACTACATGACAAATTTTAAATTAAGTCAAACCTGCCTGGTAACCCAGACCTTGTTAGGAACATCTCCTTCCTGACCTTCCCCCCCCTCTTCTAGTGACGTTTAATGGGAAAGTGTAATTTACCTTCCATTGGCGCTTCCGTGAGCATTACATCATATTTAAAACCATTAGATCAAAAAGAAACACAGTTTTTCATTAACTAAATTTCTATAAATTATTAGTGCTGGTATCCAGCACAACAAAACTGGTATCCAGTTCCCTAAATCTAGCTAAAATCTATTTAATAATGGTAACCGGTAAATAAAGGTACTGGTAACCAGTACTCATATATACTAAACTAAGGCTAGATCACTAAATTACAATAAAATTCACAATTATATATAACAAAATTATACACAATTATAGGAGAAGTGCTGAAGAATTTCAAAACATATTATATAAAGCACTTATAATAAATAACCTTCAAAATTACACTGCCATTATTTATTTCTTCTATAGCAAACACTAAACTCTTTTCAATTCTTAATTACACTCTACTAACTAAAATATTACACAACCCATCAACACCCACACTTCAATACAAATTCTTCTTAAGTCTTCTCTATAACGATTTACTAGATACACCCGTACACTTGCGCTATAAAAACAAATTTGCGCTATTATTACATTCACTATAAGTTTCATATTTAATAAATACAACAGAACCTAAAATTCACTATTATTAAACTTCACTATTACACACTATTTTCCATTCTTCATCTGCTACCTGCTGAAAGACTCCATCTGAAGACAGCATCGCCATTTTAGAAATTCACTATACCACCTCCGACCTCTGCCCCTGGACCCAGGCTCCTGAAGTCAACGCCGCCATCGTACTAGAACAGTGCCGCTCCAACCTAATTACCTCCCCTCGCCGACTTATTGGATTAGTTATTATCCCATCATTATTCCTTTTCTTCTACCTCTGCTTCTCTATTTAGCATATTTGATTAATATACTATCATTATTCTTGTTATTCTTCCTCTTCATCTCTGATTAGAATATTAGATTAATAGACATCCTGTCCTTCCTCCTCTTCTTGATCTACTTCTTCTCTTCTCTCTTCTACTCTTTCTCTATTTACCAATCTTTCACTCTTTCTGACAATTAACTCTTTCGTATGTGATGTTGCAATCACTTCAGGTAATATAATAACTTCTCTCATTTTCTCACTTAGCTAAGAGCCATGGACTCCATATAAATACAAGAGTCCTTATTTCTTAAAATATGATAAATTTGTGGACTTTTTAATATAGATCTTTCCTGTCGAACAAATTCTTCTGTTATTTGACATTCAAATAATGCATGTTTCGGTGAGTCAATTACTTTACATTGTTTACGTAAATCATTTTTCAATTTATTAATTTTCTTCCAATAAGTACTATATGGACCATGCGATGTAATATAATGAATAAATTCCTTAGAGGGATTCAAATGCTTTAATTTTTATCTTTCAATAATACTGGGAAAAAAGTTATATATTCTTCTGCCTGCTTGCGTATTATCCCATTCATGCTGCCAAATTGATAATCATGTTGTAATAATTTCATTTCTAGTAAAACATCTTGCTCCTAAAATTTCTTCAATTTTACTAAAATTATTTCTCTTTAACCAAAACATAGAAGCACGAAGTTTTATTAACAGATCAATAGACCAAATTCCTGTAGTAACTATAAACCCAAAGTCGGAGGCGTATTTAGGCACCAGTATGTCTTAACAATATAATTCTCTGGGAGCTCCGGATTTGTTTACCTAATTTGATGTTATTCATCCTATGAGTCCATATTGCTGCACCATACATCACAATTGAACCAAAAATAGTATAATGATATGCTATTATCTTTGCCAAAGAAATATGAAACTTAATCTGTAAGATTCTTGTTCATTTCATCATTACTGATTCCGATTTATGTTTAATATATTCAATATGATTTCCAAAATTCAATTTTTCATCAAATTTTAGACCTAAATATTTGATATTTTTGGAGCCTTTTACATTCTCATTCTTTAATTTAATGATAGGATTCCTTTTTAAATTTCCTTTAAAGAAAATATAATTGGATTTTTGGGGTGCAATATTTAATTTAGAGTTTTTAGACCATTGAATTAAAATATGCACTAAGACTCTTGATTTATGCTCTAATTCAGTTCGGGAATTTCCTTTTATAATAAAAACAACATCATCAGTATATGCGATGGTTTTTAAAACTTCTGGTTTTTCTTCTATTTCTTCCAAAAGGGTTTCCATAACGATGTCCCAGAAGGTTGGTCCAAGAACTGACCCTTGTGGACATCCCTTTGAGATTTTCTTCTCTATACACTTATCGGCACCTTGAATAAAACCCTTCCTATCCATACAATAATCATATAAAATATTATATATAGCCCTTGGATAATTTAAATTTCGCAGTCTCTCGAAAGAAAATGGCCACCATGAATTATCAAATGTCCCACTAACATCAATGAAAATACCAATTAAATAGTTTATTAGTATTTTTAAGGTATTCAAAATATTAAAAACAGCATCTTCTTTTGTTCTCCCTTTTTGAAATCCAAATTCACAATTATTTAATCCAATCATCATTCCAAGATTCTTTTATTTATTAACTGTTCAAAAATGTTACCAATTTTATTTAAAAGTCCTATAGGTCTATAACATATTTGTTTACTGTGGTCCTTATCATTGACTTTATTTAGAATAATAACTTTGGCTTCTTTCCATCGTATGGGGAATTTTCCTTGCCATAAACAATCATTAAAAAGTTTTGTTAAATATTGTACTAATTTATCTTGAAGGTTTGATAGAACTTCATAGGATATACCATCTGGTCCACAAGCTTTCTTTCTCAATTTCAAAAGAACAAATTGAACATGTTTCTCATCAAAGGCAATATTGGATTTTATTTATATATGGTCGTTTTAAATTAATTCTATTAATTACATTCTGTATAGTATCGGATTCATTATCGCCATCAGGGAGCAAGGTATCTACTAACAATTTAGTTGTATCTTCCCAATTAGTCGTGAAGGTACCATCAGGTTTATTTAATGTATTTCAGAGTTCAGGTCCTTTAATTTTATACATTACAATTTTATATGGCATTCCCCATACATTATTGGCCAAATTAACCTCCACAAATTTTTGCATGATTTATTACGTGCATTATGAAGAAGATTTTTAAAATTGTCTTTGGCTTTTCTATATAAATTTAATGTATAATTTCTTTCTTCTGGAAGTATAGAACGTTGATAAATTTTACGAAATCGTCTTATTTTTCTTCTCGCTGTTTGTAATTCTTTTGACCAACAGGTATCAGTATACACTTAATCTCTTGTTTTTGGAACAGATTGTTTAAAACATTAATATCTTCATGTATGGATAAACCATTGTATATAAGATTTGCATTAAATATTAATTTTAGCTTTTCCTAGTTAGCATTCTTAGAATTTCTGTTTTCCTTTATTAAATAGCGATTTAAATTTTGCAATTCATACTTAAAATAAATTAATCGACGATCACTGGAAATAAAATCCTGACCTTCCTTCCAATGAGAAATTTTATTCAAATCTTTAATATTAACTAATGTTAAGTCGTTATTTGAAGTTACTGCTTAATTATTTTCAAAAGTATACGGATTACGTGGTTTATTTAAAATACACATATTTTGCTCAGAAATTAATTCTTCCAATAATTTGTCTCTTGTATCGGAAGAATCATTAAACCACCAAGTTTATTTTGCATTTGCATCAAACGTATGAATAATCTCATAATTTTTAAACATATTTATATTTCTTATTTTATTTAAATGCGGATTTATATAACTAAATTGGAAATAGTGATTTGCTAGGATAAAGGTACCTGATTCTGATGTTACTTCTATACAATTTGTATGTGAATCACTGAATTGTACAAAATTAACAACTTGCAAATTTTTATTCAACATTAGGATAGCCTCCATTGGAGTTTCTCCGGTATTTATAACCCTAGCCATGAGAGGTACACGAATAAGTTTTCCTTTGAATGAGTAAGGTACCTGAATAGTTAATATATCTAGATTTAATTCCTCTATTAATTTTTTCAATTCAGACATGAAAAGCTTGCTCCTTTGTGCATTTAACTGTGCAATTATTAACATTTTCTGATTATATTCTCCTGAATCTGCCCCTCAAAATCCAACCTCTGCGGTCCTCGTCCCGAGGGGTGGGCAACAGGAAGTAGGGGACTGACTGATGGGGTGATGTACGGTGGGGACTTGGTGTACCCCACGACCGCTACGGCTGCCGAGAAGGCCCATCAGTAACCCCGAAAACTGGCAGAAGAGGCTCTGGTATTTTTCCCCAGGGACCTGCTACGGTAGGTACGGGATTGGCGATCCCGGGGTCCCTAGCCACTCACCCTCATTTCATCCCCTTCACTTCCATCAACTGTGCCACGCTCTGCTACTGCTGATCAGTATGCATCACCTTCTTCCCCTTCTAGTTTTTTATTATAATTATTAGCACTTAAGGTCTTAGGTTTATAACTCCTGTCTCACCAGCAGGGATCTCTCCTATCTCCGTGGTTCTGTCCCACGGTTTTCAGCGCGGCTTCCGAAATGTGTGCTCTCCGGAGGTCTCAAAAGTGAAGGTTGAGCGGACCCTTCGCACTGCCCCTATGTGTAGCCTTAGGTGCGGAGCCCGTCCACACCGTCAAGTACACCCACGTAGCTCCTTGAGGGCCCGGTCTGTGTTAATCTCCCGACGGCCGTGTGCCGTTGGGTTAGTATCACGGACCGGACGTGTTACCGCTGACGGAACCCCGGTGTAATCAACCACAAGTCCCCTGAATCCGCGTGTGCCTATTACACGCATGCGCGGCCTAAAGTGGGGAGCCACAGGCGGTTATTCCTGTGGTAGGGGCGTAAAGCCGGGGTGTGCGTGGTGAACGGTTTACCCATACGGACAAGCAGTGGATATTGAAGGGTAGCTTTTCTGAGGTACAAATGAGATCGGTCATGGGTGGGGTCCCCATGACGGCAAGGACCGTGAAGATTCGGTGTCTTTCTTTCTTTAACCCCCGGATGGCAGGCTGACGCCGACGGTTCCGGATGGGGGTCTATATCATCATGTCTCCGCGCAAAACCTCTTTCACCGACCCTTTTCTGGTAATGACTTTGGCTTGTGATGGCAAAACGTTTAAAGATATAAGTCCGTTCTACATTAAGCGTAAACTTGATAAGATCAGTGGCCCTGTCAAAAACGCTACGCGTCTCCGAGACGGTAGCTTACTATTGGAGAGCACAAGTGCAGACCAGTCTAAGAAGATACAGAAAGCGTCTTTGTTGGGCTCCTACCCTATCCGGGTAGCCCCACACAAAACGCTGAACACCTGTAGAGGAGTAGTCACCACCTCCAGCTTAGATGGTCTTGCGAATGAAGAGATAGTAAGTTGCCTCTCTGATCAACTTGTTTGTCAGGCGTACCGGCTAACACGAAAGCAAGAAGGCAAGGAGTACCCACTACGTACGGTTTTTCTTACTTTCGCCGGGACTAAGTTACCCGAGTACATCTATTGCGGCTATGAACGTGCGAGCGACCGCCAGTATGTCCCGAACCCCATGCGCTGTTTCCAATGTCAGCGGTTCGGACATACTAAGGTCACGTGTACCAATCCTGCTCTTTGTGAGCAATGTGGCCTACCGAAACACGACGATCCAAACTGCAGTCGAACACCTTGTTGCGTGAACTGCGGCGGCAGTCATCCCTCCAGTTCGCGACAGTGCCCTAGATTCATGGACGAAAAAAGCATACAGGAGCTACGTGTAAAGGAACGCCTGACTTTTCCAGAGGCACGACGGCGCTTTGAACAACTGAAGCCTGCGACTACTACTGGTTATGCATCAGCAGCTCGCCGTACTCCTAACACCACTGTTGCTGTTCAACACGTCCCTGTCGCCCACGCATCCACGCAGACTGACTTTCTAGCCGTTAAACCTACGTCTCAGACTGTTTGTATATCCACCAGCACTACCTCTGCTTCAACCGTACAGACTCCAGCCACCAAGCCATCAGCGGGTAACAACCATCCCGTAGTAAATATGAAAAACCGATCCCGGCCACAACATAGATCGCGAAGTCGCTCGCCTTCTATGAGATCCCGGTCTCGTTCTACGAGCCGTAGGAGTTCTGACTCCCGAACATCAGCGGAGTCACAGGAGGCTAACAATTTTTGAATCGTAGGGCCCAAGTCAGCCAAAGTCAAGAAAAAAGTTAAAACAGCCCGTTAAAAACTCTTTATGGAAATAATCCAGTGGAACGTCAATGGTTTCCAAGCTCGCGATCAAGACCTACAGTTTTTAGTTTCTCAACGGTCACCATCAGTTATTTGTCTCCAAGAAACCCATTTGCATCACTATCACTCATTACACCTAAGCACTTTTTCGGCATTTAGGGGAGACTCCGTTGCAGGCACACGAGCAAGCGGCGGCGTTGCTACTTTAGTGGCGCCTAATATCTATGCCACCAATATACCATTAACCAGGCCGTTGCAAGCTGTCGCTATTCGTATACAGCGGGAGAGCATCTCTTTTATCATCTGCAACATTTACCTGCCCCCGCTCTGTGTAATTCAAAAGCAGGATCTTCAGGCTCTTTTGGCTCAGCTCCCCTCACCGTTACTCATCTTGGGAGATCTGAATGCCAAACACACGCTCTGGGGCTCCGACATTGATGATGCTCGTGGCTGCCTCATAGAAGACACGTTTGATTCGTATGACCTGATTTTGCTGAACACTGGTGAACCGACATTCTTGTCATCCGCTTATGGTACGCACTCGGTACTAGACGTCTCTTTCTGTAGCCCGGTATTAGTTCCACTCCTTGATTGGTCTGTGCTTTCCGACCTCTTTGGGAGCGATCATTACCCAATTAACATCCGTTTATCCGGCCGCCACCATGCGCCTTCGCGACATCCTCGCTGGATTATTTCCAAGGCTGACTGGGAAAAGTTTAATTCCCATATACACCTCACCGACGATGGTTTTGACACCGTCGATGAAATGGTGGAATATTTTACTTGTTCCATCCTGCTCGCCGCTGAATCCAGCATTCCTCGAGGTTCTTCTACCCCACGTCATACCCCTGTACCCTGGTGGTCTGAGGAATGCCGTGTGGCTATAAAAGCACGCAAACGTGCTTTACGGCTTTTTCAGTTGCACCCGACGGAAAAGAACTTCGTTGCTTTTAAACGTTCTCGAGCTAGGGCACGTTTTGTGCTTCGCAATGCGAAACGAAGATCCTGGGAAGCCTACGTGTCTTCCCTTTCTCGTCGCAGCTCCGCCAAACAGGTATGGTCAGCTGTTCGGCGGATGCATGGCAAGTATCGCCGAACGGTCATTCCCGGACTTACCCTCAACGGTTCCATCTGCACTGCCGAGCAAGATATAGCCGAAGCCCTTGCCACCTCATTCGCTGCTACTAGCCAAACGGCTAGTTACGACGCCCTCTTCCTATTAAGGAAGCTGCGGAGCGAACAAAACTGAATTTTTATAGCGAATGTAATGAGCCGTACAACCAACCTTTTACCGCTGCCGAGCTTTCACATTCTTTAGCCCTAGCTAAGGACTCTTCTCCCGGTCCCGATGACATCCACAGACAGATGCTGCTACATCTTCCACCCGATGCGATGTCTTTCCTTTTAGGCATGTATAACCGCATCTGGCATGAGCGGGTCTTTCCATCTTCCTGGCTAGAGGGTATTGTCATCCCCATCCCTCGACACGGAAAGGGCCGCACACTTCCATCAAGCTACCGCCCCATTTGCCTGACGAGTGTCGTCTGTAAGACCTTTGAGCGAATGGTAACTCTCGGTTAGTGTGGTGGCTCGAAACTAATAACCAGCTCTCCAACCTTCAATGTGGTTTTCGTCGCCATCGCTCTAGTGTTGACAATCTAACACGCATTGAAGCTTACATTCATGATGCCTTTCTACTGCAACAGCATGTGGTGGGAGTATTCTTTGACCTGGAGAAGGCTTATGACACCACTTGACGGTATGGCATACTACGTAACCTTCACAGTTACGGTATGCGAGGCCACTTACCGGAATTTTTAAGAAATTTTTTAGCACTACGTCGTTTTCGTGTCCGAATAGGGAACAGTATCTCAAGGGAGCGGATCCAGGAGAATGGTGTACCTCAAGGGTCGATTCTCAGCGTCGCCCTTTTTGCCGTGACAATTAACGGCATCACTAGTGTCGTTCGCGGCGGAATTCCGTCGTCCCTGTATGTTGACGACTTCGATATATATTATCGCTCTTATAACTTAGATCATATAGAGCGTCAACTGCAGTTGACCATCAACGAGCTGGCAGCCTGGGCGCTTCGCACCGGCTTCCGTTTTTCACCTGCGAAGACACAATGTGTCCACTTCCATCGTCTACGAGGTATTCACCCTCCACCTGATCTGCACTTGAACGGCACACCCCTGCCGTTTGTCTCGCACCTGAATTTCTTGGGCCTCTACTTGGACAGACAACTCAACTGGGAGCGCCACATTCATCACCTTCGAGCCTCATGCGATCGTTCTCTGCGGGTGCTGAAGGTATTATCTGGAGCATCTTGGGGGGGCGATCGCACGGTAATGTTGAGGCTGTATCGCTCCCTGGTCCGATCCAAGCTGGACTACGGCTGTTTTATTTATGGCGCAGCGACCGCCTCTAAACTTCGCCTTTTAGACACCGTACATCATACAGGTATCCGCCTTGCCACAGGAGCTTTCCGCACAAGTCGCGTCGACTGCTTGTATGCCGACTCCGGCGAGCCTCCACTTTCTATTCGTCGCTCGACGCTACTCTGTTCCTACGTTGCAAAGTTGGCAAGTTACCCAAACCATCCATGTTTTAAACCAGTTCTGCATCCCGAGTTAGCCCACCGTTATACGCACCCTAGTTCTCGGACACGCCCAACCGGAGTAAGATTCCGGGAACTCTCCCGTACACACGACCTCCGAATGCCTCGCGTGGAGCGGTCGTCTCTGGGTCGTTATCCCGCATGGCAGCTCCAGCGTGCGCGGTTCGATCTTGCTCTTTCCACCAACTCGAGACTAGCTACCCCACATTCGGTACTCCAACAACTTTTTGCCGAACTACTGGACCGTTACCCTAATTATGTTCCGGGCTTTACAGATGGTTCCCAGTTAGGTAGCACTACGGGTTGCGCATTCGTCATTAACGGCGAGGCTCATAAATTTCGCCTTCTGGACTTCACCTCTGTTTTTTCTGCAGAACTGTATGCCATCCTCTATCTGCTCCTTTTTATTTGTAAGTTAGTTCCTGGCAATTTTATCGTTTGCACTGACTCTCTAAGCGCTCTTCAGGCCTTGCAACAGCACATTGCAGCTCACACGCTAGTTTTAAAAATTCAGGCCTTGATCTCGCAAATGCTTACTCGCGGATACCATTTTGTTTTTACTTCGACCCCAGGCCATGTGGGCATTTCTGGGAATGAGGAGGCGGACGCGGCTGCTAAATCCGCTTGCCGTTTGCCCCGGAGTTTAACAACTACAGTGCCATACCAGGATGTGCAACGTTTTTTCCGTCGCCAAATCCTATCTGCTTGGCAGCACTCCTGGACAGCTTTGGAAGGCACACAACTCCGGGCAATAAAGGAGAGCGTACAACCCTGGCTAACCTCCTGCAGGGATAACCGGCGAGCCGAGGTGATACTCACCCGGCTGAGAATTGGACACACGCGAGTGACTCACGGCCATTTATTAAGAGGGAAACCGGCCCCAGTGTGTGCTCCATGTGCAGTACGCCTCACTGTGCGACATGTATTGCTCGACTGCCCGCAGTACGCCCGCGTTCGCCAGTTAGTAGGCTTGGGAACTAACTTGATGGATGTTTTAGGGGACGACCCAGTGGCCGTGGATAAGGCACTGCGGTTTGTTTTTAAAATCGGTTTTAATCAACAAGTTTGACTTGTATTTTATATTCATTACTTTTAGAGTTTTTAAAGTATTAGTCTTTAGATCGTTTTTAATGTCCTTTTAACTGTTGAGTGTTTTATTATATTTTACCTTTTTTAGCTTAATTTTTATAGCTTTTAGGTTTTAGTATTGACTTCGGGCCCAAATGACCTTGTTGTCGACGGGCCCTTAAACACCACACACTCACTCACTCACTTCTCCTGAATCTGCCATTTATGATTTTTAATAGAACATAACCAATGTTAACATAATCATGTTATTTGGGGCCGTACGGAGACTGCTGTTCTATCACTCTTCTTCTTAACTTATGGACACATAATATTCTTTCTCCTCCAGATCTTTTTGTAGATGGGGATTTTGATTTTAAATGTATATTTGTATTAACATGTACTGTATCAATATGAGTTTTCTTATCATCTGCAAAAGTTTTAACTACTGAACTACCAAGATTATCGATTATCGACTCTACGTTTCCACAATTTAGCCTATACACGGCCAGTGTGAAAGAATAATTAATTTCCATTAATTAACCTAATAGTGGTTTACTATATAAAACCCGGGCCTTAAAGTACTTACATGTAGTAAGTCGCCATTAAGGTAGTTGTCTCATGTGTTTATGAGAACTCCTAAGTGGTTTACCGGGAAAATACGAGTCAGTTGGAGAATTAAATGTCATATCGGCACGTTGGCCATAGTAGCACAATGGTAGTGCGGCTGGACGGAAACCAGAAGATCCGTGGTTCAAATCCCGGCTATGGCCTTGAATTTTTCAGTCTGACTCTACGTTTCCACAATTTAGCCTACACACGGCCAGTGTGAAAGAATAATTAATTTCTACCAAGATTATCATTTTCATGGCGGTATGGGATTTATAGGAATTTGTTTTTAGGGAATAGGCTTTATTTTGGAAGATAGAATTTGAAGATTGATGGGTAATATTTGGAAATATGGGTGTAGCTATTTTGGAATATATATATAATTCTTACTCCATATAAGGGGATACATACAAAAGTAAATCGTTTAAAATTGTTAAGAAAATTGAGGGTTAAAGGACAGAAAATATACAGTACCCAATTGTTGCCAGTGCTGTTAAATAGCAGCTAAGGTAGCTACTAGATAGGAGTGAACATAAGGTAGGGCTAGGCTACTAGGCTACTGGCTACTAGGCAAGGCGGTGAGTGCAACGTTATACAGTTGAGCTCGCATACTGGCTCACTTTGCCGAACGATACGGCTAATTTCTTTGCGCGCTCTAAAGATACTAATTACAGAATTATTTGTTTCTCCCGTGTTACAGAGCTATTTTTTCCGAAGTTTACTGTCCAAATCCCATGTTCGTAGCACATATGGTTTCGGAGAAATAGAAAGATAAGGCGCCTGACTAGAAACAAAGAAATCATTAACTGTCAGTGAAGAAAAGCACACACTTGCTATGCTGCAGTTGCATTTTGCACCTTGCATTCAGTAAATTGGTGATATTTAAGAGTGCAAACGTGCTTTTCAAACTTAGTAAATATACCACTTAGCAAGCCTGGTACAGGTGTGCCTAGTAGTAACTGCCAAACAACTCATAAGATTTTACATGAGCAGACTAGAAATATTCTTGTTAATGTGTATTTCTTTTTCAAAAAGATGTAAGTTAAAGACATTTTCGAAAGTATAAATTTTGCCCAGAGTCGAGGATCAATGTTACAAGCTTGTCACGTGAGTGCTCATTCTGCAACGAACATTGTTAAAGAAGGTAACCAGTTTAACAAATTAGGAGAAGTTACCATATTTTGATCTCCAGGGAAACATCGAACAGCTAAAACACGTGCTACCAATTAGAAAATTTTCAAAAGTGTGTTTTACGTAGAACAATTTATGATTTATATGACAAGGGTGAATATCCAACTGCCAAAAGGCTGACCAATTTAATGAGGGGAGAATGGAATATACGGATTCTGTATATTCTATGCATAATATTATTAAATCTCTTGGGTTCAAATATAGGAGAATCAATGATGGTCGCAAATTTGAGCTTGAAAGAAGCTATATTATTGCCGCAAGACTAAAATTTCTGCGCATAATACACATTAGTACAGGTGATTCTTCGTGTAAAATGCTTCATAAATATACATTCATATCTTCGTATTTATTAAGTATTTTAATGAAACAAAAATTGGTTTCAAGTTCATTACAGGCAATACAAAAATATGTCATCATTAAAACAGAAACTATGTTCACAAATCGTTGAAATGTCACTATTTTGTTTCGCTGTAGCGAAGACCTTCTTTAGTAAAACGCATCTAATTTGATTTTGTGTGTGTGTGTGTGTTTGTGTGTGTGTGTGTGTGTGTGTGTGTGTGTGTGTGTGTGTGTGTGTGTGTGTGTACATATGAATGATAGCTACGTAAGCGAACTGTTCTCCACTTCAAGGTTTTAAGGTTCAGATTATGCGATAATCATTGTATATGTGCTGAAATATTAAGCGAACTTCTCTGTCAGCATCTGTGTCACTGTACATCTCAGCATCTGTATGATACTTGATAGGTCGATTCGGTGAGATAAAAACAGATATATCTTCCATCTCTGTTGCCCACTAGCCGTGGAACTGGCAACGCTAAGACAGTACGGCAACCGTATTGGCTCAACCCATGTTCATTCTTATTTTGTACCTACTCTACTAGCATAGTGGCCAGTTACCCGGCTTGCATGCTGGCTCATACGCCTTTGCTATTCTCGAGATTCAACTGCAGGACGTAAGGTCAAACACCATGCTGAATTCAAATGGAGATTCCATTCACATCCAAAGCGTATCGATCATTCACACTTGCAGGCATGGAAGAGTGTGCTTCACTACATGTTGCAAGAAACATCGAAAAAGGCATATCTTTCCGCATACACCTCTGCTATTTTAAGCGCTTCATATGTCCCTCCTGTACATAGAGCTAAATACGTAATTAAAATACATTTACAAATGTTCATCTTATTGATACATAGGATAAACTTTTGTATGAATAGTGTGCAGAAAAGTGGGTAGAGAATTTCATGTGAATGTAACACAACTACATAGGCTAAATTCGGCTTAACTTGCCAACTGAGTTACTATGGCAACATGCAGGCACAACATTAAAGTCTCAAATGATCCCCATTTATTCGATAAACTACTTTGAGATAAGCTAAAACATGTTCCAGTGATGGCTTACAACTTGTAAATATTTACACGAAAGTTATAAATACAGCTTCCTTCGGATCTGTCAGGAAGAAGGCTCAAATACAGAAAGCAGAATAAAATACCAATCAAATGGTCACTCACCTTAGACTTACGGCACCGAATGTGGATTTCATCGTTGACACTTTTATCATGTTACGTCATTCAAAAGTTGCGTGTTTGGTGAATACCTAATTTTACATAGGTCGTTGCTCTGTATAATGGTGTTTTCTCGAACGGAAAGAAAATCTGTCTAGGCATGGATGATGAGGATGAGAGCAAGGCCTGACAATTAGGTTGGTACATACGTGAGCTGAACAGTACTACCAAGATACTCATACGAAACTTTAATATCGAAGCACTGTGATTCCTTAATATTTAGAGGTTAGTATGCCATATTGAAGGGTCTGTTAATAAATGTGCAAATAAAAATACCTTATACATTGAAACGGCCTTAAATATTGGGGATAACACATTAAGTCGTTTTTGGAAACTGCCTTACACTGTGTCGCTTTACAACTTTGATTAAACAACTGGCTCCCTCCTTTCATATCTGCACGGGTTTAGTCACAGGAACTTCGTACCAGATAATTGCAAAGCATTGCTATGGCATATAGTGAACTGAAAGTGGAACTCCTAAGTGGGTCGCCCTATGGTCTAGTAGTTAACAGACCTAGCAATTTAACTTAAAGGTTTATTTACATATTCGTAAGACTTAAAACTAACTAGGGTATAAACTCTGTGATAATGAAGTCTCTATTCACTCCTGTTTGCTGGTGGTGCTACCTATACTTAAAAAGTGTTGATGATTCATCAAAAGCTCTGTTTTATTAAAATTTAATCTTCTGTGATCCAGTTGGTATTCCTCTCATATGCATAAATCTCTATAACTGATCACGGATTTAACGTATGACTCACTTGGTGTGTTTCAGTCGTGTTTCTGCCCCCTCCCCAAATGCAGTCTATGTACGCTCACGTATAATGAGGGATGGACTTTTCAAAAAAGTCATAGCTCAGGCACACACTCTTCATGAGGTTTAACCTCACCTAGTACGAATTTAACCCATTTGCTTTCTATTATAAACCTATTTTCTTAGACAAGGTGGCTTTTTAGTCATACCGGAGTCGGCTAATAAGTCCTCTAGATTTTTCTAAGCAAATTATTCCTCCAGTCTAGGAATCCAAACTTTGACTTTATGTGCAAAAGTTTACCCTTTTCCAAACGAAGTTCCTGAGCAATTCGGTAAGTGCTTCATCACTACCATCAAATCTGTCAATGATTTTTTCACCACATGTATGCTCTCGTAGTAGTACTAGTTTTCAACATTACATGCTCCATTTTCGAGTAAAGAGCTTTGAGAGAATTAGCAGCTTTTACCATTAGCAGCAAGGTAACAACAAGGGTATGTTGCCATGTTTAATGCCATCGCGATATAATAAATGCGTCAGGTCGGGTTTGGTACTGTTACATTTCCCTCTTCGATGAGCTATTTGCTATCAGCGCTAAGAATTTTTTCAGTGACGTCGAACAAGCAGTGCCAGCTGAGTACACAAACACTCCTATTTTCCTCTCAGGAGGCCATTTATGTAAATATTCGTGTTAAGCGTACTTTCATTTAAAAAAGATAAACAGAAATACAGCTTCTAAGGAAAAGAAATGCTATTAAAAACTTAACAAATTATATAGAAGTTAATTGATGGAAATTAATCATTTCTTCTTCATACCAGCCGCAAATAGGCTAAGGGTCTTGACAGATACAGTCAACATGAAAAATTCAATGCCATGGCCGGGATTTGAACCACGGATCTACGGGTTTCCGTTCACTCGCTCTTACCCATTGATCTACCATGTCCAACGTGCTGTCCTGACATTAAATTCTTCGTTTGACTCGTATATTTCCCCGGTAGACCACTTGGGGCTCTCGCCTTCGAAATACACCGTTTGTGGCGACCTACTATTGTAAGTACGTGAGTCTCAGGCTTCATCATTTAACTCTTCTTATTTTAGTTAATTGATGGAAGTTAATCATCTCTTTACACTAGCCGTATATAGGCTAAGGACTTTTAAAGATAGAGTCAACATGTAAAATTCAACGCCATGGCCGAGATTTGAAACACGGATATCCTGGTTTCCGTCCAGTCGCTCTAACCCATTGAGCTACCATGGCCAACGTGCCGTCCTGACATTAAATTCTCCATTTGACTCGTATATTTCCCCGGTAGACCACTTGGGGCTCTCGCCTTCGAAATACACCGTTTGTGGCGACCTACTATTGTAAGTACGTGAGTCTCAGGCTTCATCATTTAACTCTTCTTATTTTAGTTAATTGATGGAAGTTAATCATCTCTTTACACTAGCCGTATATAGGCTAAGGACTTTTAAAGATAGAGTCAACATGTAAAATTCAACGCCATGGCCGAGATTTGAAACACGGATATCCTGGTTTCCGTCCAGTCGCTCTAACCCATTGAGCTACCATGGCCAACGTGCCGTCCTGACATTAAATTCTCCATTTGACTCGTATATTTCCCCGGTAGACCACTTGGGGCTCTCGCCTTCGAAATACACCGTTTGTGGCGACCTACTATTGTAAGTACGTGAGTCTCAGGCTTCATCATTTAACTCTTCTTATTTTAGTTAATTGATGGAAGTTAATCATCTCTTTACACTAGCCGTATATAGGCTAAGGACTTTTAAAGATAGAGTCAACATGTAAAATTCAACGCCATGGCCGAGATTTGAAACACGGATATCCTGGTTTCCGTCCAGTCGCTCTAACCCATTGAGCTACCATGGCCAACGTGCCGTCCTGACATTAAATTCTCCATTTGACTCGTATATTTCCCCGGTAGACCACTTGGGGCTCTCGCCTTCGAAATACACCGTTTGTGGCGACCTACTATTGTAAGTACGTGAGTCTCAGGCTTCATCATTTAACTCTTCTTATTTTAGTTAATTGATGGAAGTTAATCATCTCTTTACACTAGCCGTATATAGGCTAAGGACTTTTAAAGATAGAGTCAACATGTAAAATTCAACGCCATGGCCGAGATTTGAAACACGGATATCCTGGTTTCCGTCCAGTCGCTCTAACCCATTGAGCTACCATGGCCAACGCGCCGTCCTCATATTAAATTCTCCATTTGATTCGTATCTCGGAATGTATAAGTAGAGCTTGATCGAGCTTAGATGTCATTGCGCTAGTGTGTTTCTAGCTTAGTGGACCAACTCCTGCAGTGAAATCCAAGTGCAACGAAGTGTTGATAAGTTATCAAGATGTAGAAGAGGAGAAGTGAAAAGAGTATCAAACAGTTACTGAGCGACATATTCACCCACGAATTAGACTTCTTAATGCTACGATGCCGAGTGCTAAAGTGATGGAATCTCTTTTAAATGTTATACCGGAATACAAGTGTAGCAAATGTGGAAAGTGTTTCCTGAGGAACTGCCATAAAACGAGACATGAACTGGCTTGCGGTCAGTATTACGAATGTAAGAATTACGTAGATGTTTATGGTACTGAACATCGCAGATATGCACATCAAGAACGTTGTAGTGGAACAACTGCCAAGAAAATCAAGATTGAGCTCGCTAAACATAAACTGCTGTTAATGGTTCCTCATGAAGATGATGTCATTGAATACGAAACATCTTTTCAAGATCGGCTGAAATCATATTTCATACATGTAGTACACGCCAAGATCTGTCTGCGTATCTCCTAGAATCGGATAATTCAAGCCATTCAAAAGGAGCTAAGGGTTCATAAAAGTATTAAATGTAACATCATGACTGAAAGTCAGTTTGTAAATGCTGTTGGACATACTACTGATAAAACCTTCAAAAAGCAAAATCAAGCATTATTTTTAGATAGTGACTTGAACGCCATCTTGGAAAGGAAATTCAAGAAACTTTATACTGAAATGGAGGAAAGTCAGCTTAAAGGGAGTAACTGGATTTTATTAGCTGTTGACGGTGTTCGAGCTAGAATTAACAAGAATAATGGACTAAGAGGAAGCAGTTACTTCCCTCTACCGTCATCTTTAGAAGCGAAAGAAGCCTGTATAAATCCACAGAACTATGAAGATGAAAAATGTTTCATGTACGCCATACTCGCCAAATTCATTCAAAGGAATCCTCATCGTGTTAACAAGTATAAGGATCTTCAGGAAAGATATGACTCTACCAACGTCTCGTTTCCTACGAGCTTCACTGATATTCCGAAATTTGAACGAAAAAATAACATCTCTATAAATGTATTTGGAGTGGATCAAAAGAATTAAATGTTTCCTATGAAGGTTGTCGATGTTGAACTATCCGACCATTGTGACCTGCTTCTATTAAATGATGGTGCTGGACGTCATCATTACGTGAATATAATGAATTTCGAGAGACTTATTCTTCAACGATAAACGCCAGGGAAAGATCCACATCTTTAAACGCTGTTTTACGCACTTTGATGATCAGAATGGAAGAGGAGGAGTGGACAATTTAAGTGAGCATAGTAAAATATGCAGCCAACACGGAGTTGCTAAGATTGTTATGCCAACAAAGGAGAAATCTACTGTTAGATTAAAAAAATATGAAAGGATGTTTTATTACCTTATGTCATCTATGCTGACCTTGAAAAAATTCTTATTCCTCACCACGGGTGTTCTTCTAATCCTGAAACGTCTTATATACTTCCATATCAGAAGCATATTCCTATGAATTTCTAAGATTATTTCAAATCCTCAGCTGCAATTGAAGGTTTACAGACCGATCTTCCTACTGAACCCTATGTATGTCGTGTTTATGATGCTGCACCGAAATATATGGAGTATGTAAGTTCTATCGCAAAGAAGATTAATGGTGTATACAAGACTGGTACTCCATTAACTCTAACAGATGAGCAACACAAATCATTTGAATCTTCTACAGAATGCTACTTATGTGGTAAAGAATTTGCCGAAGATAACTGGAAAGTACGGGATCATGATCATACAAGCGGTGAATATCGAGGAAGTCTACATAATCGGTGTAATCTAACCTGTAAAACACTTAATTATATTCCTGTCTTCATACATAACCTGAGTGGATATGACTCCCATTTCACCGTTAAGGAGTTAGGCTGTACTAGCGATATAGTAGTAGTTATTCCTAGCTCTGAGGAAAGTTACATATCATTTTCCAAGTACGTTGGAAATATAAAGCTTCGCTTTGTGGGTACCTACCGCTTCCTTAGTACCAGCGTGGATAAACTAGCAAAAAATCTAACATCATATCCTGAAACCCTAAAGCACTTTGGAGCAGAGCAGATCAAATTGATGACACGTAAGGGTGTTTTCCCCTACGATTACGTTACATCGTGTAATGTTTTAAATGAAACAGAACTACCTCCGAGGTAGGCATTCTACAACAAGCTGAACAAAGAAGAAACTATTGATGGAGAATATGAACATGCAAAAGGTATATGGAGACAGTTCAACATTAAAACATTTGGAGAGTATAGTGATCTCTAACTTCAGATGTTCTTCTACTAACTGATGTGTTTGAGGCATTCAGAGACCAAACCCTAAACCTCATAAAGTTGATCCTGCAAATTATTTTACATCTCCTGGACTGACGTGGGATGCAATGCTGCTGTATACAGGAATTGAACTAGAATTGCTACAGGATTACGATCAACTACTCATGGTTGAACCAGGTATAAGAGGAGGCTTATGCCAAGTTTCTCATCGGTATGCAAAGGCGAACAACATCAACATGGACGAGTATGACTCAAGTAAGCCCTCTCAATATATTACTTACGAGGACATAAATAACCAATATGGCTGGGTATTATTCCACGTGGGTTTCTCCTGCAGATATTAGCCTATAAATACTACGAGAAGATGACCCTCTCGGCTACATTTTAGAAGTGGACCTTGAATATCCTACTGAACTTCATGAGCTACATAATGATTTACCGTTCCTACCTGAGTGTATCAAGCCTAATGATTCTTCTACAAAGAACCTAATTCCACACCTTGGATCACGAACTAAGTATATGGTGCATTACATGAGCTTGAAGCAGGCCCTTGATCATGGGTTACAACTGATAAAAATCAATCGTGTGCTACAATTTCGACAGTCGTGCTGATTAAAGCCTTATGTCGAATTCAATAACCGGCTATGACAAGGATCTAGAAATGATTTCGAGAAGCATCTGTGCAAACGTTTTAACGATGTCATTTTTGGGATAATATAAGAAATCGACTGAATATACGACTTGCCACCTATTGCAAAACATTGGCAGAGCTGGTTGCTAAGCCTATGTTCTTTGATCGAACTATATATGGACCTAATCTGACTGCAGTACACATTGCTTCGTGACAGATAGTGCTCAACAAGCCTATATACATTGGGATGTGTGTACTGGATATCTCAAAGACCTTGACGTATCGATAGCATTATGATGCGTTATTACCGTATTACGGGATTAAAAATCTAAAAGTTATGTACTTGGATACAGACTCTTTCATCCATAGAGTAACTACAATAGATATATACCAGGATAAGTTACGTTTTCTTGAACATCTGGATACTACTGATTATCTTGTCGACCATATCTGCCATTCTACAAAAAACAGGAAAGTTTTGGGGAAATTGGTGCCTGTGGAAAAATTATTCATCACCTTGTAGGACTGAGACACAAGATGTATGCTCTCGACATAGATGGAGGTGTAATCTAGAAGATTAAAGGCATAAAGCGTAGCACAATCAGGCAATACATCAACTTCGATAGCTATGTGGATTGTCTTAAACCCCAAAAGATCCTAAGAACTCCTATGAACTTAATCCTATATCAAAACATAATGTTTCTAAAATTGAAGCTAATAAAACAGCCCTATCGCCTCATGACGACAAGAGAGTGATTGCTGAGGATGGAGCATTAACATACGCTTACGGGCACTATAGTGTTGCACAAAGTGTGGAAGAGGGGGCAACCTAGCTCGGAAGATAATGGATATCTCTGTAAGCTAACCTACGGAATGAATATTTACACAAGTGACATCTATCCTATGACTCCCACAACGCCTGAGAAGAAAAAAGAAATAAGAAAAATAGAGGAAGGTGTTAACTCTACCACTAGGATTATATTCTAGTGCTGGCCTCCACCCCAGATAAAGGAGGAGAGGCGTCTACCATTGAACTACAAGCTAAGTATACCCCGATTTACTTGATACAAACATAAATAAAAGCTTAGGAAGCGGGTTATCATAAGAAAATTCACAAAATATTCCACATAAAACTAATCTATAAGTACTTCAATATCAGCGATTAGAGTATCAGACAGTGTTAGGCTTAAAGCTTCATAAAAGAAGATGGAGTTAAAGATAAGCGTAAAGAATACAATGTGAAGAAAACATTCTTCAAAAGATACACCGAGATAGGTTAGGTTAGCTTATAATAGGGGAAAGCACAAGAGTAGGACTTGGGTTAGGTTAATGTGTTAGGTTAAGTTAGGTTAGGTAGCTCATAATGCGGTGAAATAGGAAAGCACAAGAGTAGGAACTGGGTTAGGTTAAATTGTTGGAGAATAGCTCAGTTAGGTTAGGTTAGTTTAAAGTGATCGGAGCTCCGATTACAAATGAGAAGTAAACGTTTTGAAATGATTAAAAACATAATGAACTACTACAAATCAAATGCGGTCTAAGGCAACTAAGTACAACTAAAAGACAGTAAATGTACCCCAAGAAGCTCCAAAATGATTGCCAACACACTTAAAGCATCCCAAAAGCCTCTAAATACACTCCCCCAAGAAACCTCTAAATGCAATCCAAAGCCACTAAATAAGCCCCAAAAGCCTCTTAATACACTCTAAGAACGCCCTAAATGCATCCCAAAGTCACTAAATACGCATGAAAAGTCTCTAAATTACACTACAAAGCGCCTAAATGCATCCCAAAGCCAGTAAATACGCTCCAAAAAGCTCCCGATTACGCCTCAAAAGCCACTAAATACAATAGAAAGATGCTAAATAAGGCTCAAAAGTTTCTAAGTACATCAGAAGGTCAGTAAATATGTCCCGAAAGCCTCTAAATTCATCCCAAAAAGATCTAAATTGCACCATAAAGTCACTAATGCACCTCTCACGTCATTAAATACGTTGCAACAGTCTCTAAATACACCCCTAGAAGCCTCTGAATACATAAAAAACAGAAAATATGCACCACAAGCCCACAAATACACAAAAAAAGTATCTAAATACGTCTCAAAAGCCTCTAAGTGCACCAAAAGACACTAAATTCACTCCTCAAGACACTAGATACCTCCCAAAAGCCTCCAAATAAATCCCTAGAAGCTCTAAATACTTCAAAAAGCCCCTAAATGTGCTCCAAAGGCCCCTAAATACATAACAGAGACCTTAAATACAACCCAATAAAGTCCTAAATACTTCAAATGGCACTAAATACGCCCCCAAAAGCCCTTGAATATACGATAAAAGCTTCCAAATACAGCAAAAAGCCGGTAAATGCCCCCAAAAGCTCCTAAATATATCAAAGCGGGCTAAGTGCACCCCAAGAAGCACTAAATGCTTCAAACATCTAGAAAGTACGTCCCAATAGCCTCTAAATACCTCTACAAAACCTCTAAATTACACCAGAAAGCTTGTAAATACAGCGCAAAAGCCTCTAAATACGCGTCAAAAGCCCCTAAATACACCAAAAGCCTCAAAATACATCTCCAAAGCCCCTAAGTTACACAAAAAGTCAGCAAATACTTTCCAAAACCTCTGAATACATAAAAAAACCTAAATACACCCCAAGAAGTCTTAAATACTTTTTAAAAGCCACTAAATGCGCCCTAAAACATCTAAATACACCAAAAATATGCTAAATACACCTCATGAAGCCTCTAAATACAGCAGAAAGCTCTAAATACGTCACAAAAGCCTCTGAATACGCCACAGAAGCCCTCAAATACACCAAAAAGACACTAAATACGTCCCGGAAGCCTCTAAATACAGCAAAAAATAAACCAAATAGGATAATAAATCCTTTAAATACGTAGATTGCGCACGGCTGCCATCTTGCCCATTAACTGTGTACTCGTTCACTCTTATTTAACCTACTCTATGAAGGATTTCAACTTATGAAACCAACAAAAGTAAAGGATTGATAATTACAC